>BTPG01000001.1:144693309-144699777 GCA_036245525.1 Semisulcospira habei
CCCCAGTTGGCTAGCCGCGGTCAACGGGCATCTTCTCATGCGGTCAGAAAACAAGAAAAAACAACGGATCCACTCTCATGACGACCACGACCAGACTCAACGTAGCATGCTGGAACATCCGAACCATGCTCGACACAGCAGACAGCGGACGCCCTGAGCGTCGCTCCGCCCTCATTGCCCATGAATCGCGGAGGTTAAACATCGACATCGCCGCGCTCAGCGAAGTACGCCTCCCGGAGGAAGGCAGCCTCCAAGAACTTGGCGCTGGCTACACCCTCTACTGGTCAGGCAGGCCTGCATCAGAAAGACGGCTCTCAGGCGTGGGCTTCATGGTGAAGACCCCCATTGCGACTAAGTTGGAAAACCTACCAACGGGTCACTCCGACCGCATCATGTCCATGCGCCTCCCACTGAGACACCAGCAATACGTCACCCTTCTCAGTGTGTACTCCCCAACCCTCCTGGCAGAGCCTGCAGAAAAAGACAAGTTCTACTCTGACCTGCGCAGCCTCCTACAGAGCACCCCTGCAGACGACAAAGTCATCATCCTTGGCGACTTCAACGCCAGAGTGGGCCAAGACTCTGAAGCCTGGAAAGGAGTCCTCGGCAAGCATGGCGTTGGGAACTGCAATGACAATGGTCGCCTACTGTTGGAGCTCTGTGCAGAGCAACAACTTGTCATCACCAACACTACTTTCCAGCAAAAGGACAGTCGAAAGACCACCTGGATGCATCCTCGCTCCAAGCACTGGCACCTTATCGACTATGTCCTAGTGCGTCAGAGGGACCGCAGTGACGTCCTCCTCACCAGAGTGATGCCCAGCGCAGAGTGCCATACTGACCACCGCCTTGTTCGCTGCAAACTCAGGCTCCGCCTCAAGCTGAAACCCAAGAAAGGGGCCCCCCCCCAAGAAAAAGCTTGATGTTGCCAGCCTTCAGCGTGACGACAAAAAAGCTACCCTTCAGGCCGATTTACAGCGCATGCTCAAAGACACAGTTGATCCAGCAGACTCCTCCCCTGAAACACTCTGGGAACAACTGAAAACTGCTATTGTAAAATCTTCTGTGGAAGTCTTGGGCTTTGCTAGAAAGAGGAACAAAGACTGGTTTGACGAAAACGACGTAGAGATCCAGGAACTTCTAGCAAAAAAAAGAGCCGCCCACCAGGCCCACCTAGCCCAGCCTTCCTGCCCTGTGAAGAAGTCTGCCTTCCGCCTCATCTGCAGCAGTCTCCAGCTCAAGCTTAGAGAACTCCAGAACGAGTGGTGGTCCAGACTCGCACATAGGACCCAGCTATGCGCTGACAACGGTGACTACAGGGGCTTCTACGAAGCACTGTGATGAAGCTCTATGCTCGTGCATAGTGCTCATACGTTAGGGTTAGTACGGTACGGTTTTTGTTAACGGTTTGTTTGTGCCGATAGTCCGTGTGGCACTAGACGCACGTGGAATTTCTAAGGAACGGTTAGCATGGAGTTTTGGTGAGTTCTGTTTAGTGAGTTCTAGGCGGAAGCTGTGTCTGTCAGAGGTCTAGATCGGTAGTGCGGGCTGTCTTGTCGTATGGAACGGTTGTGTTTGAGATACCTAGCCCGCATTCCAAGACTCTGAAGCCTAGATTTCAGGTATGTTTCTATAAATGTAGTATTGATAGTTGTTTAGTTAAAGACAGTATGCATTGCTAAGAGTAATTTGCTTGTATAGTGTTGACCGGTTTTGGTTCAGTTATGTTGGTTTAGAATTCAGTGAAGTTACTGGTGTTTTTGGTATACAGTTATTTACCGAGATGGATAACTAAAAGAATGTGAGGTGTGTATGTCTAAGTCGCTATGAAGGTAGTACGTGGATGGTTAAGCATAGTCTTTTCCAGTGTATAGAGTAGGGTATAGCAAGAGTGTTAGGCTATAGTCTGTTTCAAGATAGTGACAGAGATATGGGGGGTGTTACGGAAGTAGACAGTTTATGAAGCACGTGTGTGTGTGTGAACGAACGTGTGAGTTATTTGTATCAGCCAGGTTACGTGACGGTTCTCGTTTATCCAATATGTGGTGTGTTTAGCAAGTGTTACGTTGGGACTTTTGTTGTCTATTCAGAGTACTTGTAAAGAATGAAACGACGGACGCCGAGACGTCGAGTCACAGGTGGGACCTAACGTGAGGTCATCCCTCCAGCCCTTCACTGAGAGTGAGTCTGACCGGGACCAAGACACCCGAGTCAACGCGAGAACTGCGCAACAGTACGAGAACGAGGACGTCCGTGCCAAAGAGACAGGACGGCAAGAAGAAGCGTACGACGAAGGACTTTCACGCCTAGACGTGAGAAGGACCAACGTAACCAGGCAATAACATCAAACAGGTTGGAGACAAAGAGAGACTAAAACCTAGCCTGGCAAAGATATTGTGATTTGTGTGTGTGATAGTAGAGCAGTGTATATAGTTTGATAGTCTTTAAAGCGTTTCTTTTCTTTTATATTGTATAAAGGTTACTTTAGAAAGGGAGCCCGTGTGTTGTGTTTTACCGCATGAATGCGCCCGTCTGAGTCAGTGGCGGTGTATGCGTCTGTTGCGTGAGAGTCTGTACGTGCGACTGTGGGCAAGTCTGCGTGCGTTACAGTGGTGACCCTGTTTTAGCGGTATATATATTTTCTGCGTAGGTTGTTGATATTGTTGTGGGTTTACATTTTAAGTTTTGACATTGATTTGGTTGTGACTTGTATATTTACGTTTTCAAGTTTTGGGAAGTTGTTGTAGCAAATATGGAGGTAGACCCGGTAGAGGCTTACATTAAACAGGGTGAAAGGTTAGGTCTTAAGGACGAGAGACTTTTTGATTATGTCGAGAAATGTAGGGATAGGGAGGATAGAGCGAGAGAAAGAGAAGCTCAGAGAGAAAGAGAGGAGAAAGAAAGAGTCATAAAGGAGAAAGAGTTAGAAGCTCAGAGAGAAGAAAGAGAAGCTCAGAGAGAAAGAGAAGAGAGAGAAAGAGTAGTTAAGAAAGAGGAACTAGAGGTTCAGAAAGCCTTAAAGGTGAAGGAGTTAAAAGTTCAGAGAGTGAAAGACGAGAAAGAGTTGGAGATTCGTAGACTTAGAGAGGAGAAAGAGTTGGAAATGCAGATACAGAGGGAGGAGAAAGAGCTAGAAATTCAGAGAGAGAGAGAGAAGAGAAAGACAGAATACTTAAGAAGGAGGAATTAGAGTTAAAGGAGAAAGAGTTAGAAGTTCAGAGAGTGAAAGACGAGAAAGAGTTGGAGATTCGTAGACTTAGAGAGGAGAAAGAGTTGGAAATGCAGATACAGAAGGAGGAGAAAGAGCTAGAAATTCAGAGAGAGAGAGAAGAGAAAGACAGAATACTTAAGAAGGAGGAATTAGAGTTAAAGGAGAAAGAGTTTGAAGTACAGAGAGAGAGAGAAGAGAAAGAAAGAGCTCTTAAGAAAGAAGAATTAGCGTTTCAGAGAGAGAAAGACGAGAAGTCTCTAGCGTTTCAGAGAGAGAAGGACGAGAGGAAACATGCGTTAAGAGAGAGAGAATTAGAGTACCAGAGAGAGAAAGAAGAGAAAGATAGGGAGGTACAACTACAGTTAGCTCGGGATGCTGGGTCTAGAGCAGATAGTGATTCGGTAGGCCGGGGCATACGGAATTTTCCTAGACTGCCGATGTTTAAAGAGTCCGTGGACTCTATTGACGCTTTTTTTTGTCGTTTCGAGTCTCATGCGCAGGCGTTGAGTTGGCCTCCTGCCAACTGGCCCGTTTTGCTTTCATCTGTGCTTGAGGGTCAGGCCTTGAGTCTTTACCATAGCTTGAACGTTTCGGGGAACATAGATTGCGAGACTTTGAAGGAGTGTCTCTTACAGCAGTTCCAGTGTAATGCGGAAGGTTTTAGAGAACGCTTGAGAGCTTGTCGGCCAGCGACGGGAATCGTTTATGTCGTTTGGCAAACGATTGTCCCATTTGCTCGTACGTTGGGTCGAACTGTCAAAGATCGACCACACGTGCGAAGCATTGTTCGATCTCATGTTGGCTGAACAGTTCTTTGGTAGCGTTTCCAAGGATCTGGCGGTATTCTTGAGGGAACGTAATCTCAAGTGCGGCAAAGTGAAGGAACTCACCCACGAGTTGAAGCGCTATCGCTGGGACATTGTAGGACTTGCAGAAGTTCGATGGACAGGCTTCGGAGAAACAACAACAGATGAAGGCCATAAAATCTGGTTCAGCGGAAAAGAAACCAAGCACGAACATGGCGTAGCTTTTATCGTAAGGAAAGAGGTGGTTGGAACTGTCATCAGCTGCATCCCCGTGTCAAGCAGACTAATCTCCATCCGCATCTCCGCCCGACCGCACAACATCACTATCATACAAGTATACGCTCCAACAGCAGACCATGATGATGAAGAATTAGAAGAATTTTATGAACAACTGGACAACATCATCAAGAAAACACCTAAGAAAGACATTCTGACTGTCCTCGGTGACTGGAATGCAAAGATCGGCCCTGACGCCTACCAACAATGGGCAGGAACAGCTGGCAAGTTTGGCCTTGGAGAAACAAATGACAGAGGCCTGCGACTTTTAGAGTTCGCAGAGAGTCACCGTCTCACCGTTGCTAATACCCTCCATCCACACAAGAAGTCAAGAACAGTGACATGGCAATCGCCAGGAGGCCTGGTCCATAACCAGATTGACTTCATCTTGCTGCCTCGACGATTCAAATCCAGCGTTAACAAAGCACAAACGAGGTCCTTTCCTGGCGCTGATATTGGCAGCGACCACATCCTCGTCCTTACTAGCCTCAAGTTGAAGCTGGCATTGAAACGAGATAGCAAGAACCCTCGCATCAGATTCGACCTCCAGAAGCTAAAAGACCCGGAAGTAGAAGAGCTCTTCCAAGCCCAGGTGGGAGGCAGATTTGCAGCCTTGGCTACTTTGGACTGCGACGTAGACACCCTTGCTGGAAATATAAAAGAGGTGTTACTTTCTACAGCAGAAGAAGTGCTGGGGAAGCAGAGGAAGCGCAAACAGCCCTGGGTCACCGATGACATCCTCGATCTCTGTGATGAGAGGAGAGCCTGGAAGAAAAAGAGAGGCCAAGACCTCACATCAGCAAACAAGTACAGACTTGTCAACAAGAAGATCAGGAAGAGGATGAAAGAAGCCAAAGAAGATTGGATTGAAGACCAGTGTTGTAGCGTGGAAGAGGGCATGGCAAATGGCAACAGAAAGAAGGCTTATGAAACGCTAAGGACTCTCATCAAGACTCAACAGCGAACAGCCACAGTCATCGAAGACAGCAGCGGCCAACTCCTTACGGAAAACACTGCTGTACTAAACAGATGGACTGAGTACTGCCGAGACTTGTATAACTACAAGGCTGAGCCAGACACCAGCATCCTCCAAAACAACCAGGCTGGGGCCAGGAAGGCTGAAGACCTGCCAGTGTTAGCTGAAGAGGTGGAAGCAGCCGTACGCGGCCTGAAGGGAGGAAAGTCTCCAGGTGTAGACAACGTACCTGCTGAACTGTTGAAACATGGAGTAGAAGTAACAACGAAGGTCCTCACTACACTCTGTCAAAAGATCTGGGAGCAAAAGAAATGGCCAGTAGAATGGACACAGTCTCTAGTGATCCCGCTCCCCAAGAAAGGAAACCTGAAACAGTGCCAGAACTACAGAACTATCAGTCTGATAAGTCACCCTAGCAAAGTAATGCTTAGAATCATTCTCAACCGCCTCAAAACTTTCGCCGAGGAACTGCTGGCAGAAGAACAGGCTGGCTTCAGAGTTGGAAGAAGCACTGTAGAGCAGATTTTCAACTGCCGCGTCCTGATCGAGAAACATCTGCAGCATCAGCGCGAACTCTACCACAACTTCATTGATTTCAGGAAAGCATTTGATCGCGTCTGGCACGACGGACTCTGGCAAGTCATGAGATCGTTCAACATAGAGGAGGGGCTGATCCAAATGATAGAAGCGCTTTACAAGAACGCCTGCAGCGCGGTTCTACTGAACAATCAGTCAGGCGAGTTCTTCAGGACGACGATCGGTGTCCGTCAAGGATGCCTGCTCTCTCCTGTCCTTTTCAACATATTCCTGGAGAAGATCATGCAGGAAACCCTCCACGACCACCATACTTCAATCTCTATTGGTGGCAGATCCCTGTGCAATCTTCGATTCGCAGACGACATTGACCTCATGGCAGGCAGCAATAGTGAGCTCCAAAACCTGACAGACAAACTTTCAAGTAGCGCAGGGTCTTATGGCATGGAGATCAGTACGGATAAAAGCAAAGTGATGATCAACACCACAAGCGACAGCAGCAGCAACATTCACATGAATGGCCAAAAGCTAGAAGAGGTCAATAGCTTCAAGTACTTGGGAGCCACCCTGTCCAAAGACGGTAGTTGCATAGCAGAGATCCGTATCAGGATAGGTACAGCAACATCCGCAATGGCCAGGCTGGACAGGATATGGCGAAGTAACTC
>BTPG01000001.1:144700277-144884996 GCA_036245525.1 Semisulcospira habei
GAATCGGGGTCGAAATTGTCGTTTCCCGTTTGGCCACGGTGCACAGTCGCGTTTCCGTACTGTCCAGTCTCTTAGCCATTGTCAGTCACAGGCATCCCCTAATATTTCAATCACCTAAAAAACACTAACGCCCACCAGCTGCACATTTGCCATGCACAAAATAACAATAAAAACAGCACATTGACAGTCTCATTTCTTGGTTATGAACCTGATTCCTTACCAACCCCACACCCAAGCACAGCTGAAATCGGCGTGCCCCTCAAATCACTACATCAACGGCAACTCAACATAGGTCCACAATTCTCTACTGAATAAGCTCAGGATGGTATGAATCAAAGCACCAAACATGTCTCCTCTCATCTAACTAGAAATTTCCAGCAAATTTCGACATTTAGCCCTACTACAAATTTTCAAACAAGGCAAAAATTATTTTTAAAAACACCGGGCCTTGCACTGCCTGAACTGCCTGAATTTAAATGTATAACGTGACCTAAAATGGTAGCGCCCACTGTAAGGGGCATTAAGCGATGTAGCGTTTTGCCGGATGTGCCAGAAAGTTACGTTCCGTTGCAAGCTCACCTGCATGTCAACGGTTTTTTCTCCGCGTACAGGCCCCGCATCGTAATTTTGGCTTCACCAAAAAGACTTTTCAAGACATAACGGAAACAAAATTATAATAATTTTGGGCATAAAAATTTGACGTTAGTCACACTATTGAAGCGACGATTGTGTGACACTGACCTTGGTGCGCCATTCTCGATCCTGCTCTCTTTTTAGTCTCGCGCGTTTCGACGGAAAATATTGTTGAAACTTGCATGTTGTCGTATAAAAACAACTCTAAGTGCGTATTGTTTCGAACTTCGATCTTGACTAGAAGTACCCAACGGAGAAAGAAACACGCTTAGAAAAGACGGGTACAACACAATTTATTAATATTTCGGGTAAATACCCTTTGTCAAAATAGACAAACAAACAAACAGAGAGATTAGGCGCTAAAGGGGCCTGATGATAGTAGCCTTGACTAATGCAAATCAGCTACGCCGGCCCACCGCGTGCGTGCCACCGCCTACTAAGCTCGTCAGAATACAAGGGAAGAAACGAAAGGCACAAAGAGAGGCGAAGCACTGTGATTCCAGAGCAGTTTTCAACCCTCAAAGCAACCATCCGCCTAAAACCTCAAACTGAGCAAACTCGGTAGATATTTCGCCACAAATCTATACCAACCCTGTTGTTACGTTTGTTTTTGTGTTATTCTGTGAGAGCGTGTGTGTATTAATAATAGGAAAGATCCGATATTTATATGAGCTATTTTTGGATATGAATCACGTACCTTTTTAGTAGGATTTATTCTCGTTCGCACGGAGAGCGGAAATGACTGTGTTGTCATACGCGGAGATTAAACCGGAAGGTTGTAGAAGATTGCATGGACGCAACTGTGATCGATTTTTGTTGTGACGCCTAGTTCGCTACAGCGTTGTACAGTTGGACCTACATTGGATGGAATGTTCCAGCAGGGTCGCGATCTGTCTAGTGATATCACATGTGACGTCAAAGTGTCGGCAACATTTTGCAATACTGCATCAAAAGGCGCTTAAAATAATAGTGGAACCTGATAGTTCATTCTAGTAAATTCATTTTCATTAATATTAATATCTTTTGGTTACGTTTTCCTTCCTGATTGGTTGTGTTGTGCGAATGTGCTGGATTATGCAATGATTCATGTGTGTGTGTGTGTGTGTGTGTGTGTGTGTGTGTGTGTGTGTGTGTGTGTGTGTGTGTGTGTGTGTGTGTGTGTGTGTGTGTGTGTGTGTGTGTGTGTGTGTTGTGTGTGTGTGTGTGTGTGTGTGTGTGTGTGTGTGTGTGTGTGTGTGTGTGTGTGTGTGTGTGTGTGTGTGCGTGCGTGTTAGTTGTTAGCCTTTTTATTGTATCAGCTCTTAACAAATCTCCTTTATTATTATTATTATTATTATTATTATTATTATTATTATTATTATTCTGGAAAGCTATAATGCTATAAAAGACCATGCTAGGAAGCGTGTGTGTACATTGTCAGTGACAGAGATATGCGTTGTATCGTAGGTACATTGCGGACGGAGTGATACAGTGTATAGTAGGTGCATTGTAAGTGAGAGACGGAGTTTAACAGTGGTGTACATTGTAATAGATACGCAATGTGTCAAAAGTGTTGATGCATTGTAGAGGAGACAGTGTATCATTGTGGATGCATTTGTGAATGCATTGTTTGGAGATCGCATCGCTGCAATAACATATTGTTGGAACTGTTACTCCCGAGTGGTCTACAACCTTAAGCCACGTGTGACGGGTTGCAACTGACAAGAACTCTACGTGCGTGCGTCTGGTGTGATTATCATACTACGACTAACACGTAACATTTTGACACTTCTGACGGGACTTCTTCGGTTGGCTCTGTGGAAAGGGTAGCCGGAGACAACAGCCAGCAAGTGAAACGTAGAAATTGCGGCATCGGAAATGGAGACATTCCTGAAAATTGGAAACGAATGTGGACTCGAAGGAGCTCAACTCCTCGAGTTTGTAATGGAGAACGAACGAACGAACGAAACTTTATTTTCCAAGGTTTCAGATATTAGGCGCGCAGGCCTTTCTTACAATCTGTCCTTGCTAAGCTACTTTAGAAAAGAAATTGTAAAAGGAACACCAACCAAACAACAAAAACTAACTAAAAATAAACGTCTTACGCACGCGCGCGCGCGCGCACACACACACACACACACACACACACACACACACACACACACACACACACACAAGCACACAGACACACATATACATATACTCCTGCACATGCGCACTTTGTACATACACACGTACGTGCGCACATATCTAACATATAAGTAGGTATGATATTTTGGGTACTATCAAAAACAAGTTGGAAAACAGAACAAACAATTTGGAGGTTAGATGGAAAGCAAAAAACAAAAGCGAAAATTAAAAAACCTGAAGCGTATCTTGTCTAGAAACAAAGAAGAACAAAGGAGCAGCATTACGTTGTCTTAGCATATACTCTACTTTTAAACAGAGAGAGGGACGGGGTTTGTTGAATAGTGGGAGGAAGGGAATTCCATAAAAGAGCACCTGAATCAGACAGGCTAGATTTGAACAGGTCTATAAGGGGCCTTTTTATAGAGAGACTGTTCCTGGAGGTGCTGTTTTTTGTTGTTGTTTTTTTTTTTTTTTTTTTTCAGTAGGCGAAAAAAAGACTAGATAAGTAAAGTGAAGCTTTCTCGTTAAGAATTTTGTGCATCAGTACACATTTGTTTAGTGTGAGGTGCTTAACCAGAGGGAGAAGTCCGATGGCCTGCAGCTTGGCATCAGTGGATAAAGACGGATCAGGGAGGATTAGCTTAGCAGTGCGCTTGTATAATGAGTTTAATTTCTTGAAGTGATTTTCACTGCAGCCATCCCATATTGTTGAGGCATAATCAATGTGTGGTTTAATGAAGGCATTAAAAAAAAATAGTTTTCGCGTCTTAAGGTCGATGATCGTTTTAAGTTTTGAAAGTAGAAACAACTTTTTGGACAATGTTTTCTCATATAGTATAGGTGGTTCTGCCAGCTTAGATCATCGTCTATTATTACTTCAAGCAGGCGGTCTTGACTGACCTGCTCAACTGGGATGGAGTCAAAAGAAAGGTTGAGTAATGGAGGTTTAAGCTGATGTTTCTGGCGGGTTATGATAAGCATGCCTTTTTTTGTGGGATTTACAAGCATGCGATTTTCATTACACAACCGGGAGACTTCATGAAGACTCTCTTGAAGATTATTTGCAATTTCAGGCACAGTTTTACCAGCGGAATGTAATGTTGAGTCGTCGGCAAACATGTCACACTTAGCCTCAGTACACGTTAAATGTAACGGTAGATCGGTAATGAAGATACAGAACAGTAGTGGGCCTAAAATAGACCCCTAGGGCACTCCATACTCGACAACTTGTTTAAAAGAACATTTTCCATTGATGTAGACTTTTGTGTTCTTTTTCTAAGATAGGAGTTCAGAAATGAAAGAGCTGAGGGGCTCTTATTGTTGAAGTAGGTGGCAAGCGTCTTCAATAAGATGGTATGATCGATAAGATCGAACGCTTTTCTTAGATCCAAGAAGACAGCATCAGCCATTTTAATATCATTTATGCTGTTGGTTCACGAATCCACTATTCGTGTGAGTGCAATGTGGCATGAATGCTTGGGACGAAAACCTGACTGATAATGACACAATAGGGACCTTTCTTCAAGAAATTCCAGATGTTTGTGAACATGCTTTTCCAAAGGCTTCGAGAGAACTGATAGAAGGGAAATGGGGCGAAAGTTATTAATTTCAGAGGAATCTTTTGTTTTAGGAAGAGGCACTATTTTTTATTTTTTTTTAATGCTACAGGGAAGACATTTTTTGTATACATAAGTTATAAATGTATGTAAGAGGTTCCACTATGTATGGTTGCGACAGGTCAAGGATATATCCATTGATACCATCACTGCCCGAAGACGTTTTCATTTTTAGGATGGAAATGTATTTGCCTACCTCGTGTACAGCAATATCAGGGATGACGAAACCATCATCTGAGGACAATCTTTCCTTACAGAACTTTGTTAGCTTCTCTGGTGTATAATATATCGACTGATTGTGATTGTAAGAACTGAGTAAGTCTTTGGGTGCTGATAGAAAGTGGTTATTAAACTCCTCAGCTGAGAGGCTTTCTGGAATGGTATTGCACTGTTTACGCTTGTTGCTGGTAAGCGTATTAAGTGCTGTCCAGATAGAGGAAAGGTTTCTATCTTCTTCGACTGTTTTGGTTACAAACGATTTCTGCGCCCCTCTAACTAAGTACTTAACTTTATTTCGTAATCTTTTAAATTCATGAAAGTTTTTTTTTTTTTCTTTCTTAGCCTTATTTCTATCATCCATTGTTTGTTAGATTTCTTCGGTTATCCATGAGGGAGGCTGGCGGGATCAGACTCGCTTTCTTCTTACTGGCGCATGTTTGTTTAGCACCCCTAGGAACAGATCAAGTAAGAGAGAGACAGCCTTATCTGGGTTGGTACAATTGTACACATCATGAAAGGGTGTAAGGCTAAGATCGTGTAGAAAAGCATCTTTGTTTAATTTTTTTTAAAGACCTATAGGTAATGTGCACATGCTGATCCCTCTTCTGTTTGGGCATCTTGCACGACCATGTACAGGTGATTGGAAAATGATCACTGACAGCTAGTGGGGGGACGCTAGTCTCTAGTACTGACTTTTGGTATAGATGTGATCAATGAGTGTAGCGGATGATTGGGTTATTGTAGTAGGAGTTTGGACTAGTTGCTTTAACCCAAAAGAGTTGTTGTCGATTGCCACGTGGGATTTGTTTTCAGTAAGTCAATGTTAAAATCACCTAACAGCAGTACATCTTTGTCAGTGTCATTCACTTTATCCATCATCTGCACAAAGTCATCATACCACTCGACAGTGGACGATGGATTTCTATATACATAACCCATTATAATTGGCGATGAGTTATTAATTTTTACTTCCAGCCATACACACTCAATCTCAGTTGACTCCAGATCATTACGTCTGCGTATCATATGTGCAATCGAGTTATGGACGTAAACAGCAATCCCTGTGTGTTTGAGGGTGTTTGGGTCACGACGAATTAAGGAAAAGTTTAGAATGCACAGATTTTCGTCGCTAATTCTTGAGTCCAGACGTAATTCCGTTAGCCCAAAGAGATGGAAGTGTGAAGGCTGGTTTAAAAATATTGAAATGTCAGGAACCTTATTGTAAAGGTGAAATACATTAAGGTGCCCGACCTTCAGCCCGTGGGCATGCATGTAATTGTTTGATGGTGTACACATTTTGATGACGAAAATGTAAATATAAAGTTTTCAATATAAAAAAACTCAGTGCCGAAACAGTCCAGTCACTGAAAGGAGTAATCATGTCCGAAAATATGGAACAAACCAAATCCACTTATAATCACCACAACTGTCAAAAATAACTTGAATGATAGTTTGTAGAACTGTCTACTCGCATTCAGCACAACACGTTTGGCTATGCACTATAATCACTACTCTTTACATTTAGTCCGGCTTACAAAATTGGTGTGTATGCCGGCCAGACACAAATCAAACGTGCAACTCTACTGTACACAGGTCAACCACAGTACAAATAGTCCAACGATTTCCCAAAACTGTCACAGAGAGAGAAGGAAAGATTGGAGAGAGAAAAGGAGAGGGAAAAAGAGAAGAGACTAATAGAAAAGGAGAAAATGGAGAGAGAGAAGAAAAGAGAAGAAAAAGAGAGATTGGAGAGAGAAGAAAGAACTAAGAGCGTGAAATCAGGAAACTCGAAATTCATGCAGCAGAGGCAGAGAAACAACCAGAAGAGGCAGAGAAACAGCGAGAAGAGGCGAGTCAACACGAAATTCATCTAAAGCAGATGGAGATAGAGACACAGAGCCAGAGGGCAACTGAAGCAACAGCCTTAGCCAGCAGAGAGCAAACAGCCCGTGCGCCAAAACTACCGCATTTTGTAGAAAATTCAAATAAGATGGATGCTTACCTGGAGCGATTTGAGCGCTTCGCAAGTAGCAACAACTGGAGACAAGAGTCTTGGGCCATCAAACTGAGCGCACTTCTAAGCGCACTTGAATTTTACACCCGCTTGCCAAGAGAAGAAGTAGAGGATTATACGCAGTTGACAGTCGCCCTGCTGAGACAGTATGACTTTACTGAAGAGGGTTACAGACGACAATTCCGGAATTGCAAGCCCGAGGAAGGAGAAACAGCCGGGCTATTCATTGAAAGAATCAGGAACTACCTGGAGAAATGGATAGAGCTGGCTAGTTTAAAGAATGAATACCAGGACCTGTGTGACCTCATTATCAAAGAACAAGTCCTTAACGCATGTTCTAAGGACCTGGCCGCCGACCTCAGGGAGCAAAAGGACCAGCCCCTGAAGGCACTTGCAGACTTCGCTCAAATATACCTGGAAGCCCACAACATGACGTTCGGGCCTGGTAAGCCGCAGCGTGTGCCTACACCAGCAGAGGAAATCCACGACGTCAGAGACACCCCGAAACACAGCCGGTGGAGAGTCTGAAATGTTTCCTGGAAAGAAAGGACATGAGGCGATGCGGTGTCCTTCCAAGGATGTTCCCCGAGGCGATAACACCAGAACCCCCAATAAAGATCGCAGGATAGCGGGCAGAAGTAATACCACGTCTCAACACAGAGCCGCCGCTGTACTGGCCAATGATGTGACGTCATCTAGTGACTTTGAGTCTGGAGAAAGGCAGGGCAACACCGGAGCTGATTGAGTCTTTCAGAAAGAATGGACGCATCCCAGTTGGCGATGGGGCTACATTCTTACCAGTTTCCAACATCGTGCTGCCTGAGAGTGAAGTGCCCAACATGCCGCTGATGTCAGGATTTGTCGGCAGCACATCAGTGAGAGTGCTGAGAGACACCGGTTGTAACTGCGTCATCGTGAGAGATGACTTAGTAGCTGAAAACCAGAAGCTACAAGAGTGGACAACCCTCACCTTGGCCGACGGAACTGGGAGAGTCATCCCCCTTGCCAAAGTCAGTGTCAACACCCCGTACCTGACAGGAGTGGTGAAGGTGCTATGTGTGAAGACCCAGTCTACGATCTTATCATCGGAAATGTTAATGGTGCCAGAAACGCAGTGGATCCAGATCCGGAGTGGAGACCTGAAACCTGTGCCGTTACTACGAGAGGTCAGGCAAAGACGAATCACCATACCATCCCTCTAAAAGTGGTAGACAACATATAAGCAGCCAAGGCGAATATAGACAAGTTGGATGAAGAGAAGCGCAAGGCGCTGGAGCGACTGCAGAACCAGGTGGATGCTACCGTGGCCAGCGAGCGAGATAGGCGGGAGGCAGAACAGCGAGCAGCCGTCCACCGTTGCAGCAAAAACAGGCGCAATAGTTGGACAGTCGTCGGCACGATGCCGCGCGCCGCCACAATAATCAGGTGGGGTCGCCGAAAAGCCAGGTGAATGAGGGCCACGAGCGAGACAGGGCTCCTCTGAGACAGGAGATGTCGGAGCTGCAGGAGGAGGAGAGGAGAGAGAAAAACATGAGCTGGAGTCAGCATGCAAACACCAGAAAGCCGACGACGATTTCGACAGAGGGCTGGATAACATTCGACAGGAACGAAAGCAAGACCTGAAGGTCAGTCATCAGAACCAGCTGGAGCGATTGCGTCAGGAACGAGACACTGAAATACGCTGACTATTGCTGGACATGCGGGATAGGAGACCATGCGTGTTTGACACAGTGGTTGGCATCGATGACTACGGAGTCAAAGTCAACAACAAAACGAATACTTACCATGTGAATCTACTAAAGCAATACGTCGAGAGAGGTCGTCAGTGCAAACCACAACAAGCTGCATCAGTGTGTCTGACTGCTGACACTGAAAGACTAGACGACGAGAACCTGTTCGATTTTGGCGAACTCCGCCACCAGGAGGGTGTGGAGGACGTCCAGTCTGGCCTACACTTGGCCCAGGCAGAACAGGAGAAGCTGAGAGTCCAAACTACGGAGTTCGGGCATCGATTTGCGCCTGACTCAGGGACTGTGGACAAAGTCCAGCGTGAGGTTGGACTGACATCGAACGAGCCGGTTCGTGACGAGCCGTATCGTCTGCTTCGCAACACGAGAGAGGGACTGAGGAAGACTGTTGGGGAGACGCCGGACCTGGGAGTCGTCAGGGATTCCAGATTGGACAGTGGTCATCGTGCTGAGACCAGATAAATTCAATTTGGTGTGTATGGACTATCGTACATTCTATAAGCAGACAATATTCGACCGACCATTATCCCTTGAACTGTCTGAACTGTGCGCCGGAGTCCGAAATAGCTCAGGCGGTTAAACGTCGGAGCAGGAGAGCGAAGGGAATCGCCGGGTCGTGTGTTCGAATCCCCGTCCCGCCCCGGTAGCTGGACTCTCAATCCAGGGAAAAAAACGGATGTGTTCAATAGCATGTCCGTTTAAAAGGTCCTGGTAAATCAAAGTGTCGCAGTTGGAGTGCGCCTGAGTTGATCAGTGTTCAGGTCGTACTCCATAGGCAATAGATTTCCCTGTCCCCCATAACCCGCCCGTCAGGGCCGTCCATGATCACCTCGGTGCTGTGGACGTTAAACCCCAACTAACCACCACTGTGCGCGCCCATCTCATGATTTGGCAATGTTCCAGAAATGAACTTTGACATTATATTACAGTCTATCAAGGGTTCGCAGAACTTTGGAGCGGATTACCTGAGCAGAGCAGTTTAAAGAAACATTTTTGTGTCCAGGACAGTTTAAAGGAACATATCTTCGTTCAGGACAGTTTAAAAGAACTGTGAGACGATCATTTTGGAGCAGTTAAGTTGATTTGATTTTGATGGGAAATTGTTATTATTTATGGTTGTGCGTAGGTTAAAACAGCCAAAACCGTATTTTGAGATTTTAGAAAATATATTGTGAAATTTTGTTTTAATGTTACGTTTGTTTTTGTGTTATTCTGTGAGAGCGTGTGTGTATTAATCATAGGAAAGATCCGATATTTATTTGAGCTATTTTTGGATAAGAATCACGTACCTTTTTAGTAGGATTTATTCTCGTTCGCACGGAGAGCGGAACAGACTGTGTTGTGATACGCGGAGATTAAACCGGAAGGTTGTAGAAGATTCGCATGGAGAACTGCGATCGATTTTTGTTGCGTAGATCGCTACAGTATTGTACAGTTTGACCTACATTGGATGGAATGTTCCAGCAGGGTCGCGATCTTTATCACATGTGATGTCAAAGTGTCGGCAACATTTTGCAACACTGTATAAAAGGCGCTTAAAATAATAGTTGAACCTGATAGTTCATTCTAGTAAATTCTTTTTCATTAATATTATTAAGGTTTGGTTACGTTTTTCTTTCTGATTGGTTGTGTTGTGCGAATTTGCTGGATTATTCTGGAAAGCTATAATACTATAAAAGACCATGCTAGGAAGCGTGTGTGTACATTGTTAGTGACAGAGATATGCAGTGTATCGTAGGTACATTGCCTGTGACGAAGTGATACAGTGTATAGTAGGTACATTGTAAGAGAGACGCAGTGTGATAGTGGTGTACATTGTATGAAATACGCAGTGTGTCAAAAGTGTTGATGCATTGAAGGGGTGGCAGTGTATCATTGTGGATGCATTTGTGAATGCATTGTTTGGAGATCTCATTGTTACAATAATATATTGTTGGAACTGTTACTCCTGAGTGGTCTACAACCTTATGCCACGTGTGACGGGTTGCAGCTGAGTGAAGTTTCTTTACAAGAACTCTACGTGCTTGCGTCTGGTATTATTATCATACTACGACTACGACTACCACGTAACACTTGTCCTCCGATCAAAACTGATAGTTTAGTATAAAGGCTTTTTGCACAGTCAAGCATCATTCATAGCAGACGTCGAGTCAGGGCTTTAGATGTGGCCGGAAATACACCGCATGCTCATTTTTCATTGGTTTATGTTAATTAGCATATCCAATGAAATTAAAACAATTGTGCGTCTTACTGTCTACATGAACTTGTGACCTACACATAGCGGTCGCTTTAGGTTCGTATTTCCCCCAGCCCGAAAATGGAGTCTGGTTTAAACACTCTTCAGTTGTCAATATCTTTTCGAGTAATTCTCTTCAACTTTAGAGTAAACACGGCGGAAAACAATGAATGCACTTTAGTGCATAGTGGCCTCTTTCACGGCACTCTACTAAAGTGTTTATCGTTCAACTCTATATGTTGAGAAAGAGGTCCGGGATACTTCCGGCCACAGCTAGAATTTCGCTGGTGAGCTTCGTTTCTTCCCTTGTATTATGACTTGAGTTTAGAAGGCGGTGGCGCGCACGTGGTGGCGCAGCGCATTTGCATTTATTTAGTCAAAGCTACTATCATCAGGCCCCTTTGCCATGATGGTAGGTTCACTGATCATGTCTTAAGTCATCGGCGTGAGATTTCTAAGACTAAACTTGACACAAGACATAACACTCCTTTCAAAACATTATCTGAGCAAATGTGTCAAAATAACCCTGAACAAAGCATATTTACGAAGGAAAACGCGACGGTGAAAAACTCGCTGTTTTTGTCGTTGTTGTTATGTTTTGTTCTGGGGTGACGTGGGGTGGGGTGGGGTGGGTTTTCTTTTTGCCTTATAGCGTTTATGGTGCTCGTTGCAGAAATCTAAAATGGTCGTGTAATAAACAGCTCAACTGATATGATCTCGTTATTTACCAGAAAACACTTGTAGATCCATAATTTGCCGTGTCTCTTTTGTCAGCTTTGCTCGTTGATTTTATGTTCAGGGTGATACTCGTTGGAAAGACTGGCAATGGAAAAAGTTCGCTCGGAAACATTCTCCTTCAAAAGAAAGATGTCCAAAAATCGATGCCACAGAGTGCACCAGCCGAAGATGCGACGCATCAGACACAGGGCTCTGAAACCTTGATATCTACGACCTCCGAAGGTCAAAAGAGAGATGTTGAAAGCCCGATCCCAGGTAGTGCGACACACGTAGCTTCGACGAATCAGGCACAGGGCACGGATACCTTGACATCTACGACATCCGAAAGTCAAACGCAAAACGCACCAGCTCCTAACAGCGAAGATCAAGTCCAGAAAACAGCACCAGTCACAGCCGACGACCAGGACCATGGTTTTTTCATTTGTCGCACTCAAAGTTCTGAAACTGCAACATGCAATTACATGGAATCCGCCAACGCCTGGGGCAGGCACATCAAGGTAACACAGTAATGGACGATGTAATACACGAAAACGACTCGTATGCGAGATCGACTCACGTTCACTTTAGTGGGACAATATTTAGGGGAGTTTTATCCCGGATCATTTTGGTGTGTTGCGAGGGTTTACAAGTAATTGAGAGAAAATACCAACAAAGAAGGAAATAGACATCGGAAGGACAATTACAACACACTTAGTAACAACTGTAACTATTTTTCAAAATGGACATACAGACAAAACATAAGTGGCCACGCATCTTTCATTTAACCCATTTAGCCCTGACGCACTACAGCAGGAGATGGGTCGACCATGATAATTCAAGGGTAAAGCCAGATTAGCGTGGAGCCTATCGGCGCCAAGCTAATCTGGCACTGCCCTTGAATTATCGTGTCGATCCATCTCCTTCAACTAGTGCATAGTCATTAGATGACGCCTCCAAAATTTGGGAAATACGGCCGTCGGGATGAATGAGTTAAATGATTCAATAAACTCATTAAATGTGTTGTAATTGTCCTGCAGATGCGTGTTTTCTTTTTTCTTTTCTTTTTTCCTGTGCATTTTACACGCTTGGCAGTCACCTTTTTATCTTTACGAAATATGCTTTTACGGTTTTCAAAAAGAGCTGCATGACTGCTTCAGTCAATCGGTTATGGTATTTTGTTGTTGTGTTGCAAATAATTAGAAATATGACCATACATTTGTATACCTATTGGAGGGCTTTGGGGGGAACAGAGTTTTGGCTCACTACAGAAATCATTTAAATTGATTGGTTACTCGTCATTCCCTTTTATTTGTAATTTTCTTACTAGGAAGTGACAAAGTAAGAGCACAGGGGCAAGAACTCCTTTATCGCTTGAACGACGAAGGGGTTCTAGGCCCTGTGCAACAGGATGGCGCAGGATATGATCGATCAAAGTAAGGCACTGTCACGCGCCTTAGAGCGCTGAAAGCACGAACGATTTAGTGGTGGATTAAGTTTAATGCCGTGCAAACAGACAAAAAGAAACGCCTAAAAGATGATAGAAATATTTACAACTAACATGGCAATAAAAGGCCATGCAGATATCTTGTGGAGATAGCAACGATAATCCACCTAAAACCGAACAATATAAAGAATATGGGAAGAAACATCCCGACAGTACCTTCCACAAGAACTACACATTAACTGTTGTTGTTGTTGTTGTTTTGGCAGGTGGTGGACACACCTGGTCTGTCCGACACTAAGACCAATGAGCACACGATCTTGATTGAGCTGACTAAAGTCATGAGTCTGTCTGTTCCGGGTCCGCACGCCATTCTTTTTGTCCTCCGTCTGGACGTGCGATTCACAAAAGAAGAGAATGAGGCTTTCCACAAGGTTCTTCTGATGTTTCAAAAGGATGATAAAGAGAAGGGCCCCAAGAAGGACGTGAACAACTTTCTTTTTGTCGTCTTTACCCACGGGGAACACCTGGATGAAGATAACATCTCCATAGATGATTTTATTAAAAAAGCCCCAAAGCCCCTGCAGGACATTATGGATATCGTTGGACACAAGTACGCCGTCATCAGTAAGCCAACAATCATGGATTCTGGAAGGAGAAAGAGAGAAGTTGAGGATTTACTTGCCAAGATTGACGCAAATAGCAAAGGTGGAGACAATTATTACACCAACGATGTCTTGCAAAAGATGGGGAAAATCCTATATGAAGAAATCCAAATTGTTGCAGAGAAGCGAAACGTCAGCTTAAAGGAGGCCGACCGCCTCGTGAAGGAAGAGCTGGCAAAAGACGAGAAAACGCTGCGAAGGAAACTGATGATGCCCCTGCTTCCGATCGTGTATGCATCTAAAGCCTTTGCAAAATTAATCGGCCGATCACTCCCTCAAATGTCTGAAAAACTTGACCCCAACGAAATAGACCATTTTTTTAAAAAGGTATTTGCTAAGTTGGAAGAAAAAGCACGACAGAGGGCACCGAGTGTGTGCGTCATTTCTTAACCCTTTTCGACCTGATACACTACTGCTTGAATTTAATTGGACTATAATAGTTCAAGAGTGGTGCCAGAATAGCTTGGCGCCTCAGGTGCCAACTCTTAAACTCAACAATGCCGGTTGATCTATCTCTAATCTGTAATGTAGCCTTCATAGGACAATAAGTATTTTTACCTCAGGATGTGATGGGTTAAATGTTGGGTTTCAAGTTCTGGATCATTGTCGATGATGTCTGGGTGTTTTTTTCCTCACACAAATATAATAATAATAATAATATATAACTCTTCTATAGCGCAATATCCCCACAAAGAAAGGCTCAGAGTGCTTTACATCTAGATAATCTAACTAATTAAAATTAACTAACTAAAGTACCGACAACGTACAAAAACACAATCATTCATAGGTCCAAATGCACACTGACACAGTACTAAAATAATAAACATAACATTTGAAGAGCCTGGTCAGATATATACATGTTGATGGGAAAAAGTGCGGTTTATGAATCCCTTTCACAGGCCAAGTGGAAAAAAAATATGTTTTCAATCTAGCCCTGAAAATGGCCAAAGATGGTGCATGGCGAATATCATGGGGAAGACCATTCCACACTTAGGGAGCATGGAAAGAAAGGCACCGCTGTCCAAAGGTTTTTAAGGACACTCTGGGGATAGTCAATATTCTGTCGTCAGTGCTGGAGCGCAATACTCTGCCTGGTGTATAGTTGACACTGCTGTGTGATGCCTAGTTCATGTTACAAGCGCTTGGTCGCTCGGTACTAGTTGCTTACTTAGACATTCCCTTCCACGGCCTAGGCCCAACCCTGGTCCAACTAAAATTTCACCCACGGGCTTTAGCAACCATGATGATGACTGAATGTATTCATTGACAAGGCACATGGAGCACACAGGCGCCGACAGACCAAGCAGACTAAGAAGACCAACGAAATGCATTTCGTCTGCCCGTTTCGTCAGTTACGTCACCAGATTGTGTGTACCGCCTTACGAACGCATACGACTTTGGTCGGAAATTTTCGCCAGATCGCCAGTTCTCACGAAACGACTTTCGCGGATCGATTATGCTAAAAACCCTTGATGTAACACACTATCTCACACGATTTAAGCGGTAGGGTCATATTAGGAATGGACTCTATTAACAATGATCACAAACGTACCACTAAAATATACTTTTATGTCTGTTTTCTGAACCCCATTTTTTTATCAGCTCTCGCTGCGAAGCCTGCAAGATGGTGGTTATCGTTTCGAGTCGGCTGTGCCGATTCACTTTGACTGGCGTTGTTTACGCGTGCAAAATCTCACAAATTTAATTGGCATGAATGATAATTCACTTCTAATGTCTGTTGTGTACGCCAAGGCACACATCACTTATTCGTTAATGTTTTTGCGTCAGTGGACACAAATCGATAGCAATATCCGATGTAACGATAGCGCTACAAGTAGTGTGCGTGTCGGTGAAGAGTTACCTTCCTTGTACCAACGAAACGTCTGTTGAGTTAGACATCTAAGCTGCATCATATATAGATTCTTACATCGATGTTTAGGTCAGTGATACTGATAATCTCAGTCGGGTGGTTTTAAAATCTTATCCTACGAGCGAAAGCGAGTAGGATAAGGTTTTAATGCCACGAGAGTGAGATTCTCAGTATCACCTAAACACCGATGTGAGAATCTATTCACTTACTCACCTTTTTCATGGCATGAATATATGAAATGGCTTTCGGCACACGCCTAATCACAACTCAACCGCCATTGTGTCTTGGCAAAATTCTGGGCGTAATTTACTTTCTAATGTGACGTCAATATTTTGGATGCCAGGCAAATGTTCCTATATGATGATGAAATAGCACAATTTATGACGCCAGAGTGCTAGGCGTCACTATGTGATGTTGTCATTGCACACGAGCTGAAGTGTCAATATCGCGTGTGCCCGTACCTTTTTGTAGACTAGACTTTCTACAAGACAATTGTGTGCACACTTAACCGTTTACGCAGTAAATCTGTATCAAACACGTGTGATACAGCCAAGCTGTATCACACGTGGGTGTTACAGTTTTTCCGCTCAAAGGCAGCAAAGAAGGAGGTGTGTAAGAAATACAGAATCTTACATCGGTGTTTAGGTGATGAGAATCTCACTCGAGTGGTTTTATAACTTTCCTACAAGCCAAGCTGTATCACACGTGTGTGATACAGCTTTTCCGCTCAAAGGCAGCAAAGAAGGCAGTATGTAAGAAAATGTTCTCTGGTGTGACTGCACATTGTCTATATGATCCTCCAACGGTTCTGTCAGTAGGCCTGCGTGCTTGAGGTTCTTGTTTCCTAATGTTTCTTTTCAGTCATTTCTTCATTGCGAGCAACACTCAACTGTAAGAGACATAGATCAAACAAAGTGGTTTCATCAGGAGTCATAGATCCTCATGAGCCTCTGCAGTTGCGGGGGCTCATGAGGATCTATGCCTCTTGATGAAACCACTGTGTTGAGGATCTATGCCTCTTCAGTGATGAAACCACTGTGTATGATCTATGTTCCTTCGACGGCTAAGGTTCGTTCAGAAACGTAATGTTCTGTCCACTGGCAATGAAGGAATTAATATGTAATTGTAAACATTAGATTAAAATATTGAGAAGGTAACTGTATGCTCCTGGGTGTACAGTCGCCCTGTCAGAACAAAAGCTGATGATCATGTAAGTTCAACCCACTTTAATAATATTTATCAAGCTAGGCTAGAGGTTGGGTTAAGGAGACAAGAAGAAACACAACTGTGTCAAAATTGCCACCACCCCTGGTTTAAAGTATTCCTCTCATTGTTAGTGGAGCAGGTTCGTATAAAATAGTGCTGAATAGGTGAGATGTTTTTACACCTTGGCTTGGCAGTCACCTTTTAGGTAAGAAATTGTAAGATTTAGCGTTGTCAACCGAGCAGATAATGTTTAGATTATTCCGGTCTGGACCGTGGTTTTGATCCTTAC
The DNA here is from genome assembly GCA_036245525.1 of Semisulcospira habei. Taxonomy (NCBI): domain Eukaryota; kingdom Metazoa; phylum Mollusca; class Gastropoda; family Semisulcospiridae; genus Semisulcospira; species Semisulcospira habei. The sequence goes on from BTPG01000001.1 coordinate 144,717,041, forward strand.
GGCTCTGAACCGAAAAGTCTTAAATCACAGACCAACACATTTTTTATTTAGAATGGTTTTCTTAAATAAGAAGTGTGTTCCCCTGTTGCCCTAATTAACATGTCACGTGACCGGTGACTACTGACGGGCATTCGTTAGTGCCGATCGTAGGTGTAAATGGCCAGACTGGTATATGATATAATATATGTCAGTTAGTACTTGAGTACGGCTGGCGAGTTTATAGCTGCATTTATTGAAGTATGGTATAGCTCTTTGTAACTGAATTATTGAATATGTATTGATTTTATTTCGCTTAACATATTACGTGGCCTCCGTCTGTCTGTTCATTTTCGTTGTCTACTTTCAGACTTTTTACACTTTTTCTCATTGGCCTATCTCTATGCGCTTTTTTTCCCCTGGTTGCCCGTTCTCCAGGCAACGGGAGTCTCCTTATCACATGTTACCAAGGTAACATGTAATAAGCAGACTCATCTTATCACATGACACGATGAAAACTACTCACAAAACGTGCCCCCCCCCCCCCCCCCCCCCCAAAAAAAAAAAAAAAAAAAAAGAAAGGCACTGGCCAATCATATTTCTCAGTACTAACATTTTCTTTTTCATTCAGACAAACCTCTAACCACAAATATGCTGATAAATTAACAATTTAGGGGTTACAAAACAAAATAAACTGTTATGCAGGTATTATGTGATACTTTTCGAACAAATAACTAAACAATTTGATGTTACATAACATCAACTATAGAAAATTGCAATCGAAGACCCTACGTAGGCTGTACCTACGGACCATAGTCGAAATGGCAACTGAAACAAAGTCAACTCAAATAAATAAAAACTTAAGGGGTTACGCAACAAATAGGTAACATGCAAGCACTGTGTGCTACTTCGGGTCCAAATTTCATATAAAAAATAACTCGAAATGTTGAAGTTTATCAATACCTTCGACCGCAAGGCCCACTCGTAGATAAAGCCACGTTCCTCCGGTAAATAGATGTAATTCACTGCCACTGAGAGTTGCGTCCCCTGAGTATTGAAATTACATGTACTTTCAAGTGTTCTTCAAGGGGACGCTTCATGCATTTATACTCTAAAGTTGAAGACAAAATCGTTGTATTTCAAGTGAGGCTTCGCCAGTGGTTCTTTTAACCTCTCGGGTCCGATCAGGGGGGTCAATGTCGGAGGTAAGAGTCTCGGACTAAAGCCCCCGACTCTTACTTCCGACATTGACCCCCCTGACCTAACCCTCGAGGCAACAAGTACCACTGGCAAAGCGTAATTCATAATATCAACTTTCAGATTTGTCTTTGTGAAGCGCTCACAAGGCGCTACATAAAACACTGTATTATAATTATTGTATTAGTAGGGTTAGTATTATTATAAGTAAAAGCAAGTTTGTGTGTTACGCAGTTTGTTCTCACGTTTGATTTTCATCAGAAGATCTTATGCAAAAAACTGCTTGATACAATCGTAATCATAAAGAATTACGCGCAGATTAACCACTTTAAAGTAGATTAAAGGCTAAAGTCGAAAAATGATTTTTTTTTTTAATGTGATAGTAAAACAAGAAGATGATAATAGTGAAACAGAAGAAGATGATACTGCAATTACTTCAACGTGAAAAGTGCACTTTTCAGCAGCAGCCTAAGTACACCCTAGCAAACTCTGTCAACTTGATTATACAATTTCAGCTGATTTTGTATTTATATAAATGTCACACAAAATACACTGTATTCTTGGTTCAAAAGTGTGTCCCTGGTTCGCTGAATGAGTGTCCCCGGTTCGCTGGATTTACATAAATAAGTGTGTCCCGGTTCGCTGAGTTTACGTACGCGTGCGTATGCGTGTGTGTGTGTGTGTGTGTGTGTGTGTGTGTGTGTGTGTGTGTGTGTGTGTGTGTGTGTGTGTGTGTTGCTATAGCTGTCAGACCTTCCCAATGCTTTTACATTGCTTCGCTTCTCAAATACGTCACCATTAACCAAAAAGGACGCGCAAGGCAATCTAGAACCATAGGGGTCCGTGGATAGTAGCTTTGACTAATGCAAATCCACTGCGCCACCGCGTGCGCGCAAGCGCCTGATTGATTAGTTCCGGGTTTAACGTCCACGGCACCGAAATGATAATGGACGGCCCTGACGGGCGGGTTATGGGGGACAAGGAAATCTATTGCCTATGGAGTACGACCTGAACACTGATCAATTCAGGCGCGCTCCAACTGTGCCACTTTGATTTACCAGGACCTTTCAACGGACATGCTATGGAACAAATCCGCCTTTTCCCCCTGGATTGCGAGTCCAGCTACCGGGGCCGGGACGGGGATTCGAACCCACGACCCGGCGATTCCCTTCGCACTCCTGCTCCGACGCTTAACCGCCTGAGCTATTTCGGACAAGCGCCTATACTAAGCTCAAGACTAAATACAAGGGAGGAATCGAAAAATTCTAGCTGTGGCCAGAAGTATCCCGGACCTCTTTCTCAACATACAGAGTTGAACGTTAAACCCTTTAGTAGAGCCGTGAAAGAGGCCTCTATGCGCTGCAGTGCATCCATTGTTTTCTGCCGTCTTTACTAAAAAGTGGAAGAGAATTACTCGAAAAGATATTGACAACTGAGCAGTGTTTAAACCAGACTCCATTAAATTAGACCTTTTTCGGCTGGGGGAAATACATACCTATACTCCATAAGCCAGTCTTAGCTACCCCCCCCCCCCCTCCACCCCCACCCCCTCCCCCACCCCAATACTCAATAAGATGAGTTTCAAAGTGTACCTTAGAATGTCCGGAGATGTTTAAGCCATGTTTCCCCTAAAATCCTTAGGAACATACCAGAGATAAAGCCGATGGCGCAAGGGTACCCCCATTCACGCTCTTCACGGATCCTAAAGTGAGCCGTGAGAAACATTTTCCTCTAAATAAATCAGAATTTATTACAGGAGCCCAAATCAGGCAATATTATGTTAAGGCATACCTTCTGCGTTCTCGGCAAAAACAGAATGAAAAATATTGAATCTGTGGCTGACAGTGATGGTATTTGTGCACTCAGTAAATGGCCATTTCCGCGAAATCGAAAAAAAATAATAAAATAATGTTTTCAATGCCCTCAGAAATTTTGTATTCAATTGATAGGTCTTTTTTTAAAGGTTTTATTGGTTAGGATAGAGTACCACAGTTACTCCCAACCTGATTGTAATATGTTGTGATGCATTTAGGTCCACAGTGGCTGAATCTGCTGTCCTACCCCCATTTACCAGTACGCATAAGAACGCAAAATGATCCAAAAATTGCTTACGTCATACTCCTCTGTTTAAATATTTTTGTTTCCAGTTTTCTTGACAAAGTATGCATATTGAGTTTAAAAATCTGTGATCATTTCATTAATTTCAACGTGACCAATCAATTTAATTGTAACTATTTTGGATTAAGAACATAAAAGGGGGAGGGGGGGGGGCGGGGGGAGTCTGTAAACAGGGGCTGCTGCTAAAGCTTCTACTGTCTGGATTTGGAGGCATGATGTATTGATGGCTGAAAGTGAAAGACTTCCTCTTCAACAGAATTGCATGATTGAAGTCGACAGCACACTCAGAAGTCTTGTCAAACTCAGGGGAAGATGGTATCTCAGGGAGGTGTCATGTCTCCGATCCCTTTAATGTCCATAAAATATGTGGAACGTTGGACTGTATTCTACAATCTTGCTGTTCTATTAAAGAGGAAGTTCTTCAACGACAGCCCCTGTTTACAGACGTTTCTCCCTTTTTATGCTTTAACAAACAAAAAAATTACAATTAAATTGATGAGTCACGTTGAAATTAATGAAATGATCACAAATTGTATGCTCAATGTGCAGACTTTGTTTAAAAAAACCCACAGACAACAAAAATATTTAAACAGAGGAGTATGATATAATCAATTTTTATGATCAAAATGGGGGTAGGACAGCAGATTCAGCTACTGTGGCCCCTAAACGAATCACAGCATCATAAAAGCAGGTTAGGAGTAACTGCGTTACTCTGTCCTAACCATTAAAACCTAAAAAAGACGTATCAGTTGTATACAAAATTTCTGAGGGCATCGGATACAATGTACATTTCTCAATTTGGCAATTTTAAATTGAAAAAAGCTATCATTCACCACCACAAACGTATCATAAAGGATGTCGACTTTCCTCATTTTCTTGCACTTTATGCTCAAATTATTTAAACTTAAAAGGTAAAGATAGGTCAAAATGAAATCGAATAACTTTAGTATTTTGTTATAATTAATTTTGTGTATTTTTACAACTTGGGGGTAGGGATACAAATTCAATCAATGTGGCACTCATAGTGATCACAACATCGTCTAGTCAAGTTTATAATAATTGTGGCATCATGTTTTAATGATGTAAGCCTGAAAATGGACTGCCAGTGGTGTAGAAAATGTCTGAAGGCATCTGACACATTATTTTTGTCTTTTTTATTTTGCGATTTTGAGGAAATGGCCATTTACTGGGTGCACAAATACCTTCTCTGTGAGCCACAGATTCAATATATTTTTATTCTGTTTTTTGCAGAGGACGCAGAAGGTGTGCCTTAACAAAATAATGCCCGATTTGGGCTTCTGGAATGAATTCAGAGTTATTTAGAGAAAAATGTTTCTCAAGCTCATTTTAGCATCCGCTAAAAGCGTGAATGGGGGTATCATTGCGTCATCGGCTATATCTCTGGTGTGTTCCTAAGGATTTTAGTGGAACATTGCTTAAACATCTCAGGACATAATAAGGTACACTTTGAAACCATCTTATTGATTACTAAGGGAGGGGGGTGCACTATTGATCGGGCTAGCTCTTGGACTACTAACGCGACTGCTGCGTGCAGCACGGGTCACAAGTTCAAGACGCACTCTTGTTTTAATTTCATTGGATATGCTAATTTACTTAAACCAATGAAAAATGAGCTTGTTGCGTACTTCCGGGCGCAGCTTCAACCTTACGATGGGCGTCTGCAAAAATGATGCTTCACTTTGCAAAAAGCATCGATACTAAACTATCGGTTACATGATGATCGGCGGGCAAGGTTGGTGTAGATTTGTGGCAAAATATCTACTGAGTTTGTTCAGTTCGGGGTTTTGGGAGAATGGTTGCTTTGGAAACTGCTCTGGAATCACAGTGCATCGTCTTTCGCGTGTGCCGTTCGCTTCCTCCCTTGTATTTAGTCTTGAACTTAGTATAGGCGCTTGCGCGCACGCGGTGGCACAGTGGATTTGCATTAGTCAATCCACGGACCCCTATGTCTAGAACGATCACACGGCCTGCCATTGCGAGTAACATGGACACCAGTACTCACACAATATGACGTCAGAAGCGGCAGAAGTCGATTGGCTCGAGCACTGAGGTAAGATGGAGGTTTAGTTCGTCCCAGGGAATGCAGTCGCTGCCGGACCTGTTCAACAATTATTTGAGGAAGAACGCTGAGATGCTTGCCGCCTATCCCAGCGCGGATTAACCCCATGACGACCGAGACTCAAAACTGTACGCGACCCAGCTGCAAGAGACATAGATCCTCATGAGCCCCCGCGACTGCGGGGGCTCATGAGGATTTGTGTCTCTTGTTAAGACCAATTTATCAGTGTTTCTTGGACGGTGTTGGCTTTTGGTCGTTGAATGAGCCAAGATTTCAGAAACACAAATGTACGTACAGTGGCAGGGAGGGGGTTAAATACAGAGACTTGCTTCTTTACATCAGCCCGGTGGCTTCACCGCGTTGAACCTCAATAAGTCTTGAAAGATGCGTCATTGCTTTCTCTGGCAAAGATGGCGCTGTGGATGGTGCGGAGTAGTGAATTGGTGCCCTGAGAGTAGATGGACAGCAGACAGCGTCCAGTGCACAGCACAGTGACAGACCTTCGCTAGGACAAGTGCCTTGTCTGTTGTCGGGTCCAAACCTCGGCGTCGATGACCCAAACTCTTCCAGAGTGACATATACTGCTCACAAATAGTAAAGTACCATTACGGGTAAAACTGAAGACACATTTCAGCACTAATTGTGCTTGTTATGCTTTGCCGACAGACCTAATGAGCTTCTATGGCAGTTTGGACACGCAGCAAAAGCACACGCGTAATCGCACTTATTTATTCTGTGCATCCGTCAGCGTGTCAATCTATTGTTTGCTGTTTCTCGTACTGACAGCGTTGTATTTATAGAACGGAGTGGAGTCATTGTCAGGTTACTTAATATAAAGACGACGAGTGCTGAACTGGATTGTCCTGTGTCTAAATGAACCATAACTAGACCTGTGTGTAGCGTTTCCAAACCATCTGTTACAGACTGTGTATATTTGAACAGTTACGGCGGCAATGGTCCTTCAACGTTTCAGCTTCAATTACTAAACGCTCTTAGAATGGGTAAGATAACGGTTATATCAGTGATTTACCATCACAATTTCACAACATTGGTGTCACATGCAGGGCTCACAAAAAGTAAAAGACGTTATACTTTCAGCTTGAATTACTAAAATGTCCAATGAAAAGGATAAACAAAAATCAGACCATAAACGTGACTGCAGTTTGCAGATGTAAGGTATTGTGAGACGTTTTATTAATTCAAGCTGAAACTATGACGTCCTTTACTTCTTGTGAGCACTATATGTCACACCAATGTTGTAAAATATACGTCAGTAATTCAAGCTGAAACGTTTATATGCCTTACTGTTTGTGAGCATTATACGTCACGCAGGCCGAGGTTGGGTCGACGCCGAGTTTGGGACCCAACAGTCTTGCTGTCGGCCGCACTCCATCCAGAATGGCTGATTGTCGTCAGTGCGACCTTAGGCAAGACGTGTATAATATAATAAGTTCATGAGCACAACGAAGGGACCCACTATGTGTTAAGGTCAAAGTACTCACATGCGTTGTGATTTCAAATGCATGAAAATGCGTTCGGAATGACTTCTTTACTTCCCTAGGGTCCCAGCCCTTCACTACACACAATGCCTACACTGCCCAAATCTCCTGACATTCGTTATTATTGTTTAAAGTACGTAAGTATGCATTCGTATTTTTTGTTTTGACAAGGTAGTCTTTCTTGCCTGTATCCTTAAAACCAAGTGCGTGTTTGAAGGGTTACAAACAGCAACAGATATGTAAAGGCCAGCCATTTTTGAACCGAACAGTCAAACTGAGACTGATTTGAGATCGCGGGTTTTGATTATTTCACCGTCACACTAAATGCAGCCTCATGCCATAACATTTGTTCTTCAAATTATTTTACGGTTATTAGCACTGAGATTTAAAAAAATATTAAAAAATAAATAAAAACATGCAGGGGCCCAAATGACATTTTCTTTAGTATTGTCATCGTTCTGGTAATGCTTTATGTTCCCATAACTGAACAGCCAAGCTCTGCGTTTACAGCCATCCTGTTCTAAATGACTGTAGTAGGCATCCCTGGTGTTATGGGCAGGCTCACAATATTCAGGACAGGCTCACAATATTCGCAATATATATCTTGAAAATGCACTAGGATGATTTATTCCACTATAATTCGTTCATTTACTTCGCCGTTTCATGGAATAATTGTAAAATCAGTATGTGGATACACGTCCGTGCTAGGGTTATATATATATATTATATTATATATATATATATATATATATATATATATATATATATATATATATATATATATATATATATATATATATATATATATATATATATATATATATATAGGGGTGTAGGGGGCTCTGGATAGAGGTAGCGCCTTTGCTGTTCGGCAGCTGCGTCCTACATAGGACGGACGGGCATCACTGGTCCTCATCCATCTCCTTAATCTCTCACGTGCTGGCTCCAAGCGCCACACCCTGGCAAACCACCTCAGCTGGTGGGCTAAACCACGTGAGGGGGTGGTGTTCACATTGCACCACTAGGCGGATGAGCTGTTTCTGACAGCCAACGGCTAGAGGACGGAGGAGATCAGGTTGGATCCAACGGCCAAATGTGGGGGAGTAAACCCTTCAAATCAGGAGTGGAGCCCCGAAGGCAGACAGCTGCCTGTATTCACGCACTGTTCTGGCAGCTCCTGCAGCCAAACTGGTGCCAAACGTACTGCTTTGCATTCCTTTGGATACATCAGCGAGGCCGAGAGGGGGATCTTGACGACTGGGCACCCCAGGATCTCCATACACTTCGCCCAGGCTTGCGCCCTGGAGAGGTCACTCCAGTGACTGACCCAGCAAGCGCATATACTCCATTGTCTTCCGAGACAGGATGCCCCCCAATATATATATATATATATATATATATATATATATATATATATATATATATATATATATATATATATATATATATATATATATATATATATATATATATATATATATATATATATATATATATATATATATATATATGCAATAGCGACCCAATTTAAAGAAGTCATTCCTAAAGCAGTTTCATGGATTTCAAATCACAGTGCGTGTGAGTACTTCGACCTTACTTTTCGGAGAGAGAGTATGTAAAAGATTGCTTTTCATCGCCAAATATACGCAGCCTCTGAAGCAGACGACAGAACCAGCTGTTACACCTGCGCGAGGGTGATCAAGGTCAAGGCTGTTTGTCGGGTGCCATCGTGAGTAATTTAGTTTAGGTGGTCATAATCGATGCCATGGAAGCTATAACAGTAATTTTGGTGTCTATGTTTCAGCTGACAGTTAAGTGCTAAATATTTTCCTATTCTGGCACCACCCTTGTAATAGAGCCATTGGTGTATATCCTTATCTGTAAGTACTATAATGTGGCTTGCATATGGCAGTGTACAAATTTGAAGCTTTTTGCCTCAGCCGGTATGATATGGGATAACAGGTTCCTCATTTTCACATTGCTGTGCAGTCAATTGATCGCGACGCGTGGCTGTTGACGGTGTGCCTTAATTTATACTCCGTGCGTTTCACCGCACTTGACTGTTCACTTTCAATGCGACCGCTGTATAAACCATTTCTCTTATTTTCTCCTCAGTTCTTTTTATCTTTTTACTTCAGCCTTGTCTGAGGCTAATGCCTGCCCTTTTATGGCGTCATGTGCATGTAGGAATGGTTCGATTAAACATCACAATACGGACCAGAGTGGGACTGTTTTGCAACAATACAAAGTGTTGCCCGTACCCTCAACCTACCCCACCCTTCCACCCACTCACACCTATTATTGTGTTGCGAGTTGTCAACAAAGTAGGCACACACACTTGCCTCTGTCTATCTCTCTAGAGATCTGTCTGCCTGTCTGAACAGACAAAGATTTGCGATCCTAGGAGGACCGAGTGCCGTACACCGTTAATGCTACTAGGGATGAAAATGACATTTGCGGCATGTTAAGAGATTTAAAATGTTGAGATGGTTTTTTTTTTTAAAAAGACTATTCGCACAGAAGTGCCGTAACACGGGAAGGCGTTAAGCAAAGTGGCCTTTAGGGTTATCTGTGGACGACTGCGGGGCTCGTGAGGATCTATGCCTCCTGCTGAGACCAATCTGTATCCATGCTTCTTGGACGGTGTTGGGGCGGTGTGAAGTTGAATCAACCAAGATTTCAGAAACAAAAATGTACGTACAGTGGCAGAGAAGGAGTTAACTCATTCGCAGCCAGCCGCATCTGGATGCGCGGCTTATCATCAGTGCCGGCCGCGCATCCGGATGCGGCTAACCGCGAATGAGTTAGAGACTGTAGAAAGCATGATCTGTGCTTGAGTGAAGCTTCATGTATAAGTTTGATGTAAAATGTCCCCAACACATAACTGGAAACCCCCTAGACAAAGAAATGAACTGCTCCTGCATGGATCGATCGTTCTGAACACGTACGCATAGCAACCTTGACCTATTTTGATTCCCTGTAACGGTGGTGAATATTTTCAGAGTTACTTTCCTTGTTTCTGAGAAACTCGGCGTACGAGAATGGCGTGGCCTGTTCTTGAGTCTTTGCTGGCATTAGAGCGCCCGGGACGGATTTTCGTTTTTCATGCTGTCGTTCCCGGCGACGGACAGTTTAACGCATTCGCGGCCAGCCGCATCCGGATGCGCGGCTTATGCCGCGCATCCGGATGCGGCTGGCCACGAATGAGTTAAAATCCGAGCGGAAAGTCTGGTGTAATAGGTCGTTTGACATCGGAGCGCACAATATTTTTCTCAAAATATCTTCACAAAGAACAGCTTTTCTGTACCAATATTAGAACTTGAAATATCATTCAGTGCCAGTTGACCTAATACGATTTGCTTTTAAGTAAATCGAACAATGTGTCATTTTTGCTGTACAGTCGTTAAAATTAGGAATGTCTTTCATGAAATGACTGATTTGACATCCCTAAATGTGGCCCAGATAACTTAAACCCAGTATAAGAAAGGTCCATTTCCACGAGAATTGGCCAAGTTTTCAAACCTTAAACAGCACAGATATACATGAAGTCTGCATGCATGACCTCGATATTAAAATCTGGCGGGGTTCTATTTAGCTTATTGAAAATGGCTTTGTTCTTGTCTTTTCGCAAATTTTTTACGAATCAGTGTACAGCAGAATGAACAAAACACAGCAGTTAAGTAAAATATAACCCACATTAGGTCAGTTGGCACTAAAATGATATTTGTTCTTAAAGCGGTATAGAAGTATAGAAAAGTGTTTCTTTGCGGAGATATTTGGGCAAAAAACGTTGTGAGATCCGATGTCAAACGGCCTATATAGTTATGTTGCCGTGTGCAGTGCCGCTGTAGTGGTTACGATTTGACTGGTTGGACTTGATTCCGTCGAAGTTCAGGAGGCGTAAGGAAGATGGGTAATCTATTAAAACGCTTCACGGACCCACAGTCTGGACGACCTGGTAGTGTGCCGAGAGGGGGGAAAGGTACGTGTTTTTCATGTGTGTGTGTGTGTGTGTGTGTGTGTGTGTGTGTGTGTGTGTGTGCGTGCGTGCGTGCGTGTGTGTGTGTGTGTGTGTGTGTGTGTGTGTGTGTGTGTGTGTGTGTGTGTGTGTGTGTGTGTGTGTGTGTGTGTGTGTGTGTGTGTGTGTGTGTTTTCTTCTTTCTCTTCTGCCTCATTTCTCACATGGTGTTTCCATCTATGTTCTGTGAGGGCAAAAGATAGTAAGTGCATTTTTATGAAAAGCGAGATTTCCATTGTAATACTATGAACCGTTTGCGTTTCACAAAAGATTGGACTTGCTGACGTTTGCCTTCACGGTGATATTACGCCGGGTCTACGTTTGACGTCTCCCAACAACAAACGAGAGCAAAGTCACGGAGGATGACCACCTTAACTCATTCAGGCCGACGCACGTATTTCCCAAATTTTGGAGGCGTCATCTAACGACTATGCACCTGTTTCAGGAGATGTATCGACCATAATTCAAGGGTAGTGCCAGATTAGCTTGGCGCCTGTCGGCGCCAAGCTAATCTGGCACTACCCTTGAATTATCATGGTCGACCCATCTCATGCTGTAGTGCGTCAGGGCTGAATGGGTTAAACCATAAGCACAGACATCACTCTGTGCAATAAAGTCCTAATATCATAACACCCCATAACTCTGTCGCTACATTGAAACAGACTATAACCTAACACTCTCGCCATACATTCCGCGCCATACACTGGAAAAGACTATACTTAACCACGTACTACCTTCATAACGACATAGGCATACACACCTCACATTCCTTAGTTATCCATCTCGGTAAATAACCACATAGGAAAAACACCGGTTACCTCAACGAATTCCAAACCCACATAACTGAACCAGACCATTTAACGCTACACATCCAAATTAACTCCTACTAACGCATACTACCTTTTACTTAGTAACTATCAATAATATATACAAAAACATACCTGAAATCTAGGTTCCAGAGTCTTGGAATACGGGCTAGGGTATCTCACACACGTCTGTCCTCACTGACAGTATAGCCCCGTACTAGCTATTTAGACCTATAATAGACTGAGCTCACGCCTAAACTCCCCGTGTAAACCGCTTTCCTATGCTTGCACGTGGCCTCGTGCCTCACGGAATATTGTCACAAGACAAACCGCTGACAAAACCGTACCATACAAAACCCTCTGTGTGAACCCTATGCGTGAGCACAGAGTTTCATCACAATTCCCCCTTCGTAGGGAAAAAAAAGAAACGACCGAGTTTCGTTTTAAGACTACTGGACACATTATACTATGAACTATCATCACAAAACAAAAGCACTAAACAGCCTTAAATCTCAACGCACACTTTCTGATCGCACTGCGAACGCGACAAGAGATCAGCAAAAGTGTTTTGCGAACCGGGAAGCCCCTCAATTTCGAACTGAAACTCCTGCAGCGTCAACGACCACCGCATCAGCCTCACATTCCTGAAACGGCCGGACATGAGGTGATCCGTCTGCAGGCAAAACACACACACCCACAAATATCTCTGGAGCATCGAAATGACCCACACAATAGCCAGGCATTCCCGTTCGATTTTGCTGCATCGCGTCTCCCTGTCTAAGAGTTTGCGACTGACGTAGAAAACGGGGTGGCGAGACACCCCCTATTCCCGCAGAGCTTGCGTCAGTCTGAACCAGAAACGGTAGGTGCGAGAGTCTGTACGTGCGACTGGTGCAAGTCTGCGTGCGTTACAGTCGCACATACCGTTTCTGGTTTCTGTCTACCCTTGGTCCATTCACCAGTATTTTCCCTTTTAAAACTCTCCCTACTGTCTGCGCTGTCTGTAGCTCTTGATATTGGTTGCGTACTTTTAAATGATCTTCCACTTCATATATCCAATCCAAATACCGAATGTGACATGTTTGCCGATGATTCAACTCTTCACGCTGGCGGGAAAACTGTTCCTGAAATATCAAGCAATCTTCAGCTTAGTCTTCAGGAGGTCTCACTGTGGTGCAAAAATAAACAAATGCTTGTTAATCCATCTGAAACGAAAAGCATGCTAATCTAACACGCCAAAAGCATCAGCTCCGCCCCCATTCACTAAGCCTCTCTTTGACTCAGTTCCCATTGAGCAAGTCAAGGAATATCGCTTCCTCGGGGTAATTGTTGATGACCAACTGTGCTGGTTGCCCCCTCTAGCACAACTAGGGAAAACATTATCAAAGAAGCTATTTTTACTGTCAAGACTAAAATCTATCATTGATACTAAGACACGTAAGCTATTTTTCAACTCCTACATAAAACCTCACATTGACTATGCATCTACTATTTGGGACGGCTGTAGTAAGGCTAACCTTAAGCTGATTAATTCTCCATACAAGCGCGCAGTTACACTGATCCTCCCAATCCCCTCTCTAACTCATTTAGAGGAAAAGCTCCAGGCAACAAGGCGCCTTCCTTTACATCAACACCTTACGTTAAATAAGTGCGTACTTATGCACAATGCACTCAACGGAAAACCCCCCACTACCTGGCTAAGCTTTTCACTGAGAGCAAAAGGGTTTACAGTACTTTGAGGAACCCCGGTCTCGTCATTGAACGGCCCCGAATTGACTTGTTTAACTCCAGCCTTTCGTACGCGGGTGCCTATTTATGGAACTCACTCCACATATACAGCAAACGAGACATCTTCCATTGTTTAGGACGAAAGCTTTTAAATACATCTCTGAGCAAACTTGAAAGAAACGTAGGTAATATGTCCAAAAGAGCCATGTCAATGATTTCCTGTGGTCCTCCGTTTTGCACTTGTTAGTCGTTACATATCTCTCTTTATCGTAGTGTTTTGCCTGTTCGCTAAATTCCTACATTCTCTCTCTCTCTCTTGTGCCACAAGAGCGTTTCTGATACAGCCTGGTTCAACATGGACATGCTCAGCTTTAAGAATTGGTTTATTATCAAGGTATTTTATTAACTCATTCAGCCCGACGGCCGTATTTCCCAAAATTTGGAGGCGTCATCTAACGACTATGCACCTGTTGCAGGAGATGGATCGACCGCGATAATTCAAGGGTAGTGCCAGATTAGCTTAGCGCCGACAGGGCCAAGTTAATCTGGCGCTACCCTTGAATTATCATGGTCGACCTATCTCCTGCTGTAGTGAGTCAGGGCTGAATGGGTTTAATACTTTTTTCCAAAAAAATCACTCTTTATCAAACGCAATGCGTTGATGTCTTTGGATTTACTATTAATGCGAAAGAATTAGCGAATAGTGGCATTTGGGGATGAGTACCCATTTTCCACATCTTTCAAAACATTTTTTCGCCCATTTAATGTAAATGGAATTTTGCATTGTAACCATATTAACTATTCGAACACCTACATCAGAATAATCGGAGTCCATCACAGATCGTTTTAGTTTTTCAAAAGCTTTTCGATTTGCATATCGCTTCTGCCAAATGAATTTATAAAATACCCTACTTATTTCTTGTAAGACCTTTTGTGGCAATCTCACTGAGTGCATCACATAAAATAATTTACTTTTAAAAAAAATGTCAACTATAATTATTATCTTGCCTATGATACTTAAATAACACTTACTCCATATCTGTATCGTTCTCTTGATTTCATCTATTTTTTCTGTCCAAGTGTTCGGGTATGTCTTGTGCTCGTGTGCTATTCATGAAATAAATTCCAAGTATTTTATCTTTTCAACACTTTCAAACAGGAGAGTGTCAGCTTGCGTATCTTCCTGTTTTCCAATTTTCATACATTTTGTTTTTGCAATATTAAGTCTAAGTCCGGAGAATTGTGTGAATTTGTTTATAATGTCTAGTGCTTTACTAATGTCACATTTCTTCTTTAAAATTACGGTCTAATCATTAGCAAACTTGAATTTTAATCTGCGTGGCTTGTCTATCTGGAAGGTGGATTCCTTCTATGTTAGTACTTCGAAATTTATTTGCTAAAATTACCACTTCATATACAAAAATCAAAGTGGGAAATGGGCAACCCTATCTAATTATCATTGAATGGCTCCGAGATCCAACCCCCATGATTGATACTACTAAATGTGTCCTTCATGAGTACTTCAACCCAGTGCGTAAACTCCGTTTCAAAACCAAAACATTTTAATGTGTCCAGTATAAAAGGCTTTGAAACAAAATCAAATGCTTTCATAAAGTCTAGTGCAATCACTGAAATAGACCGATTCAGTCGTTCGTTGTATTTATATATTCTATGACATCTTCTATTGTTCTGATCCCGGCCGTAGCAATATTTAGTCGTCCTTTGATATAATCTGCTTGATCATCACTTTAGAGCTTTTCTATGACACTTCCGATTCTACTAGCTAAGCATCTTGCTAGAATTTTGTAGTCTGTATTTGTGCTTGTAACTGGTCTCCGACTATTCAATTTATCCATATCTAGTTCCTTCCCTTTGTGAATCAGAACAATAATTCCTTTTCTCTGTGTGTAGGGCATACTTCCTGATTCAAACGCTTCATTAACTCATTCGAGACTTGCCGCCTCCGGATATGCGGCTTATGCCGCGTATCCGGAGGCGGCACGTCTCGAATGAGTTAAATATGCGTGTAATCAAAGTTTTGATATTCCTCCCACTAAAAAATATTCATAAATTTATTTGTCAGCCCGTCTGCTCCAGGCGCAGATCCATTGTTCATTTATTGTAATGCTTTACTTAGTTCCTGGGCATTCACTGGAGTGACTATGTCACCAACGTCGAGGTCCTTGAACAGGCTGAAACTGTGAGCATCGAGGCTTTGCTGCTGCGGACACAGCTCCGCTGGGCGGGGCACGTCTCCAGGATGGAGGATCATCGCCTACCAAAGATCACCCTGTTCGGCGAGCTTGCTACTGGACACCGTGACAGAGGGGCACCAAAGAAGAGATACAAAGACTGTCTCAAGAAGTCACTTAGTGCCTGCCAAATCGACCACCACCAGTGGTCTTCGCTTGCTGCGGACCGTGACACCTGGCGCTCCACCATTTACAAGGCAGCTGTCTCCTTTGAGGACTCTCACAGAGCTAGCCTTAAGGACAAGCGGCTCAGGAGAAAAAACAGAGATGCCGCAGCTCAGAACCCTGGCCATACCTTCCCCTGCAGCCACTGCGGTCGAACCTGCCTGTCTCGGATTGGCCTCCGCAGCCACGAACAAGCCTGCAGACGTCGTGGGCAACTCCTATAAAATCTTCGTTCGCGAAGTCAAGCCAAGACGAGACTTAGTTCTATTTCGTTAATAAATCCTCACATAGGTCAACCTCATTCTGGTCTAGCTTTGGAACATTTGACTTTTCAAAAAACTTTGCCAGTTCGCTCTTTGCTTCCGTAGGAGTTCTGTCCGGTTTTTGATCATATAATTTTGAATAAAAGCGAATTTGTTCCTCTAGATCTCTGTCTTGGTCAGTAATTAGTTCATCGGTTTCAGTGTGTAGCTGCAGAATTATTATCCTCCTCGCTCTTGATTTTTCTAAATTCATCAAGTACTTAGTGTTTTGTTGTTTGTTTGTTTTTTTTTTCCCCTTCTTGCACCCACTTGACACGTGCTCTCGCTTGTGCTCATCTAGCTTTGTCAACTGAGATCAAGTTAATTCAAGCTTTTGCTTAACCCTTTTCATTCGGAATACACCAGCGTGTGAAATAAGTGTGGAATAGCTAGGCGCCAAGCTATTCTGGCACCACCCTTGAACTAAAGCCATTGATCTATTTCCTTATCTGTAAGAACTGTAATGTAGCTTGCATATGGCAGTGTACAAAATTGAAGCTGTCAGCATCAGTATGATATGGGTTAAGAAAAGTAATTTCGTCATGCAGTCGATCACAGGGTTTCACTGACATTTGTTGTTTATTTTGTAATTCTTTCACTTCACTCCTCATTTTTGTGCTCTTTGTTTATCAAAATCGATACATAGGTCGCGAATTTGTATTTAACACATTCTACCCCAGACACACCACAGCAACATATGGATCGACCATTATAGTTCAAGGCCGGTGATGCCAGAATAGCTTGGCGCCTATGCCGGGGCGCCAAGCTTTTCTGGCATCACCCTTGAACTATCATGGTCGATCTGTGACCTGGACTGCAAAACAGTCTTCAGAGGACAACGGCAAAATTTGGAGATTTCGGTCTTGGGATAAAATGAGTTAAGTAACTCTCAATTTTCTTGAGAAATGTGTGTATCATCAGACAAAGCATCTAACAAATTATTCATTTTAGTAACAAAATTAGCATCTTGGGGAAGGACAGTGTTAAAAGCCTTCTAACAAAAGAAGTGTTATTAAAGTTATATTGCCTAGGATCAAGCATCTCAACACAGTCAGAATGAACTGTCTGCAACAGATACTGCTGACAGTATATGTATGGGTCCTTTGTGTATTAACTTAGAGCTTTATGGTGTAAATACAATGCCAAATGTCGAAATTCATCGTTTGGAGGGTGTGTTGTTTTTGTACCCGAGAGCGCAGATTATCGTCTGCTTCGGCCTCGTTTTGAATATGTGCATATTTACTAGCCTACGTCACAAGGCAAAACCCGGTCAATACTGTAGGTCACGAAGTCATCGGTGTCAGTGTACACGTCAGTGTACTGGTGTTCTCCGGCATCCCTTTGACATAATTTTCCACGAGAATGTAGAATAAACCTTCCATACTCGCTATGCTGTCAAAATCACAATGCCGCGGGTTCCGCGGCTTGGCCTGCTAGTATTTACTAGTAACGATCGTGCTGACATCGTCAGTGCACGGCCAGGGGCGTGGCTTGTTCGACTCTGTTTCCGCGCAAAACCACTGAGCCAGCGTCCACCCTGCTTCGTTTGACCCTTGATCCTTTACCTCTCAAAAACACGAAATAGAACATTGGTATTTATACCCAGTTTCTGCATTGCAATTTCGGCACATCTCACACATCGAAAAAGCATCACTGGAAACAACAAATGCACCTTCGCAGCAGAAACATTACCTCTATGAATCGAGTGAATGAGAACCCTGCCCACACAGACAAACACGTGTACCAGCGAAGTGCCGCAATTTTGACACACACCGTAGTTTTCAGATCCTTGCAGCATAAAATCTGATAACTAGCTCGTAACTTTATGATAACACAGGTTTAAAATCCTGCGAAATCAGTAAGAGATACTGAAATTCTGCTGAAGATCATGAATTCTGAAAATCACTAGCGCTCATGGAAATATAGGAAGATCGACAAAGACCGTAGATTACTTACTGATTCACATAGCAGAAAAGCGACAAATTCCGGATGGGCGGTCAAGCCACGCTCTATATTTCATTGTCCGATGTCAATTCTACGTAGGGGTATCTTGTCTCTCTTCCTCCTTTTTCTCTTCATTTTCGAGTCTGTCATTGTCGGCCGGCGCCAGTGAACTGATACTTAATTTTATTCTTCGCTGGTTCATCCTCCATCTTGTCTCTGATTAGTTATAATTATGCAGGTGACCTAATGTCGTATAGAATAGTTATGACGTCAACTACCATCGCCTATCACAAGCCAGAGCAATCTTTTAATGGTGTCCAGTCACAAGATTCCGGTGGCCTCTTTTCGCTTTGAACGAATGAAAGAAAGCATTTGGTGGGACAATAGGGTGGTCACTAAGTGGGTATGTATACTGAATCCCAGTAAAAGCTTTTTTGCGAACTGAAGCATTAAAAAAGATCAGGCGTGCCCTTTAAGTTCCAGGGTAACTGCCCTGTGATCAGAGTTTGCTACTGATAAAATATTGCATGATATACAATTTTGTGTGAAATTTTCACTGACCATACAATAGTCTACGGGCCGTAAAGCGATTGTTCCTAGCCCAAGTGTATTCCTTTTCCTTTTCATAAAGCATCGCACATGCCTAGAATTTAGAAATAGCATCGTCTCTTTAAGTTTTGTAACATCATTCCCTGCATGTGGCCTGCCCGAGATGATATCCAGCTTCAGTTATTGTCTGTTACTGTATTGAAATCACCTATTATGATAATATTCCTGTCTTTGTAAGCCGTAATCAAACAAGAATTCGAAAAACAAGACTTTTTCAGATCTCTCATTTGGGGCATACACGTTTACAAAAACATACATTCAAAATTGTCTGTTTTCACTCACATCTTTTCTACCTGTAGGTTTTTTAACATCAATGTCATCTCTCCTCCACCATGCTGTGTCCCTGACTGATATAGCATCTCAGTGTCCACTTCACTGTTTTCAATTAATTCAATATCCTTTTCTGCTGTGTAATAATAATAATAATTACGATATTTATAATGCGCTTATCTTGTAATAATTATAACTCTAAGCGCGCACTCGCACACGCATGCGCACGCTTTAGACAATGACTCACGTAACACAAATAGTGAAAATACATTACGACGGTCAGCTTGGGGTGGGGAGTGTGGTGATAATTATAGTGCTAGAACTGTTGAAAGAGGTGAGTTTTGAGGGCGGACTGGAAGGAGGAGAGCGAGTGTTTCTGACGGAGAGAGAGTGGGAGAGTGTTCCAGGTAGATGGACCGTATACTGAGAAGGAGCGGGGGCCGAAAGTGCTGAGTTTGGTGCAAGGGATGAGGAGGCGGAGAGGGTCGGAGGCGGAGCGGAGGGAGCGGGGAGGAGTGTAGGGGTGAAGTAAGTTGGAGAGATAGGCAGGAGCGTAGTTGCGGTTCAGGGATTTGTAGCAGAGAGACAGAATCTTGTATTGGATGCGTTGGGGGATGGGGAGCCAGTGAAGGAGCTTGAGCAGGGGAGTGATGTGGTCGGATTTTTTCTTTCTGAGGACGAGGCGGGCAGCATTGTTCTGGACGCGCTGGAGAGTGAGAGTGGTTGAGTGAGGAAGGCCGGAAAGGAGAGAGTTGCAGTAGTCGATGCGAGATAAGATGAGAGAGACAGCGAGTTCGGTGGCAGCTTCGGTAGTGAGGTATTTTCTGATCTGACTGATGCGGCGGAGGTGGAAATAACATGCCTGGGCCGTGGCGGAGACGAAGCTGGTCATGGACAGAGAGGAATCGAGGATAACGCCAAGGTTCTTGACCGAGTCAGAGAGGGAGATGGGGGTGCTGTCGAGTTGAAGGTGGAGAGAGGGAGGGAGCTGGGAAAGTTTCTGGCGAGTGCCTACCAGCATGGCTTCCGTTTTGTCGTCGTTCAGTTTGAGCTTGTTTCAGTGCTGTCATCCAGTTTTTCACGTCTTCATAGCAGTCAGCCGTGCGAGTCAGTAGTGTCTGAGTGTTGGCGAGTTTGTCTTTGTCTAGTAGTTGTGAGTCGTCAGCGTAGAGGTGGTGGTGTATGTGGTGAGACTGGATGATGTTGGACAGAGGGGAGGTGTAGAGTGTGAAAAGGACCGGGCCCAGGACGGACCCCTGTGGAACGCCGCAGGAGAGCCTGACTGGGTTGGAGGAGACGCCGTCGATGGTGACGGACTGCTGTCTGTCGGAGAGGTAGGAGAGAAACCAGGAGTGAGCAGAGTCAGTGATGCCAAAGGAGTGGTGAAGGCTGTGGAGAAGGATAGAGTGGTCTATGGTGTCGAAGGCGGCAGAGAGATCGAGTAGCGTAAGAAGGGAGATGTTGCCCGAGTCAGTGGAGAGAAGCAGGTCGTTAAGGATATGTAAAGACACACAATATCAACCTTTTGTTCTTTTAAATTTATCAGTTATCCCTTGATACTCATAGTAAGTAATTTTACAGTATTCATATGGGAAGTCATTTGGTACTGGTGCTAATTCAGTTGTTATCGTGGCCGTTTTCACCCACTCATAGTCCAAAAGCACGCACTGGTCCGTAATCCGTACCGAGGTACGCCGTCATAGTCAATAGAGCGCGCCAAAGTCCGTAAGCCCCGTCATAGTCCGTAGATCGCGCCGAACGGTCCGTGTCATGGATACCTTCAGGCGCCAAGCTCATCTGGCACTACCCTTGAATTGTCATGATCAATCCATCTCCTACATAGTCGTTAGGCAACACCGCCTCCAAAATGTGAGAAATGGGACGGCCTTGGGGCTAAAAGGGTTAACTGTACCGCCTCGGGGACAGATAACCACGCTAGCCCCACGAGTTGGTTTGTCGTCTGATCCGCGGAGTAGGTCAGCGACTTGTCACTCTCAGGCCCGCTGTCACTGACTTTGTCAGTCGACTCGCCGCCCTCCTCGTGCAGTTTTGCGTGTTGATCTTGATGCGGCGGTATCGAACCGTGCGGAGACCGGCCACAATCATTCGGAATACGCCAGTGTGTGAAATAAGTTTGACTAAAATAGTTCAAGGGTAGTGCCAGAATAGCTTGGCGCCTCTAGGCGCCAAGCTATTTTGGCACCACCCTTGAACTAAAGCCATTGGTCTCTATCCTTATCTGTAAGTACTATAATGTAGCTTGCATTTGGCAATGTACAAATTTGACGCTTTTAACCTCCGTATGATGTGGGTTAAACAAGACTCCACTAAAAAAAAAACAACTGAGAACAAAGCCAAGAAAGGCAAAACTCTAGACAGCCAGGCGCGTCTCAGCCGGAGACGAACTCCAAGGGTATAGACGCGACAGCTCGGGACCATTATTTTGATAGGGTTAAGACAGGCCGGCGATGTGTGCCCCTGTTCTAGGCATTTTCTGCACGTTTTGTGCTCTTGGGATTTTTGCTCTTTATGGTATATACCTGCACGAAAATTTTTGCAGAGCATGGTAGAGGGTCTTCTGGTTCACTGATACACACAAAGCGTCTTCCAGTGAGTTATAAGTGTATGTATGTGTATGCCAATGTGCACGTGTTACATTAACAAACTTTCTTCACCGAGTCACTGTCAGTACCATGTTATGAATGTATTAAACTGGAAGACCCATACCATTCTTGTGTTGAAAAAACTTTGATATGAACAAGATTTGCAATAAGCATAGATCTACATGAGGCCCCGCAACTGCGGGGGCTCATGAGGATCTACGCCTCTTCCACTTGGGAAGCATTTGCTGTATCCTGGCAGGTTAATATATCAGAGAAGTTAACCTATTTAACCCCACAGCCGAACTTTGGAGGTGTCACATAACGACTATGTATCAGTTGCAGGAGATGTATTCAAGAGTAGTGCCAAATTAGTTTGGATGCGCCAAGCTAATCTGGCACTACCCGTCGATTATCAAGGTCGGTCCAACTCCAGCTGTGGAGAATCAGGGCTAAATGGGTTAACCTAATACTAAAACGTACACACATTCACACACACATACAACATACACATACACACCAACACAGGCACACACCTACACAACAAAACAAATCTAACACCTTGAAGAATATTTATAAAACAGCATTTAATCAGTTTTGTTCGACATGTGATGAAAACTTTCCAGAGAAATTTTTTTTCAATCTGTACAGAGCACATGTACATGTAGTTTATACGCGTGAGAATGGAAATGGTTAATTAGAAAAGATAATCAAAATTAATTATTCACACATAGCTGGATTCTCAGTGTGAGCCATTCTTAAATCACAATACAATATCCCATATATATCTCACAATATCCCAATATATTTCATGAATGTAACTATACCCAATAAGCAAAGGCCCTTAGGCCCAAGATGGCTGCAGTGGGCCTGCGCACAGCCGTGCGCGGTCCCACTGCGGCCGTCGTGGGCCCAAAGACGTTTTGCTACTGGGGTATATACCTGACCTTTGTTTGCAGATAAAACCAGAGCTATTTTTTTACAAAACCAGTTCATTAAAAGAGTCATCTATTTTCACCCCTTGGTGAAATATGAAAAATTGAGCACATGTATGAAAGTATCAAGTCACTGAAGACATGTTCTACTTCTATTCATCTTTCACATAAACAAACAAGGGAAAGAATCCTAGATCTAAGAGTAATTTAAAACGGGACACGGGTGTTATTGCTATAAAAGTAATCCCTTGTAAACATTGGTTTTAAAATTTTCCACTTTATTTTAGAAAAAGCCTCCAGGTAATGTGTAAACCTGAGCTTTTGTGTAGCAGCAATAATAATAATAAATTTATATTCCTAAACGGTTTAATCTAACACCAAAATGACCTGCAGTTTTGGCCGACGGCAGCACTTTTTGTTGAGGCGATTCCTGCAGGAATCACCTCCAAAAAAAGTTCTACAGGCTGCCAAAGTCCTAACTTTTCTATGCATTCTGTTTACTGAGGAAAAAAAAATTCATTCCACACTGAAGAAGGCAAGATAATGGTCAGGACATGCTTGCTGAATATGGGTGCTGAAATGCTTACAGTGGTGCAAGAACTAACTCTTTCTATTCATGTAGCCACCCGTACTGTTCAGTACCAGTGGCTGTATACACACTTTGGGGGTCGGTAGCGGTTTTTTTGTCACGATGATTCCTGCCGGAATCATCGTGACAAAAAACGCTACCGACAGCCAAGGGGTTAATCCGATTTGGACATGTAAAAGATTTTTTTAACCCATAGGATTAAACATGAAAGTAGTAAAGACCAAAAGGCAGAGTAAAAGGGTCATCTTGATCAATAATTTTGGCATATTTACAGACAACAGACTTTTTTTTAAAAAAAAGGCCTGGGCAGGCAGGTGTCGGCACTGCGAACAGCACAGGCAGCTGCTTGCACACAGCTTTCACAAACGTCGATATGCTTTGAAAAATAAAGTACTCATTTGACTGCAGTAGATAGAATGCTGTGAGGAAAAAAGTAGGGGGGGGGGGGGGGAGGGAGGTGCGTTGGAACGGGGTGTGGGGGCGAGTGTAGGGAGGGGTGATGTAGTGATGACCACTTACTTACTCAGCTCTATCATGTAAGAAGTAGAGACTCTATGCTTTGTTTCAGAGAAGAAAGAAAAAAAATAAGTCGAAGAGGGAGGGAGTGCAGGTGGGGAGGTAGAGATTGAGGGAATGAAAATTGGGATTTACAAAAAAAAAAAAGGGTTTGGGACAGGAGTGCGCCAAATATTAAAATGTGTGCTGGTCTGTGATTTCAGACCTTACAACTTCCAGCCATAAGGTCTGAAATCACAGACCAGCACACAAACGAGGGTGAAAGGTAAAGTGGTACATGAGATGATATATTAGGGGCGTGAAGGTGGTATATGTACCGATATACTAGTGGCATGAAAGTGATATATGAACTGAAAAACTAGCCGCATGAAAAAAATACACACTATCATGTCAACTTGCAGTCAATAACCCTTTTGACGTCTCCTTTCTAGAACCTTTTTTAATTCAAATCGCTTGGCTATGTACAACAAACTCTCAAGAAATTTGCATTCAACTGTACAACCCTTAAAAAAAACAGAAAGTGAAACCACATTGCAAGATTGAACACCGCAGCGACTAGCAGCTAAAGACACACACCCAGAAATAGCGACAATCAGTTAGATCAAACTGAACAGTCCACGCAAAATACATGTACTTTCGGAAAAAAAATCATTTCAGGATCTGGTTGTTTTAGTCGGCCTATGCACATCTCAGAAATGTTTGTACAATTCACACACGCACACAAATCTAATGGTTTGCATTCATGTCTAAGTTCCTAAAAGTAAAACACTGTTCAAAATGGCTAAAACCTCTCTTGTGAGAGAATGGGCACACATAACCGCGTGCTTTCTGTGATCCTGAACCTTAGGGCTATGAGCTCAGCCTTGAGGTTCAAAAGCAGAGGCCTGCACGCACGCACACACCTGCACACGGACACAAACAGAGGCACAATTTAGAACCTTTACAGTTGCCAAGCATAAAAGAAGTAAACAGCATGTATACAAGAATTGGTGTGTGTGATAAGTTAAACACGGAATTAACAATATAAAACACAAGACAAGTCTGGGAAGAAGCTGGTGTATGAAGCTGAACGCAGGTTAAAATTGTCATAATGATCAGTAGCTAGCTTGCCGGCGCTGCAGTTCAAAGAAGAATTTTTCATCACACTCACCCCACACCTTGTGCATGCAGACAACGGTACTGTTCAATCCATAAAACTGACATGCTACTACAACAGGATGTGGATCGAACACGACAGTTCAAGGGTGGTGTGAGAATAGCTTGGCGCTTGTAGACGCCAAGCTATTCTGACACCACCCTTGAACTATCATGGTTGATCTTTCTCCAAATCTGTGACAAAGACCTCAAATGATCTCTAATTTTTGGGGGGGAGAATTTCATCTTGGGGATGTAATGAGCCAAAGTACCGGCGTACACATGCACAAGGGGGACAAGATCAGAAATCTTTCCCGTCAAAACATCTGACAAAATACAGTGAGGCAAAGAAGAGTGCAGCTGGCGTGTAAAGTGTCTAAGGAACTAACGCACAAAATGACACGAGCAAATCACACTGGCAGCATGAACGTCAGCCTCGTTTCTCTCACTCTGCTTTTCACATGCACAATCCCTATCCGTCTCTCGCTCGTGCACACGCACACACACGATCAACTAAAAGAATGGAATGAATAAAACATGGTGATGGGTTACAATACAACAATACACGCGCACTGCATGTACCTCACAAGATTCATAAAATACAGGGGGAAACAAACAAAAATATCCCTACAAAAACTCACAAAACATCGTCAAACACAGTACAGATTAAAATATGAAATACAACATATGAGAAAGGCATGGCTACAGTTCAGACAAAAGTATTTTGACTTAACCCTTACATTTGCAACATACAGCCACATCCCAAATAAGCTCAACTCGCAGCATGCAAGCCTTAAATGCGCGCAAAGGCAACCGAAAAATGGACACATCAAAAACAGCCTTGTGTAGCTCCCTTGTGTATGCAGCCACCGTTACCGCAAACAGTACCAACACACACCATAAACAGTACCAACACACACACTGTAGACAGTACCAACACACACTGTAGACAGTACCAACACACACTGTAAACAGTACCGACACACACTGTAAACAGTACCAACACACACTGTAAACAGTACCAACACACACCGTAAACAGTGCCGGTGGCTGCATGCACAAGAGGGTCAACCCCTTCGCTGCCTGTGATCATGAATTTCGCATCTGGAACGACTGCACACTGACCGACATTCGCGTGAAGAACACGGACATAAATGGGGGGGAAATTTAGAGATAAAGCACATAGGACTAACAAGAGACATTAACCCTCATGAGCCCCCGCGGTTATGGGGGCTCACGAGGGTTGATGTCTCTTGTAGCTGGGTAACGTCTGCCCTGCCCCGGCAATGAAGAGGTTAAGCAGAGACAACGTAACTGTGACACAGAAAGGCAGTCACTGTTTGATAAATATTTTCTTTTCATTATTTTTACGGACACAGGGAGAGAGATTGATTGATTGATTGTACATTGCTTAACGTCCCGACAGCAACAAGGCTTTCTCAGGACGTGCCTGCACTGCTTGTGAAAAAAAACAACCAACTAAACAGAACATTGAATGTATGTCGCCAGCCGGTCAAACACATTAAATAAACCTAACACATGGGGCCTAAATAAAGCTAAGACCATTTAGCAACACACATCCAATATCAAGAGCTACAGGCAGTGCAGACAGTAGGGAGAGTTTAAAAAAGGCAAATACAGGTGAATGGACCTCGGGTAGACAGAAACACATGCCCCAGAATAGAGAGAAAACCCCACCCTGTGGGGCTGACCAGGGTGACCCTGGGAACTAAAAAATACCTAACCCCACCCAAGTCCCCCAGGGCAGACCCGGGTGGGGCACA
Source organism: Semisulcospira habei (assembly GCA_036245525.1). Taxonomy (NCBI): domain Eukaryota; kingdom Metazoa; phylum Mollusca; class Gastropoda; family Semisulcospiridae; genus Semisulcospira; species Semisulcospira habei. The sequence continues at coordinate 144,743,563 of BTPG01000001.1, forward strand.
GGGAGAGAGAGAGAGAAGGGGGTAGTATGGTGCATTATACACTGTACCTTATTGCACAGGCAAAAATGGCTGACAAATGGCTAGGTTTGTATACATGTGGGCTGGTCTGTGACTCTGGACCTTACTGGTTGAAGCAACAAGGTCCAAAAATCACAGACAAGCACACAAATATTGAAAATACTGTTACAAATGTGTTCATGTATGTTCTCAGGTGGATATTTTGAAGGGGTCATTTGAATATACTCCTAGGATCGCTTTTTATTAAACACACTGCTGGAAAATCGTTCAAAACTTAAAGGATACCTTTGGATGATCAGTTGGTGTGCCAAATAAAACCTCTAAAACTATTTTAACAACTGAAATTTAGCACACCATATATGATATTCTACTCCAGTCGTGGCAAAAACTAATAAGGCATAACTAATAAGAAACTGTTACGGTCATACAGACTCACGGCTGCTAAAATTGGCAGACGTGTACATAAAACATGTCAAATTAACACAAGGAAAATGGTTTTGAACATAATGACATTGGTTAAGTAATCGGCAATACATCCATTATCCGAGATGTTGCTGCCTTAACACATGAGTTGGCATTTAAAGGCAGATAAGGTTGATTTCAGCTCTCAATCTCCGCCAATTTCAAACTGTCACTCCAACCCAAAAAACGTTTCAAACTGTCCAATTAAATCACTTTCAGTTTAAAAAAAAAAAAATAATAATAATAAAATTATCTGTTAACCCCCTTGTGCATGTAGCACCAGTGATGTTCACAGCACTGGTGGCTGCATGAACAAAGGGGGTTAATATGTCTATTTCAAATTATAATCCAACACCATTCCCCTAAATCATGAAAGGCATGAGACTCTCTTGCTAAGCATGTACATGAGTAACGTCAGGAAAAAGAATCATTGCACAACTGCAAAATTATAAGAACAGTGGCTCTATTAACCCTTATCATTCGGGAATACACCAGTGTGTCAAATAAGTGTGAGTAAATTAGTTCAAGGGTGGTGCCAGAACAGCTTGGCGCCTCTAGGCGCCAAGCTATTCTGGCACCACCCTTAAACTAAAGCCATTTGTCTGTAGTCTTAACTGCAAGTATTATACTGTAGCTTGCATATAGCAGTGTACACATTTGAAGCTTTTAGTCTCAGTATGATATGGGTTAAAACAACAACAGATTTAAAAACACAAATGACTCTGAAACACAATAATCCTAAAAACTAAAACTCATTTTCTAAATGTTAGTAACTGGCCGGTGGTGTTTTTATTGGGTTTTTTTGGGCGTTACAAAAAGCATAAACTAACATACACTTTTGAAATAAGAAATGCACATTTAACCAAAAAGCCTTAAAAACCCTGTAACCATTAACAAAAAGCTGCAACATAACACACACAACTCGGAGCATACTTCCAAAAGCATTAGCTTAAACTATTTTCGGGTTTGTGATTTGAGATCTAACGGCCTAGAGCCTGTAGTTCCAAGATCAAAGAACCACACAGAATTAAAGTTTGCTAGAAGCTAAACGGAACGCCAACACAAACGTGAAGAGTAAGCATTGCTGTATTCTGTGTACAAAGCAAGATTATCACATACTTTTCAAGTCGGTATTCTGAGATATGTTAGTTTATAATCAGTAAAACTGTTAAGATAAGAATAAAATAACAAATTTACAATTACCACAAAATCTGGATAAATGTTCTCACATTGCACTAGGCGCACAAGGCAAAAAAGGTGTGCAGGTCTGTGATTTTGGACCTATGGCTTGTAGCCGTAAGGTCCAAAATCACAGGCCCGCACACAAATACACAAACACCTGTCTGACCTACTACACAAAATGATCAACATGTCTGAACCGCGTGATTTAAGATTAATGGATGCAACAGTTTCGCTTACATGGATTGAAGTTGAAGGATAGCAACAAACATGCTCTCCATCCTTTTGAAAAGCTTTTGGTGTCTAATGCTCTTTAACCTTCTGGCTGTCAAAAGTGGCTTTTGTCGAGGTGATTACGACAGGAATCGCCTCTTCAAAAATCACTACCCAAAACCCTTTAGCTGTCAGCAACGTTTTTGTCGAACTTCAAACAAGCACAGCCTTGTAAATTGAATGTGTGCAGGTCTGTGACACTGGACCTTACTGCCTCCAGCCGAGTGGTTCAAATTCACAGACCAGCGCACAGGGTGCATTGCCCTACAACTGAACGTCGTCATCGTTCCGTCGATTGTAGTGAATCGTCGCCTAAGCCCCTTTGTAAGCAAAACAAGGCCCGTGTCTTCTTCGTCGAAGTGAAACATCGCTAGAGTCCTTTCAGATGAAACACTGCCTATGCCTCTATCTATTCCTTTCTAAGTTTTTGTTTTCCTTCCCATAAACCACAATCAAAGTCTACATCGTCTACCGCACACCCATCCGATCCTTTTCCGTAATGCAGCACATTTTCTTGGCGTCTTCTTGTTAGCACAGCTGACCTTACCCTGTGGCGGAGACAGTGTGCTGGTCCGTGATTCTGGACCTTACGGCCCAGAGGCTGTATGGTCCAAAATCACAGAGCAGCACATGGCGATCCAAATGTTTGATTGCAAAGCTACGTTTACACAGTCTGGTTCTGCAGCCGCTCCTGGTCGGCACTTCTTGTTGTTTTGCCACCTCAAGGAACACGACTCCTGGCACCATAAGATGACAACTCCAACAGTTCTGAAGGTGCGGCCTCCCTCTGCAGCAATTTCAGATGTGACCTGGTCATTGTTCCATGATGCTCCGCCTATCAATGAGCCTGAAAATACACGTCAGAGTGAGTGAGTTAGAGACACTGCAACAGCGTGCTAGATTTACTGCAGTAGTTTCTACGCAGCTTTTTAGTCTTTTGTTGTTGCTGTTATTGTGTTGTTTTATTTTCCTTTTTTTTTATTTTGTGTGCATGTGTGGTTGTTGTTTCTTTTGTTTCTTCGGTTTTGATCGGTTTGTTTTTGTTCCTTGTTTGATGGTGTTTTTTTGTTTCTTCATTTGGGTGTGCGTTTTGTTTGGGTTTTTTTTTTGTTTTTTTGGAGGGGGGGGGGGGGGGGGAGGGAGGGGGATTATTTGCATGTTTGATTTTTTTTTCTTTTTTTTGTTTCTTCTCCTTTTTTTCTCTCTCTTTTTTTTTTTTTCTTTTTTTTTTTTTTTTTTTTTTGGGGGGGGGGGGGGGGGGGGGGGGGGCTTAAGTCCCAATGCCATGTTAAACCCAGGTTGTCTCTCACACATATTTTACACAAATACTGCAGATGAATGTTTGCAATATTGTGCAATATTGTGAGTTGACTCAGCATAGGCTATCCCTAAGTTGGGATTAGATCGTAAGGATTTGAAAGAAATGGAGCACATACAATTGGACCCATACAATGGTAAACGCAAAGACTACAAGCAATCGTCAAACTTGCACTGCAGTCTGACCGCACTTAACCCATAAAGCCCTGACGAGCACCGACAGGATGTGGATCTACCATGATAGTTCAAGTTTGAGTCCGAACAGCTTGGCACCTGTAGGCGCCAAGCTGTTCAGACTCCATCCTTGAACTATCATGGTCGACCTGTCTCCTGAGCTGTGATTTAGACCCCACACAGGCTATCTAAAACAAACTGATCCTGTCATACTCGGGATGTCATGAGTTAACCTGATTTACACAGACAACTTCCTTCTAACTGGCCACACCCAAGGCTTCAAAGACATCATTCGAAGTAATGATGCGCGAGTGATCGCTGTAGACCGATGAAGTGTGTATGTATAGGTGCGAATGACTGGGCTGAAAACTAGAAACACACAGGATAAAAGACAGTCATATTTTCTAGTATTTCTCACCTCGCTATCAAATTTAGAACCATCTGAACCTCGCAAGTTCACTGTCAGTAGCCGCTGAGTAGTAACCTCAATCTAAAAACATTGTACAATAGGCAGTAAAAGTATCTTTCACTCTTGTGTTTTATAAACTAAATAAAAAAGAGGTGTCTTAACAACACAACAAAACTACATGTGTATAGTAAGGGTAACAAATGATAGAACTCTGAGCTTTGGGAAAAAAAAGAAATTATTCCCATTAAATGTTCAACATCTCATTAACCCATTTAGCCTCAAATCCCTACAGCAGGAGATAGACTGATCATGATAATTCAAGGGTAGTGCCAGATTAGCTTGGCACCTTCAGGCGCCAAGCTAATCTGGCACTACCCTTGAACTATCACGATCAAGCCATCTCCTACAACTGGTACGTAGTCATTAGAAAACACCTCCAAAATTTGAGAAATGGGACCTTGGGGCTAAAAAAAACTCAGTTACAGGTAATCCATGTAAGGCTGTACGGACAAAGACAGCTTTGGGAACCGAATCAGCTCTGATAGTTCAAAAGCAGTGTCAGGGGCCAGTTGCACGAGTAAACTTAGACTTGCGCCAGGCATGAAGCAAGGTGCTCCGCTGCAGCGGAGCACCTTGCTTCGTGGCTGGCGCGGGGTCTAAGCTCATTCGCGCAAATGACCCTTGGTGAGCAGAGCTCCTCCAAAGGCACTAGGCATTATCCTTCAACTATCATGGTCGATGTGTAGTACTGAAAAACTGACTGGACTAAAGAAATGAACATAAAACTGTCGCTGTCGTGTAATATGCCCTGCATGCACTTAGTACATGTGTGCATGTGTTTTAATTCTACACTGACGAGCAGCAGAAATGTGCCATCACCAGAATTATCCAAGGATTCTGATGACGTCGCAGTTCCCTTGCTCGGCAGAATATATCATATGGGTGTGTGCTACACCAAATGGCATTTATTTCATGGTACCTTCACAACACAAAAAATACACTGCTTTCAAGAAGCACAGGAACCACAAAAATACAATATTTTTCTAATCTAATACATTACGTGTGAATATATCCCTGCATGTGCACCCAATCAGACCGTACATTCGTCCTCACAAAATTAAATTCTTCCAAAAAAGGACCCGACCCTAGAGGAAGTTGGAATGATTTCTACCCAATACCAGCTTAAAAGAAAATAAAAGAAACCAATAAAACTCTGTGAGCATCTCAAAGAATAAAGAAAAAGCCAGTATGGCCATTTTGAGAAAAGAGAGATTGTTCTTGTTATACAATGAAAATCCCACTCTTCTCAAAAGCGGACATATGACAGATCTCATAAAATAAAGAAAAAGCAAGTTGGTAGTCGGAAGTCCAAGAGTAAAATTAGGTGAGTTGAAAAAATGTGTGTGTGTGTGTGCGTGCGTGTGTGCGTGCATGTGTGTGTGTGTGTGTGTGTGTGACTGTGTGTGTGTGTGTGCACAAGGTCAAATGTTCCAAAGTAGTACCACTATGTACAAGCTGGAGTGTGCGCGCATGTCAAACACCCGTCCTATGCATTTTTGCAGGAAGCATGAGTGCACTAGGAAAAGCCTGGCTGTAAAACCTTGGGGGGAGCAGGAAGGAACAATTCACTCTTGAACTCCCAGAACTAAATGACTTTTATTCAACAGAATGGAAGTCATTTAGTTCTGGGAGTTTAGGAGTTAATAGCAGAGGAACAGTACAAGTAAATGCCCAACTACGAAGACAAACAATTGCCCATGTTTGTTTTTTTTTTCTTCCAATCAGTGGTGGATGCATTGCTAAAATGCAAATGAATGTATTTCTGTGTAATGCCAACAAACCCCAACTGAACTCCTAATATCAACATTGCCACAAATGTGCATGCCAAGCTTCAAGAACAAACAAAACAAAAAAACAAAGAAGGCAGCACCAGTACTGCCCTTCGAAGGTGAGCGACAGCAAGTCCATGTTCATAATGAAAATCACGCTTTTCGCTGAAATGGACTTAGACGTATGTGCTTGTCTGCAATTTTCATAGGCGACAGTGCAAAAATATGAAATGACCGAAACAGTCCACAGACTGTTTAACCCTTTTAGCCCCAAGGTCCCATTTCTCAAATTTGGGAGGTGTTCCCTAACGACTATGTACCAGTTGCAGGAGATGGATTGACCATGATAATTCAAGGGTAGTGCCAGATTAGCTTGGCGCCTCCCGGCGTCAAGCTAATCTGGCACTACCCTTGAATTATCGTGCATGGTTAATCCATCTCCTGCTGTAGGGACTTGGGGCAAAATAGGTGAAAGAGATGTATATGAACGCCTTGTTATTTACCTGCATATTTTTCTGTGGGCTGGCGTTTGGGTGCCCGATAGGATGGGGCAGGGGATCTGTATGTAAGTCCAGCGCTGAGTAATTTCCCTTGGTACGTGTACTATTCTACCAGCGATAGCCTCACCTATCTGGTTTGTAAATAGTCCACAGACTAACTAAGCCCCATGATTCACGGCCAGCAAACAGACATAAATTCTCATGAGCCCCTGCAGATGCAGTGGCTCACGAGAATCTATGCCTCTTGCAGATGAAACAGGATGTCTGAACCAAAAAAGCTGAAACCCAGCTTTCTGGGACGTTGAAAAAGCTGAGGAGTGTCATCCATGAATTTTGAATCATGTGACCTACAGCCACATCTAAAATCGCAGACAAGCACACACACGTCTGCAAAAATACTCTAAGAACGTAAACATGACTCCCAAAACAGAAAATGGGGTGGGGAAGCGTAAACAGAACGAAATCAAAACGAAGACACCAAAACCACCGCCCTACCTCTCGTTCTAGAACCGTTTCCACAATTTGAACCGTTTTAAATTCAGTTTTTCCCGTCTTTTCATTAAAAACTTCTTGCGTTTCTGAGCGCACGCACTCATCGAGAACTTTAACATTTTCGGTGGCAAGTGTTGTTCCAGGACCCCTGTGTATAACGATGGTAGGGCGTGTTTTGCTACCTGTATCGGTGTTAGGAATGCCTCGCTAGCAACAAAAAATAACAAATTCAAATGACACATAAATCTGAATTTGTTAGTGTGACGAAACTACCTGGGTGTGCTTAACTCTTAAACTCCCATAACTAAATGACTTCCATTCTACAGAATGGAAGTCATTTAGTTCTGGGAGTTTAAAAGTTAAAGAAAAGAGTCAAAACTTGTACAGAATTCAATGTGGTGCCTGTAACAAAATGTTTAATCAACTGCACAACAGACAACTGTATGAACAGAAATGTGAACAGGACAGTTACAACGGGAAAAGTGTCCTATACCAAAGTCCGACGAAATCACCCCGAGGTATTTTTTGCTGTCTGCACGTTATTAAATTCAAACAATCACTTGAATCAACCAATCTGCCTTGCCCACAACACTTACATAATAGAAGTTCATTTCATTGTCATGCTTACACTTTACTCAAATTATAGACGTTAGTTTGCTGTCAAATTTGTTTCATAAAATAAACTTTGGTTTCCCTCGACTGCTTATTACAAAAGATCTACCGCTCAGAGGAAAAAAACACTGTCGCTTAAGCTGAGCGGTATCTTCAGTAGCCGTTGATAGGTTAACCCTTATAGCCCCAGATCCCTACAGCAGGAGATGGCTTGACCATGATAATTCAAGGGTAGTGCCAGATTAGCTTGGTGCCTAAAGGCGCCAAGCTAATCTGGCACTACCCTTGAATTATCTTGGTCAAGCCATCTCCTGCAACTGGTTTATAGTCGTTAGGCAACACCTCCAAAATTTGAGAAATGGGACTTTGGGCGCAAAAACGGTTCATAATCTGGCCACACAAAGTGTTATTTCTTAAAGAACGACATACTATACATACTAGTATGCAATCAGACATTTTTAATCCCAAGACAGCATTTCCCAAATTTCAGAGGCGTCACCTATCAACTATGTCCCAGTCACAGGAGATGAACTGACCATGGTAATTTAAGGGTGGTGCCAGATTGCCATGGTGCCAAGCTAATCTGGCACCACCCTTAAATTATCATGGTCGATCCATCCCCTGCTGTAATACATCAGAGCTAAATCAGTAAATGGGTTAATGTGAACATTCCTGACAAAACGTGTGGATTGTGAATTTGAATCTTCTGGCTCCAACCCACGGCACAAAGGCCATCATCGGCCTCCATTGGCCAGCACATGGCTGTGCGCGGGCCAACGCCGGCCCGACAGCCTCGTGCACTGGAAGCCATATGTACCGAAATCACTGAACAGCAGACACACGGTCAATCTTGATGTTAGTTGAAGGGAAAACGCTGACAACATGCACAAGAAAAACAAAAAAACACTGAGTTGGTAAGATAGGTGATCGAGCGTGTAACAAAAGCAAAATGAGTCAGTTCCATGTACCAACCTGTGAGTTTCCATTGTGATTCTGGTGAGAATCGTCATCATCTGTAAACAAATAAAACGTTCTAAATTACAAGCACTAGCAGTCAACCCTTTGGTCTCGTTTATTAACTCATTCAGCCCCGACACACCACAGCAAGACATGGATCCAGCATGATAGTTCAAGGGTGGTGCCAGAATAGCTTGGCACCTTTAGACACCAAGCTATCCTGGAACCACTCTTGAACTATCATGCTCGATCTGTCTCTAGAACTGTAATACAGTCCTTCAGAGGGCAACTTCAAAATTTGGAGATTTTGGTTTTCGGGTAGAATGAGCTTAAGAAAAAGTAATTATAATTCATAACGACGTTGATGTTCGCAATGACTATGAGACCCAGAAAGAAAATAAATTCCTCAAGGAGGAAACACTATTGCAAAAGCATGCAAGACAGTAAAATGAGTACCAAAAAAAAAATTAAACTAATACATAAAATAAAATATAATTAACAGAAATTGATGTCTTTTCTTAATAAGCATGGGAAAGCTCATTAAAGTACCATTACACTTAAATTTGAAGACACATTGCAGCACCATTTTTGTTTGTTATGCCTTGTCGACACACCTAATGAACTTTAACAGTAGTTGGGACACGCAGCAAAAACACACGCGTACTCGCACTTATTTATTCTGCCCAGCCTTTAGTGTGTCAATCTATTTTTAGCTGTTTCTCGTACTGAAAGCGTTGTATTTATAAAACGGAGTAGTGTCATTGACAAATTACTTGATATCAAAACGACGCGTGCTGAACTGGATTGTCCCGTGTCAAAATGAACCATATCTAGACTGTGTGTAGCTTTCGTAACCATCTGTCACAGAAGTGTATCTTTGAACAGTTACGGCGGTAGTGGGCCTTTAGGAAAAGTCCTCAATTACAAACTTAAAGATAACAAATTTGCTGCATTTTACATGGATTTCAAACAGGTCTTTTTGCACTTGCCTCTTTTCAAATGCATTTGCAGCATTCTTTTAATCTCTGTTATATTGTCACGGGGGCTCATGAGGATTTACGTCTCTTGCTAGTACTAAATTCTTTATGCCTATTTTCGGTCACATTTACATCTGTATTCTTCACACGGATGTCAGTCAATGTGCACACGTCTCAGACGTGTAATTTGTCATCACTAGCAGTGAAGGGGTTAAGCAAAAATCTTTAATTTAACCCTTATCATTCGGAGTACACCAGTGTGTGCAATAAGATTGATTAAAATAGTTCAAGGGTAGTGCCAGAATAGCTTGGCGCCTCTAGGCGCCAAGCTATTCTGGCAACGCCCTTGAACTCAAGCCATTGGTCTATATCCTTATCTGTAAGTACCATAATGTAGCTTGCATATGGCAGTGTACAAATTTGAAGCTTTTAGCCTCAGTATGATTTGGGTTGAAAACACTGACCAGCAAAAGCAATGTCAACAGCAGCAAGAGGAGGGCCACCACGCTGGCTAGGTCGGGTCGCAGGGTCGCGGGACAACTCCTGAGCCTTGGCAATAACCGCTTGTGCGCGCACCGCGTCGGCCTCCAGGCTCTTCATCCTGAGAACATACAGCAAAACCTTTTGTGCCAATTTGAGAATACATTTCCCAGGACAATGAAGTATCCAATGACTTTAGTATCCGAGGACTCTTCACTTTCAGCATGCCTTGCCAGTGAATGTCCGACAAAAAACCAGTTAAACTTACAGAAGTAAGAATAATTTACTTTGACACATTCATTGACACATATGGATCAGCTGAGACAGTTTGATGGTACTGATGTCTGGATCCATTAACCATCTGGCTGTCTTGGAAACTTTTATGGCCACGATTCCTGCGGGAATCATCGCACCAGAAGTCACTACCAACAGCCAAAGGCTTAACTCTTAAACTCCCAGAACTAAATGACTTCCATTCAAAAGAAGGGAAGTCATTTTTCTCTGGGAGTTAAAAGAGTTAAAGTTACCGACAGAAATTTGGTGAGCTGAGTGAATTCCTGCGTCATTCAATTAGGAAACAGCTATGGACTGCGTGGAGTTTAGTCAAGCCCATTCATGTTGTTAACCCATTTAGCCCCGAGTCCCTACAGCAGGAGATAGATTGACCATGATAGTTCAAGGGTCGTGCCAGATTAGCTTGGCGCCTGAAGGCGCCAAGCTAATCTGGTACGACCCTTGAATTATCATGGTCAATCCACCTCGTGCAACTGGTCATTAGGCAACACCTCCAAAATTTGAGAAATGGGACCTTGGGGCTAAAAGGGTTAAGAATGAAAACCACTTCCATAGAGCGCCAACACCAAAGTGGTAATTATAAAGATTTTCCACCGAAAGAGAGCCATCTTTTTGCTCACTGTGTGAAAAAAAAAAGAAGAAGACACGAACCAAAGACAAAACCGCGTGTGCATGCAGCCACTGCCACGGCAATCGTGGCTACATGCAAAATGGGGTTAATATTCTGAAGCGAGAAATTAAGCATTAAAAGACTGCAATGCTACGTTATCGTGCTTCTTAACCCTCTAGTGCATGCAGCCATCGGTACTGATTACTGCACTGGTGGATGCATGCACAGTAGGGTTAACTCATTTGAACCCCACGGCCGCACTGCCCAAAATTCGGTGGCGTCACCAAACACTGTGTACCAGTTGCAGGAGCTGGATCGACCATGCCAACTCAAGGGTAGTGCCAGATTATCGTGGCACCAAGCTAATTAGGCACTACCCTTGCATTATCAGGGTAGATTCAGCTCCAGCTGTGGTGCGTTGGGGCTAAACGCCATTTAGCCCCAACACCCGACAGCAGGTGATGGATTGACCATTATAATTCAAGCACCAAGCTAATCTGGCACTACCCTTGAATTATCATGGTCAATCCATCACCTGCAACTGCCACATAGTCGTTAGGTAACACTTCCACAATTTGGGAAATGCAGCCATGGGGTTTAATGGGTTAAGGTGTCTGCACACTGAAAGTGCCCCAAAAAGTCTAGAATTTCTATCATTGGCAATCAAAGACGTGTCTGTGAAGCGGTGAATGGGCGGATTAAAGATGCAAAACACTCAAGACAGGCACTCAAACATCGTGTCACAAGTAATGATGAATCTAAAATGTGACGTCCGTAAACAAAAATAAATAAAATAAGCTAATAAAAAGACAGAAATGAATAAAGAAACAAATAAATTCTTCACTAGACATGAAAGGTCCTAATTTCCATAACTCGCCCCCTTCACTGAAACAGTACACTGCCATAATGACTCGGACTCCTGACTGTCCGACACTACCATGCTATGTATCCTCATCAGAACTTCACATAACGATCACATCAATGACAATATAAGATGGCAATTTTTCACTGTGAACACAATAAATGATGAGAGTATCACCAGGACAACGAATGATGATGTCAGCTACACATAGGGTGATGACAAACTTCTCAAAAACATCTTCCGAGACACACCTGGCCTTTCGCCAAGCTGCCCGTTTTTCAGCTTCCACTTCGCGAGGATCAGCAGCCGCGTTTTCCCCTTCAGGAGACGACAGCCGCCCTTGCTGTCTCTTCTCCGCTTTCAACGTCCTAACTACCCCACTATTACTATTAGAACTGCCGACAGGAAAAAAAAAAAAAAAAAAGAATAGAAGTCTACGTGAATAATACCAACAAAGCCAGAAAGTACAAGAAAATATTTCAAACAAACGAAAATAAGACAATTAACCCTTACGTGCATGCAGTCACCAAAACTAACAGTTTTGGTGTCCACATGCACAAGAGGGTTAACTCATTCTGCCCGTGACACACCACAGCAAGGTATGGTTCGACCATGATAGTTCAAGGGTGGTGGCAGAATAGCTTGGTGCCTATAGGCGCCAAGCTATTCTGCCACCACCCTTGAACTGTCATGGTCGAACTGTCTCCTGAATTGTAATGCAGTCCTCAGAGGATAACTCCAAAATGTGGGTATTTCGTACCTCGGGCACAATGAGTTAATCGTGAACTCAAGCCAAAAACTCTTCCAAATCTTGACCCGTTCAGTGCCAGATGATGTAGACTGTGTTTTTGCAATCTTCGTTAATTCAACACCCAAAAACTCTAGCTGTGCCAGGAACATGCATTCGAAGCACTGTCAGCAAGAGGCATAGATCCTCATGAGCCCCCGCAACTGCGGGGGCTCATGAGGATCTATGCCTCTTGCAGTTGGGTGGTGGTGTTCAAGTTTTCTCGGCACTGAGCAGATCAAGATATAAAAATTTCTTTGATGAATGTGATCTCGCCCGCAAAGAACCTGCTCGTGCATGTAATGAATATGCAACAGAAAACACATGCCAGGATTTTTGTTCAAATTCAGGTAAGCACAAAGCGAAACGAATGTAACTGGTTTAGCCCCGACACAATGCAACAAGATACAGATCGACCATGACCGTTGAATGGTGGTGCCAGAAAAGCCTTTTGACACCATCCTATTCCGGCACCACTAAATGTGTCGCTAACCTTGGACTATCATGTTTGATCTATTTCCTGAAATGCAAAGAAATCTTCACAGGACTCCTCTAGTCTCAAACTGGGAACTTAACCCTCTGGCCAGCACTAGCGTTTTTGTCGCAAATGATTCGTGCGGGAATCATCATGACAAAACCTGCTACCGAAAGCCAAAGGGTTAACCTGAGATTCAATGTGTTAACTCATTTGAGACCTGCCATGTGTACACACAACTATCTGACACGTGCATCTGCATTCAGAATGTCTCTAGTGTGTCGAGATGCCAACCACCATCCAGTTGTCAAGTTTTTGTTAAGAAATTGAAACCCTTATCACATCAAGTTAAGAAACAAAATGTAATCACTGATGAGCTCTGTGACGATGTGACAACTGTAACAAAGCTTGCAGGGCAAACCTTGAAGTCTCCACATGCCTTGTGACACACTGGTTGTCACAAAGAGTGTGGCAAATTCCACCAGCTTTGTGACAACAAATTTATGGGTGACTGACAAACCGTCCACGGATTAACTATGCCCCATAGTCAGAGGCCAGCAAGAGACATAAATTTTTATGAGCCCCTGCGTCCGCAGGGGCTCATGAGAATCTATGCCTTTTGCCAATGAAACAAGCTGGATGAGGGGCTGTTCTGTCTGAACCAAAAAGCTGAAATTCAGCTTTCTGGGGTTTTGAAAAAGCTGAGTCAGTCTCCAGGACTGAAGACTGTCACTCATGCAAATTGTCATGTAGCATGTTGAGACTCCAACCAGTGCTGGTGGGCTTTGCGACAATTGTCACACTGTCAGAAACCTTGCCACACCAATCCGCTGCTTTCACACTCAAGCATACACACAAGCAAGCAAGCTTTGCAAGCAATATCCACACCTGCAATGCTCACACTCAGGCCAAGGCAAATAAAAACAAACTACTATTCACTCAGTGAATAAGTGCACATGCACAGTCACAAAGAAGAGTAATATATTGTGTAAAGTAACTGTGAGGCCTATTTATGTAATTCTGGAAGCTGTAGAGTCCAAAATCACAGACCAGCACAGATATGTAAAGTCACGGGATATATGAGAGAGAGAGAGAGAGAGAGAGAGAGAGAGAGAGAGAGAGAGAGAGAGAGAGAGAGAGGAGATGAAAACACTAGTAAAATGATTCCAGATTTTTCAACACTTTAGGTGTCGGTAGCGGTGTTTGTCATGATGATTCCTACAGGAATCATCACAACAAAAACAGCTACTGACACACAAAGGGTTAACGCTTTGGCTGTTAGTAGCACTTTTTGTCCTGATGATTTCTGCAGAAAATTTCACGAAATAAAATCATTATCAACAGCCAAAGGGTTAAAAAAATATGTGGTGACTACCAAGCATGTACAGAATAAAATGCAAAGAAATAATCAATTAAGAAACACGCTTTGAAAAGTCCAACACAAAATAGTTTTGCGCTCATCCTTTCAAAGCATGTTTCTTTCTGTGTTGGTCATTTCTTTGTCAACCAGAGAGTATGCATGAACATGTACAGAGTTTGTTCTGAACACTCAATAACAGTAACGTAATCAAAATTAGTTGATGTAGACGGGTTGTTGTTTGTTTTTTTTTAATGTATCCTTATTTCTATCACCAACTTCCGTATTTATTTTATGAATAATTATAAGCTGTTAGTACCCTCCATTCAGCAAACAATTCCACTGAACCCCACACTGGCTGTCACCACGATTCACTACCGCTTCCAGTAAATTGAGCGAGACATCGCTGAGGTTTCGTTTGTGACACACGACTACCAACAACGAACAACGTAGTGTACCATAAGCACAGACAACACTCCAAACATCTCCAAGAGGCAACGATCCTCATGAGCGCGGAGGGCTCATGAGGATCGTTGCCTCTTGGAGATGTTTGAAGTGTGTTGTCTATGTTCATGGTTCAAGCTGGTTATCGGCCGTTGATTCTGCCCTCGTACACTGTTGGTAGTCTTTGGTTGCAAAAGGAACCTAACTACTGTGATCGACCCTTACCATTGAGCAAAGAAAATGAGGGCAGTCCCTCCAAAAACAGACCTATTAACCCCCTTGTGCAAGCAGCCACCAGTACTGGAGGGGGCAGGCATAAAGGGGTCAAAATACATCCAATCCCTCACCAAAATATTAACCCTTTGGCTGTCTGGTAGCGGGACTTGGTTGCGATGAACCATCGCGCCAAATCCCACTACCGACAGCCAATGGTTAAAGACGCTTCTAAGACAGAAAAACAAAACAAAAATAAATTTTCCTTCCTTCCTCTCTATATACATACAGTAGAACCTGCTTTGAGCATCCACCTTTTTTTGTAAGACAAAGTGGTCTTTGAAGACAGGTTCCCTCAATAAAGTCTTGAAGGGCAAACACTGTGTCGCCTGTCCCTAAAGACCATCATTTAGGTGGCGGTAACCTGTCTTCAAACCTGGCTTCAGCCACCTAAATGATGGTCTTTAATGACGGGTGACCTCTCATGAGGGTGGCTGATCAAAACAGGTTCTGCTGTGACGTAGTGTTAACCCTTATCATTCGGAATACACCAGTGTGTGAAATAACTTTGATTAAAATAGTTCAAGGGTAGTGCCAGAATAGTTTGGCGCCTCTAGGCCCCAAGCTATTTTGGCACCCCCCTTGAACTAAAGCCGCTGGTCCATATCCTTATCTTTATTTAGCTTGCATATGGCAGTGTACAAATTTTAATTTGAAGCTTTTAGCCTCAGTATGATGTGGGTTAACAGTTTACTACGAAAACATTATGTAACATGTTGACCTCTTGACATGAAATCTTACTTCAAATACCCAGCTGTTAGTGTACTAAACAACTTCTTATCCTTTCTTGTTGTTCTTGTTTTTGTTGCTTTCACCAGCGCACAATTCACAAGAAGTCACAGACGAAAAAAACAACAACTGAAAACAAATCGGGTGTTAACTAAACACATCCATGCAGAAATTGTGTGTTCAGAATGACTGCTGTGAACCGAGGCAAAAACAAATCTGCATGCAAAATGTGTGCATTCCTTCGCAAAAGCAGCCAACAAAAATGAGGGATGACATGGAAAAAATAAGAAAGGAGGATAGGGACGTGGTGGTGGTAAGGAAATAAGAAAATATCCACATCAGTATGAGCAAAAAAGAGGAAAAAGTTAAAAGAGGGCAGTGAGGAATAATTTTTTAGCAGGAGTGGTGCAGTGATGGTAGGGACAAAATCGACTTAGTGTTGTGAAGCGCTTTGAGCTTGCTTTTTTGTGGGGAAGGGCGCTATATTAAAAACTCTGTATTATCATTATTATCCTGGCCTGTCCCATTCACATACTGTTCTAAAGTGCATTTCCGATCACACTTGACTTACAAATTCACCATTAACCCATTTCTTCCTCAGGCTGATTATGTTAAAATTTGCTTATTGTCCTATGAAGGCTACATTACAGACTGGGAGACTGATCGACCATTTTAGTTCAAGGGTGGTGCCAGAATAGCTTGGCGCTTGAGGCGCCAAGCTATTCTGGCACCACCCTTGAACGATCACAGTCAAATTTATTTCAAGATGAAAAGGGTTAATTACCTTTGAAAGTGCTAATCGAACTGAGTGAGAGTGAATGTGAACTTTTGATACATATGTACTATCCAGGAGGAATGTTTGCTTTATTGAAAAGAATTTTAAACATGAAGTAAAGAGCGCGTAGAAGCCGATGCAAACAACAGAATGTCCATGCACAGCTGTCAGCATGGCCAGTGACATCTAAAAACAGCAAGGGGGCAAGTGTAGAGATAAAATGTGTCAGGTTTAACCCCCTCGTGCATGCAGCCGCCGCTACTGTGAACAGTACAAGCCTACAACACACACACACACACACACACGCTGTACACAGCACCACTGGCTGCATGCACAAGGTTAACCCCTTTAACCCCAAGGACACTTTTTTCCCTTAAAATTTTGGAGGCATCATCTAGCACCAGTGGCAGGAGAAGCATCCACCGTGATAATTCAAGGGTAGTGCCAGATTAGCTTGGCGCCTGATGGCGCCAAGCTAATCTGGCCCTACCCTTGAATTATCACGGTCGATCCATCTCCTGCTGTAGGGACTCGGGGCTAAACGGGTTAAATCAGAAAAAAAAAGGGCGGGGAAGTATTGGGAGAAAAATAGCACACGTGACAGGCAAAAACCAAAAGCACCACCAGCAAGACGCCATGTATGTTACCTCCTGGTGTCAAGGCTGCGTTGGCAAAAAAAGTAACAAATGTTGTGATACATGCCAGCATCAACATACAATTATTCAAAATTCAGATGTACAAAATGTATTGACCTCACATTTTTTAACTCACCATAAAATGACAAGGAAGAAATTATGCAGTGATTAAAACAAAAGTGATTGAAGTCAATTTTTTTTTTTTAATTATCCAAAACTCAGCACAGAATGAAAAATACTTTTCATCCTGTGCATGATAATATCTAACTGGCAATGTACAAAGAGAGATGTTCTTTGGAAAATTATGAAACAGCACACAAGGAAAGTCCTCCATAATTACAAAACTATTATTTTGGGGAGGCGGCCTCGAAAATCAAAACCTTGAACCACTGAGGTTTGCTGTATGTGAACATGAATAATTAGCACTTTCACCTCTTAACCCTTTCAGCCCCCATGTCCCAGTTCCCAAATTTGGGAGGTGTTGCCTAACGACTATGTACCAGTTGCAGGGGGTGGGTTGACCATGATAATTCAAGGGTAGTGCCAGATTAGCTTGGCGCCTAAAGGCGCCAAGCTGATCTGGCACTACCCTTGAATTATCATGGTCAATCCATCTCCTGCTGTATGGGACTCGGGGCTAAATGGGTTAATCTTCAGAAATACTACTGGTCTTTATACAGCAGTACAGTACAGCAGAACCTGTTTTGAGCAAGCACCTGTATTAGAGATCCCCTGTCATTAATGACTATCATTTAGGCGGCTGTAGCTGAGACTGGGGCTGTAGCTGAGACTGGGGCTGTAGCTGAGACTGGGGCTGTAGACACCTAAATGATGGTCTATAAGGACAGGTGATGCTTCTTGCCTTTCAAGACTTCTAGTGAGAGCACACCTGTCTTTTACAGCCAATTTTGTTTTTGCAAAAAAGAGGTTGTTGCTTAAAACCAGTTCCGCTGTACTGTAGTAGCAATAAAGTTTTAAAAATAAATAAATAAATAGATAAATAAATAATTAAACAAATAAACAAGTTAAAATATGTAAAGGAATTTACAGCACTGAAAAGCACCTGTTGAGTCTGTGTTAGGTTTCTGATCAACTTTCTTTACCAGACAGAACAGATAAATTGTGCACACTGCTCTGTGTTTTTGGACCTGCGGCTCCGGGCCGCAAAGTAAAGAATCACAGACCAGCCTGCATATGAATGCATAGAAATGACCTCAAGAGAGCTGGATTCAGTTGCATGTGTGAGCTTAGATTCTGCACGAGCCACTATCGCGGAGCACCTTGCTTAGTGGCTCATGCAGGATCCAAGCTCACACATGCAACCGACCCCAGCAGTGAAATCCCACAATCTATGTTAGACTGTGAGAGCATACCGTTAGGACAAGTGTAAAAGCAAGCCCCAGATTTTCACCATAATAAATAAAAGAATTAATTTTTTTTAAAATCCCAAATTCACATCCTAAATACAGAGAAACACTCACCTTGACAGCATATGCATTATATGTCTAAAAAATGAAAAATGAAAATAAAAATAAATGATAATCTAATTCATATCTGTAACATACCTTGAAAGCACATGGTCCAAGTCTTGATCAGGGGCCATGTCTGCGACCGTGCTCGTCACGTAGGATCGAAGCTGCTCTCGAGACATGTTTGCGGTCTTCTTGGCTGCAAATGACGTTGCAAAAGACCATATTACATGTACATACAGGTTACTTGTACTTGCAAAGACAAGCAGCAGCGAAAGAAAGGATTTTTTCCCGCATAAAAACAACATTCCCTCACTGCAAGTGGTCAAGCATAAATGAATGCGAAACCATTGGAGACTGAAAGACATACAGTCGACTTTGCTTATAACAAGGTCGCGTAGAATAAAGTTGGACATGCAACAACGCTTTTTCTGTGCAAATTACTTCCCTTGTGACAGACTTCTGGAGTAAACAGTAAAGCATGTCTGGCCCCAGGTGACTTGTATCCCACTCTCTCTCCGTCAGAAACACTCTCTCTCCTCCTTCCAGTCCGCCCTCAAAACTCACCTCTTTCAACAGTTCTAGCACTATATCACCACACTCCCCACCCCAAGCTGACCGTCGTAATGTATTTTCACTATTTGTGGTACGTGAGTCGTCTAAAGCGTGCGCATGCGTGTGTGAGTTGTGAGTGCGCGCTTAGAGTTATAATTATAATAAGATAAGCGCATTATAAATACCGTAATTATTATTATTATTTAAGTTTACTGCTTAGCCCCGGGACCCTGCAGCATGAGATGGATTGATCATGATAATTCAAGGGCAGTGCCAGATGAGCTTGGTGCCTGAAGGCGCCAAGCTCATCTGGCACTGCCCTTGAATTATCATGATCAATCCATCTCCTGCAACTGGTACATAGTCGTTTGGCAGCACCTCCAAAATTTGAGAAATGGGACCTTGGGGCTAAAAGGGTTAACCCACTGCCAGCCACTGTACGAACGATGTGCCTATATTTTCATGTCTGAAATCCTGGTTCAATCAACGACCAAAAGCCAACACCGTCCAAGAAACAAGGAGACAAACTGGTCTCAGAAAGAGGCATCGATCCTCATGAGCCCCCGCATTTTGGGGGCTCATGAGGATCTATGTCTCTTGCAGATTGATGGTGTTCACTTTTCTTCGGCAGTGAAGGTGTTGACAGTTCTGCAGCTAAAAACCACAGATCCTCATGAGCCCACACAAATGGAAGATCTTTGTCTCCTTCAGACGCATGGGGTTGCTTTGTCCCAGGTCTAAATGGATAAATAGATAATCTAAATGGATTAAAAGATAAGTGGAAACCTATTCTCCGTATCTTTTTGGCTGTAACTGAATCGCTAAACTTCAGTTTCAATGGTAAATGAAACGTAGGGGGGGGGGGGGGGGGGGGGGGGGACCAGGAAATAATTCATCGCACCACGAAGTGACAGGTGTCCAAATACGTTGATGTTCCTGCTATAAATGGCTCAGAGTAAAGGCAGCTTCCCAAAATGGCAGAAATCCACTACAAAAAGAAAATTCTTTGGTCCACTGCAAAATCAAGAATTCCTTTCCACTTCACTCATTTCAGACCCGCAGTATCCGCATAGGCGGCATAAAGCCCTGTAACCTAATTACAGCAGATCTTGAAAGTGTTAACTTGTCTACTCCATGAATAAAATCTTTGATGAATACACACACACACATGCGCATATGCACCAACGACAATGTATAATTGTGTGCGCTAGTCTATAATTTTAACCATACGACCTGGAGGTCGTAAGTTCCAAATAAAAAACTAGCACACACTTAACTCATTCTGCCCGCGACACACCACTACAAGATATGGCTCGACCATGATAGTTCAAGGGTGGTGGCAGAATAGCTTGGCGCCTATAGGCGCCCAGCTATTCTGCCACCACCCTTGAACTGTCATGGTCGATCTATCTCCTGAATTGTAATGCAGTCCTCAGAGGATAACTCCAAAATGTGGGTATTTCGTACCTCGGGCGCAATGAGGTAACCATATTTTATCAGCATGCTAAACCTAAAGCTTATCAAAACAAATCCTTTGCAGCCAATTTGCGAGCAAAGTTGCAAATCTCATGCATCTGTTGGTGTGCTGCCACCGACTACAACCCTTTCAACAGGCAAAAAGTGACGAATATAGCCGACATAGCCACAGCTGTGAAAACCAGATCAAAATTGCAAACACCGACAACCCCCCAAAATACTGGCACTAAACCAAACATCACACTACGACAAATATCATCCACAGATAAACAAAACGACTGGGAAAGGTACACCGCTGGAATGAAAATGTATGCTACCATTTTTTTTTTTTTTTGGGGGGGGGGTGGGGGGGGGGGGGGGGGGGGAGTACTCTCCAGTATACCTCACTCAAGGAGTACACCACAAGTACACTTCCATTTAAATGAGATGCTGAGCATCTAATTTGAATAGAATTGTACTTGTGGCTAAGCATCTCATATTGAACAGAGTTGCACTTGTGGTATACTCCTATCTATATCTGGAGAGTGCTCATGCAAACTGTCCCATGTATGCAAAGCAACGTGACAACAGCAAGCATCAAATGTGTGCAAGTCTTTGACTTTGGGTATTACGGCTCCAAGCCACAAGTCCACACATCAGACCCTACCCTAAAGAATCTGCACGGGAGACGAGGCATGCAGCTGATTGGCTGCCGAGAAAAACTAACAGATGGCCATCAACACAGACAAAATCTGAGAAAAATTAAAGCATCATTCAAAGCCTCACAAGGCAGCAGTACAAAAAAAAAAAAAAAAAAAAAAAAGAAAGGTGATTTATAAACATGCAGCACGTACAAGAAGCTTGATTTCTTAACACATAACTTTAAGCGCCTGATGCAAAATTATTTAAACATGCTTGAAAAGAAGAAAAAAAGACCACGGCAAAAACGTGTCGACTTAAGTCCAACTCTACTGTGTGGAACATGACAACTGAAGCAGAAAAAAAGTCCTCATTAACCCTTTTCATCCTGATACATAAATTTGACTATGATAGTTCAAGGCTGGTGACAGAATAGCTTGGCGCCTAAGGCGCCAAGCTATTCTGGCACCACCCTTGAACTAAAATGGTTGATCTATCTCCTATGTGATTTGTATTAATTACTGTGAAATCGTGTTTATTGCCTTGGCAGTTCAGTTATTTGGCCTGAAGGCATATGGTGTGTGTGTGTGTGTGTGTGTGTGTGTGTGTGTGTGTGTGTGTGTGTGTGTGTGTGTGTGTGTGTGTGTGTGTGTGTGTGTGTGTGTGTGTGTGTGTGTGTGCACGTGAGTTGCTTAATTATATTTTGATGTGTTTAATGTTCTTCTTTTTATGTTGCACAGCACCGCAACCATTTCCTAATGTATTATTACATATGGCAATAAAGTTCTATCATCATCATCATCATCTGTAAATGTAATGCAGTCTTCATAGAATAAACAAATTAAGAAACTTCAGCCTCAGGATGTGATTGGTTAAATCGCAGTAACAACACTTATTTTACAACATTTTACACAGTGCTTTTCATTTGTACCTATATTTGTTTGTTCCTTTTCATTGAGAGAGGGAGGGGGGGGGGGGGGGGGGGGGCTTCACTTGTTTTCAGTTTGGTTTACACATTATCAGTACTCTCCCCTTGCAGACAAAGTTATCAGCTGCCCAAATCTGTCCACTGTAGTTTCAAAACCTGTCCCTCAGGATCATTCAAATCAAGGAGACATTTAGCTGTTTTCTACTTGATCGTGCTTACAGCAAAATCAACACACGAGAAGAATGACCATGCAAAACTCTCAGACAGTACAACATCAAACTATTCACGCCATGCCGAGACATCCACGACGACCATGTCAATAATACCTTCCTCCTGCCTCATCTTGGCGATCTCATGATCGGCCAAATAACTGAACTGCTTGGCTGTTGAAACGACACAAAACAAGACTATCAAAGCAGTACACGGGGAAGTATAACGATGAGCAAAGGAAAAGCGACAATTTCTGAATCATTAGAAGCGCTTTAGTGTTTCCGATGATTCCAAAAATGTTGCATTTCTTTTGCTCATCAGTATAGCTCTTATGCAGTGAGCCCTACGGTCAAAATGATGAGTCTCATGATGACAACATACCACCTTAGGAGACAAAATCCCGACCATACAGTTACCATACCAAGGGGAATTACTCAGTGATGGACATACACACAGATCCCCTGCTCCCTCCCATCAGGGAGTAATTTCCCTTGGTATGTGTACTGTTCTACCAGGGCTAGCCTCACCTATCTGGTTTGTGAGCATGCAGTTAACCATTTTCATCCTGATTCACTACTGCTTAAAATAAACTTGACTTTAATACTTCAAGGGTGGTGCCAGAATAGCTTGGTGCCCAAGGCGCTAAGCTATTCTGGCACCACCATCGAACTAAAATTGGGATCCTAATCTATAATGTAGCCGCCATAGGAAAATAGTGGGTTACATGCCAAGTGTGTAAAAAGCCAATCCTGACAAAGAAAGAAACACGCTTAGAAAGGACAAATGTTCCAATCCCACAATACCCTTCTATTAAAACTGTATATCTACTCAACCCCACACCCCCCCCCCTCCTCCCCCTCCCCACTTTTTGCGTTTCTAATCATTCAAGGCAGGTCGTTTTCAAAAGAAAGGACAATTATACAAAAACAAACGAAAAGGGCTGAGTACTAATTATAAGGCCAGCACCACATCAGAAGACACAAATCTCATAAACCCTCTGGTTGTCAGTAGCGCTTTTTGTCAAGTTGTAATCAACTCGATAAAAAAGCACTACCAACAGCCAAAGGGTTAACCCTTATCATTCGGAATACACCAGTGTGTGAAATAAGTTTGACTAAAATAGTTCAAGAGTAGTGCCAGAATAGCTTGGCGCCTCTAGGCGCCAAGCTATTCTGGCACCACCCTTGACCTAAAGCCATCGGTCTATATCCTTATCTGTAAGTACTATAATGTAGCGTGCATATGGCAGTGTACACATTTGAAGCTTTTAGCCTCAGTATAAGGGTTAATGGAGCGCCGGTCTCTGATTTTGTGTTTGCCAGTGATTTTGGACCATACAGCTTCACGCTGTAAGGTTCAAAATCACAGACAAGCACACAATGACATTTTCAGCAAATATTTGTAATCACCAACTAACCTGACGCTTTTGCTGGCTGATTTTCCTGCTCTTTGATCTGCTTCTCAAAGAATTTCTGCCGCTCCTTGAAACTCATCAGGTCAAGGTTTGGGGGGTTGTTGGCGTTAGCGTCTGCAGGGACCTGTGAATGGAACAAATACAAACTTTAGTCTTCCAAATACTATTTTTGTGTCGTGGGTTTTTTTGGGGGTTTTTGTTTTTTTTACCCCCTTGTGAATGCAGCCACTGGTACTGTAAATTAATGGCTGCAAGCACAAAGGCGATACACTTTTAAAAATGCAACTCATAACAGAGCAAAATATTATGTACAGTCAAGAGTAGTCCTTTGACAGCCAGATGGTATCCTGGAACGAAGATTGCCTGGTTATATATTAATTAACAAACGCTTTGATATGAGTATACACAGTCCGTGACCTAATGGTCTCGGCTGAAAGGTCTAAAAATCACAGACCAACACACAAGCCATTTTTACAAGATGAAAAGGGTCATCAAATGATGAATCTAAGATGGCTGAAAACTTAAAAAGGCGTTAGTCCTCCAATCAATGAGAACCAATAATCCTTGGTCTATGACAGCCAAAATTAACTCAAAATTATCTCATTCGAGACGTGCTGCCTCAGGATACGCGGCTTAATGCCGCGTATCCGGAGGGCAGCAGGTTTCGAATGCGTTAAAGGTCTTAGTCCTCAAATAAATAATCCTCCATCTTTGACGTCCGTAACCCCACTTCCAAGGTGCAAGCCCTAAAATCATTAGTCCTATTTTTATCATCAGACACTGGCATCAAAGAACAGACTCTCACTATCGACCTATCTCGGCAAGCAGAAGTCCTCGGGCCGTCGCCGGCCGCAGGTGGCCCGCGCACAAACGTGCGCGGGCCACCTGCGGTCGACGTCGGCCCGAGAATCGTTTGCTTACTGGGATAATCCCCCCCACAAGCTTATTCTTCCTCACGGCAGGTCAGCCATAACAGCCACATGTTCTGAGATCAATCGTGCTAAGCCTTCTGCGTAAACAGCACGGGTGGCTTCCCTGCACACGGGGATCAATTCATTTCAAGGCGCCCTGCATCAACAGCTGCGGCGGCAGCGGCGTATAGCGTTTCCGCTGGCAGAGATCGGGTCATTCAAGGCGCCCCGCATCAGCAGCTGCGGCAGCGTCGCATGACGCTATACGACGCTGCTGCAGCTACTGATGCGGGGCGCCTCGGATGAGCTAACAGGCCGTCTAGCATCTGCCCGACAGATGCTCTCAGCCAATTAACCCATCTGTCAACACGACACCGTCCGATGAAAGTTGAAACGGTGTTGAGAGAACGGATTCACGGCGGCATGCAGCCGGTCGTCCTCACATCAATCGCTGTTCATATTTGACTCATTCTACCCCAGACACACCACACAGCAAGATATGGATCGACCATGATAGTTCAAGGGTGATGCCAGAATACCTTGGCGCCTATGGGCGCCAAACTATTCTGGCATCACCCTTGAACTATCGTGGTCGATCTGTGTCCTGCACTGCAAAGCAGTCTTCAGAGGACAACGGCAAAATTGGGTTTTGATTGATTGATTGTACATTGCTTAACGTCCCGACAGCAACAAGGCTTTCTCAGGACGTGCCTGCACTGCTTGTGAAAAAAAAAACTAAACAGAACATTGAATGTATGTCGCCAGCCGGTCAAATACATTAAATAAACCTAACACATGGGGCCTAAATAAAGCTAAGACCATTTAGCAACACACATCCAATATCAAGAGCTACAGGCAGTGCAGACAGTAGGGAGAGTGTTAAAAAGGCAAATACAGGTGAATGGACAAAGGGTAGACAGAAACACATGCCCCAGAATAGAGAGAAAAACCCACCCTGTGGGGCTGACCTTTCGGTCTTGGGGTAGAATGAGTTAAAGGCCCACTACCGCCGTAACTGTTCAAAGATACATTTTTTGTAACAGATGGTTACGAAACGCTGCACACAGGTCTAGTTATGGTTCATTAATTTTAGACACAGGACAATCTCAGTCAGTTCAGCCAGTTCAGCACACGTCGTCTTTATATCAAGTAGTCTGACAATGACTCCACACCGTTCTATAAATACAACGCTTTCAGAACGAGAAACAGCTAAAAATAGATTGGCACGCTAACGGCTACGCAGAATAAATAAGTGCGATTATGCGTGTGCTTTTGCTGCGTGTCCAAACTGCCATAGAAGCTCATTAGGCGTGTCAACAACGCACAACAAACACAAATAGTGCTGAAATGTGTATCTAGTTTTACGCCTAATACTTTAACCCTTTTAGCCCCGGATCCCTACAGCAGGAGATTGGTTGACCATGATAATTCAAGGGTAGTGCCAGATTAGCTGGGCGCCTTCAGGCGCCAAGCTAATCTGGCACTACCCTTGAATTATCATGGTCAAGCCATCTCCTGCAACTTTTACATAGTCGTTAGGCAACACCTCCAAAATTTGAGAAATGGGACCTTGGGGCTAAAAGGGTTAACACATTAGATTTAGAGACGTTCTGCCCTTAGATACGCGGCTTCAACACGTCACGTCTGGAATGAGTTCACCGTTCTAAACCCGTTCACACTTCATGGCTTCTACTGCCGTGGCGTCAAAGAACTTGCTGCTGGCAGTCACAGTAGTGAGTACAAGGGTAGTGCCGGATCTGTTTGAAGCCTGCCCAGGCAACCGAACCAATCCGGCACTACCGTACCCTATAACTCATTCAGTCCCGAAACACCGCAGCAAGGCCGTCTAGCATCTGCCCGACAGATGCTCTCAGCCAATTAACCCATCTGTCAACACGACACCGTCCGATGAAAGTTGAAACGGTGTTGAGAGGACGTATTCACGGTGTTGAGAGGACGTATTCACGGTGTGCAAGCTATTCTGGCACCACCCTTGAACTATCATGCTTCGATCTATCTCTAAAATTGTAATACAGAGGGAAGTATCAAAATTTGGGGATTTCGGTCCTGGGGTAGAATGTGTTAACTGTTTAGTAGGACTGAGAGTTAACCATCTGGCTGTCCGTAGCGCTTCTTGCCACGACGATTCCGACAGGAATCATCAAGAGACTCTACCGACCGCCTAAGGCTTAAGATGATGCAATACATCACCCCATCCTTTTTTTTTTTTTTTCTTTTTTTTAAAAATCCAATTGCCAGCGAACATAAAGTTCACTTAAATGTCGCGGTATGTTCAAAAGACTGCAATAACATTATACGCCTACAGCACAAAATAGGAAGATTACTAGCAAGTTTTCGAAAGTTAGTTTTTTCTCCTTTGATCAAAATTATGCAACGCCGAAATACAACCACCTCCACAATCTTTACCAACCATCCTCCTACTCGAATGGAGAGAGAACATAAGGTCCAAAATTACAGACCAGCACGTGGTTCACGAGGAAGCCCCCAAATCACAGAACTGCACAAATTTAATTAGGAGGCGGAACAATTTTAACGAGATTGCCTGTCACATTGGAGGGGTCTGAAAGTCTGACAGACGCCCACAGCACAAAAGGGAAGTCAACACCAAGAACATGTAACAAGTAATTAAGACAAGCAGCGTAAGCTTGCTCTAAAAAATAAAAAAAATAAAAAAAAATATATTCTCTCTCCCCTCCCCCCCCCCCCTTTTTTTTTTTTCAAAAAAAAAAAGAGAATGAGAGAGGGAAAAAAAAAAAAAAACATTACACCCTGAGGCTGATTTTGTAAAATTTGCTTATTGTCCGACGAAGGCTACCTTACAGATTTCGAGAAAGATCAACTGTTTTAGTTCAAGGGTGGTGCCAGAATAGTATGGCGCCTCAGCGCCAAGCTATTTTGGCACCACCCTTGAACTATCAATTTCAAGCAATTGGTGTATCAAAATGAAAAGGGTTAACAAAAGAAAACAGCCTGCGTCAACCCTGAACAAATTAAAATATTCCAAAAATAATGTTCACCCCCCCCCCCACCCCCACCCCGCCTCCATATTCGGGGGGGGGGGGGGGGGGGGGGGGGGGAGGGGAGAGGGAGAGGGGGAGGGGAAGGGTATAAAGAGGGAGGGGGGGAGGGGTATCAAGGGGGAGGAGGGGAAGGATGAATTCAATTAAAAAAATAAAAGTTTCATCTGCTGGAATCCTGTCAAAGTTTCAGGCGCCAACTGATGGTTCCAAGATGTCTCGTTACAGACAGCCATACAAGAAATGGGAAAGTTTTCATTGTAATCTCAGCATCTGTTTCTTCGGAGCAAATGGTTACCTGCAGCGCGAGTTTCTTTGGATCATGCTTTCATCCAAACGCTCTCATGTTCTATCCATCTAATCACCCAGGGAGAAAAAAAAAATCCATTTTGTAAAGAAAAAAAAGAAGTGCGAAATGGCTGTCTGCAGGAATCCAGCAGATCACAAAGCTTCTGCAACACGCCAAAGAAAATGAAACGTCTACTTCTTAGAAAGGTCATTGCATTAGACTTCTTTCAATAGGTTTTCTAATAAATGGTGCCATATTCACCTGAACTCCTCCTTACCACATTTTTCTTCTTAAGAAAAACATTGATGGACTTTTAAAATTAAATAAATTTCCAACTGTCGGCCACATGCTGCTGGGGTCGGTTGCATGAGTGAGCCTAGTCCTGCGCCAGCCACTCAGCAAGGTGCTCCGCTATAGCGGAGCACCTTGCTGAGTGGCTGGCGCAGGACTAGGCTCAATGTAGGCTCAATCATGCAACTGCCCCTGGAAATGAAATAGCTACCTATTAACCCTTTGCTGAATGCAGCCACCCCCACCGGTGGATGCATTACAAAGGTGTTAACAAGCTCACAGCATTTGATTATTTTGCTTTCAAAAGGGTCCGTCAAAAAAATGATGCCTTGTTCTCTCAACCCCCTCCTAACCACCACGAAAATCAATTTAGAAAAGATTACGACGACAGGCTGCTTGAATCCAGATGATCAAAGTTTTCAGCCATTCACTGCAAAAAATGGCACGTCAAAATTTTAACAAGTTTGCAGCATTCGATCTTTCTAAACTGGCACGTCAACCTTTTAACAAGTTTACAGCATTAAAACGTTTTTTCAAAAAGTTCTAGCATTAGAACTTTTAATGCCACGTTCTCTCAACCGTCTCCGAACCCCCCAAAAAAAAATTAGAAAAAAGATATATCACCCCAAGCAATTCATTTGATCAAAGTTTCAGCCCATCACTGCAGAAAATGGGACATCTACTTTTCAAAAGTTCAAGGATATGCTTTCTTTGAAAAGATTTTCCTTTAAAAAAAATGTTATGTTCTCTGCAAGTCCACCTAACTTCAAGAAAATTTAATTAAGAAAACAAAATGATTAAAAGATTATCCGATAGGATAAAGCAGGCCACAAAATCATGTTAAAGTCATCTCTATCTTTAGAAGTAGTGTGTGTGTGGGTGGGTGTGTGAATGCAAGCACGAGTCCATAAGCGTAGCACTTTTGAATGGTGACTTTATAGCTTATTTAAAAGAGTGCGTTGTATTTTGTTTTTGTTCTTTTTGTAAATTGCATTTTTGTAATTAGTTATTTTTGTGCAATTAGTTTTTGTTAAGCGCCTAGAGCTCTAATCAGAGGTTAGGCGCTATACAAGTACTCATTATTATTAAAGTTGACACTAGTTAACATAAAGTCTATTTTTGTAATATAGAAAAAAAGGAAGTTCACAGCATCAGATTTCTTTCAACACGTTTTTCTCGGGAGTCATGTTCTCTCAACTTTTCGAGCACCCCAAGAAAAATAAATTGAGGAAAGAAAAAGGATCTTGTACTGGAAATAGACCACAAAGTTCACAGCATAAAATACAGCGTCTACTTTTTCATACGTTCACTGCAGTGGATTTCTTTCCCAACAAGTTTTCCTGAAAATAATGTCATGTTCTCTTCACCTCCTCCTAACCTCATGAAAAAAAAAAATCAATTAAGATTAAAAAGATCGTCGGCTGCAATCCAACGGATCTTGCAGCTTCGTGCACCCACAAAAAAGTCTCCCGGCTATACAAAAAAAAAAAAAAAAAAAGGTTCACAGCGTGAGACTTTCTTGTGCCGCTCAATGCCATGCACCCCTCCTCCCAAACTCCATGCCAGACGAAGATGTAATTTCGTCTCCGATATTGATCGTGCGACGAGGCAGCCACACCAGACGTGTACCCTACTCCACCTGCAAGAGGCATAGATTCTCATAAGTCCCTCATGACTCATGAGAATCTATGCCTCTCGCTTGCCTCTATTCTTCCTCTGGCTCTAGTCTCGTCTCTCAACTGTTCCGCAAACAGAGAGAAATTGGGGGTTGAAGCACAGAGTCCCTCCCCTTTTTCTGACTGGCTGTTCTGCTCTGCTCTGCCTGACTGCATTCCCCCACATTAGTGATATTCCGGCAACAAGCAAAATATGCACAGCCCATAAAATGTTTCTTTCCTTTGTGCGACGCTGTCAAATGTAGTGCTACAGCCGTGGATTTCATTCACACTTCGAGCTAACTTAACCCACTACATTTGCTTATTGTCCTATGAAGGCTACATTACAGATTCGTTTTAGTTCAAGGGTGGTGCCAGAATAGTTTGGCGCCTCAGGCGCCAAACTGTTCTGGCACCACCCTTGAACTGTCACAGTCAAATGTATTTCAAGCAATGGGTGTATCAGGATGAAAAGGGTTCAATACAGGGATGAAAAGGGTTCAATACAGGGATGAAAAGGGTTCAATACAGGGAGACAAAAGTCACTGAGCAGCGTCCCTCCCCCAGATGTGCAAGTTCAACACTACTACATTTTCCGTGCTCTCAGCATGCAATGGTTGGTGGTCCAGGAACGTCTGCTGGACTTGCTGTTTGGGCTGCACAGCCACAAAACAGTTAACAAATCATACCGTCAATCACAAAGACAAATTCATCTTTCCGAGCTGAAAGTACACACTGGGCGCTCTAAGTCTAAGGCCACTCTGGGAGGCGTTGATAAAAACTGCACACTAGCAGAGGGAGATGGATAAGTGATGATAGTTCAAGGGTAGAGCCGGATTAGCTTGGCGCAGATAAGGCGCCAAGCTAATCCGGCACTACCCTTGAACTGTGGCTATAGTGCCGTAGAGTGCGAATGTTGAGCTTTCTTCTTCCGTAGCCGACCAACTTTAAGTAATACTGATAATCCTTGTACCAGACTTTTTCCATACCTGGGCACTTGCGCTGGCCATGGTAGCTAAAGGATGAAGGAGTGATGCACAGTCTTGAAGCAATCCAACTCGGCAGTAAGAGTCACGACTGCACTATTGAAAATCCAGCCCTGCTGTCGCAATGTATTCAGTAGCGTTCTGACAGCGATGCAATCACACTATTCCCGTTCAGTAGCGTTCCACAAGTGTTGCAACGTCCAATTTCAGTAGGGTTCCCACTTTACAAACGATTCTGAGGCTTGCACCGAAAGTCTTGCACCAGACGCACAAAGACCATCTACTGCAGTAATAATCATAAAGAATTCCTGAGGGACTCTCTCAGACTCTGCACTCCAAACCGGCCGGCGAGGTGGATGTAACTTCTGACTTGACTTGGCGTGCGTGTAACTTCTGACTCGGGTTGGCTATGTGCACGCCCAGGGGCTGTGTGCACGTTCTACCTATTTGCACAGCGGCTTCTGCATGACAACACAAACTGCCCCATCAAGCATTGGTACAATTCTCAGAATTCTGCTCTTTGTGCGAAACACTAAATCTGCCTTCCACACGAGATGATGTCCTTTTTTTTGCATTCACCGTGCACAAGGCTGTTTTAGATCTTTCAACAACAAAAAGTTCTCTTTCTTTTTTTTCTTTTTTTAGTTTTGACCTTTACTGAATAAGTGCAAATAGAGCCGGCAAGCTGAGTCAGTTTCTGAACTGTCTACCTAACCTTGCAGTGTTTCCTATCTGATCAATACTGCGTCTGCATCCCGAAAAACTAGACTGGCACAGTGGGATACTAAGCACACTTTTCAAACCTCCGATAAATGTTTCCACACAAAGCTAACTGCGGCCCTTGATGCTGGAAGAAGCTTATATATCCTTCACTGTTTTTGACTGAGATTATGATAAACCTTTGATTATTTCCACCACACGCTGACCCAGGACTGAATCGCGGGACTAGTACTAAACGCACGACACTGCGCTGCCTGCTACACTGTACCCTGATACAACCAACGCTAGCACTCACCCACTCGATTTGCCAGCCCAGCCTCCGACCAAGCGAGTGAAAGCACCTCGGGCCTGCGTCGCCCGCGGCTGGCACGCGCACGGCCGTGCGCGTGCCAGCCACGAGCGACGCAGGCCCGAGGGTCTGTCGCTCACTGGCTCCTGCTGGTGAACAAGTGACACACACAGACACACAGAATCGCCGGCTAAAATCGATGACCTGCTAGCGTGCACGGGCTGGGGTAAACAGAGCTAAAACTCTCCAGGTCCAAGCCATACAATGGGAACAGATTCGCTTGACACCCTGCGGATCACAGACCTAGGGTACCGCTCTAGCTGTGTACAGACCTAGCCTATCTATTGACTGAGTGATTCTGCCCGAGACGAGCAGAGATCGAAGCATAACGACAGCACGAATAACGGTCGATCCCATCAATCAGATGCGTCGATTCTCATCAGCCACTGCGACTTCTGTGAGCCAGGGGCACAGATTTTCATGTGCCCATGCTGCCTGCAGCGGGCCTTCAAAATCATATGCCCCAGGCAATGTCTTTTCCTGATCCCTGCTGGAGTTCTTCAAGCTCATTATGTAAGTTTCCAAACAGATTGGCCGTACGACAGTAACGGCAGCGTGGAACCAGCCACCCAAACCGCTAATGCTTTTACCCTGGCACTTTCACGCGTACACTGGCTGTCTCCCTCGATTCGCTACCGCTTATCAGCGGTAGCGAATCGAGGCAGACAACCAGTGTGTGTTCAGCGGGCTGTGAAAAATCTAACCTGCTTCATGAATACTTGAGTAGCGACAAACGGCAGGACACTGGCACGTTCTCTGGGCATCAAGTGACAAACATTTTCTAACGCCACTCCAGGCTGAATCATGAGGATCTATGCTGCCTCTGACCGCGGACGGTAGCGAGGTTTGTTATGTCTATAGATGTGACTGTCCCTTGCTTTGAGAGAACAGAATGTCATAGCCAGCAAGCGGAAGACGACAGCCGAGAGCTCCAGCATGCTTGGGAATCATAAACGCCTATGCTACCTGCAGCAACAGAACTGATAAAACTGTGGAGCTATCCTCGCCTGAGTTTTCGAAGGCTACTGCAACCCTTAGGAGCTCGTGAACAATATGCTTCTTCGGATAGAAGAGCGTTCACTGATGGACTGGCACATCTCTGAGGAAAAACCGCCCGGAGGGCACACAACCCACGCTAATGAATATCCAAATCAGCTATCGATCACCTCCCTTGCTCTTTCGGTCTTGCGACCGCGTGTCTAGAGGATCGCAGCCAACCACCCTCCATCTGTAAGAGACAGATTTTCATGAGCCCCCGCGTCGCGGGGGCTCATGAGAATCTATGTCTCTTGCTCGCCCGCATCGCCCTTCCTATACATACATCCTAAAAATTAAATTTAAAAAAAGTCGTCAGGGTTTTAATACTTGAGTGATCTCCTCTGCAGGGACATGCTAGTGTTCTAAAGATGCGATTCTCAGGGGGAATGAAAACTGTAGCGCAGACCACCCAAAATGATGACATGACTGTTGAGGCCTGACTCGGCACTCGAGTACTGCTGGTGTATTGACCACATCCGAGACGGGTGGAGGTCCGCCCTCAGGGGCAGTAATTGGGAAACGAGTGCCGACCACCGCTGACAAAAAAATATTGACTGGACAGCTGCGGCCCTGTGTAGCATGCTGCCGCGGCCGTTTCAACCAAATACGTACTGACATGCGTCGAAGCTATTTGCCTATTCTAGCACTCATCAAACCACAGATCCTTCAACATAATGGTGTTAGTGGTAAATCAAAAAATATCGGTGAAAGTTGTCCATGCTAAAAATACAGGCATTTTCACACACGCGAGGCTTCTTATGCAAACTAGACAAATTGTCTATCTTTGCCATTAAAAAACAAAAAGAAAAAGAGGTGGGGTAGATCGATTTTTAAAACGCGGAAACAAGCAAGACTTTTAACTCTCGGATTTCCACACTCCTACCTGCCAACTTTCAACAATTTGGGATTTTTTTTTAACTTCCAGCCTTACGCACGCAGTTTAACCCTTTTAATAATAAATAATACATAGTATTATATGGCGCATTTCTCATATTTATAATATAACTTTTAACCCCAAAACCCCATTTCTCAAATTTTAGAGGTGTTGCCTAAAGACTGTACCAGTTGCAGGAGATGGAATGACCATAATTCAAGGGTAGTGCCAGATGAGCTTGGCGCCTTCAGGCGCCAAGCTCATCTGGCACTACCCTTGAATTGTCATGGTCAATCCATCTCCTGCTGTAGAGCACTGGGGGCTAAATGGGTTAACTGCAGCACACACTCGCATGGGGGACAGCCTTCAGTCCCGGAGACCGCTTCAGCGTTATCAGAATCCAAATAATGATTCAGAACATCCCTTCTGCCATCCCGTTCCATCTGCAGGAGGCGTAATTCTGATGAGAATTTATGTCTCTTGCTGGCCACGGGGCATAGTTAGTTCCTAGACGGTTTTCAGTCATTTCAATTTTTAGGTCTGTCACCCATGCACCGGACGTAACAAAACAAGCACGTTTTCCAGGCAGCAGACGTTTCCTGTCCTACCGGCAAACCGTAGTAATCATGTAATTTGGTTGCCAGGGCGCGCAATGAGTCACCCTTTTGTGCAACCAGTCTTTACCTCTCTGGCCCTGAAATTAACTCATTCGAGACGTGACGCCTCCGGAGACGGCGCGTCTCGAATGAGTTAAGGTGATGATTATAATTATGGCCTCGGCCTCCCTGAACGTGGCGACGTAAATCAAACTCGAGCTCAACAAGAGGCATAGATCCTCATGCGCTCTTTGAAATGCAGGGGCTCATGAGGATCTGCGCATCTTGCGGTACCATTTGTGTCTCTCTCAGACCACGTCAACAAGGCCGAGTTTAAACTACACTCTGAGGATGTAAGCCAAAATAGGGCGAGACTCAACAAGGAGCACAGCCTCTCATGAGTACCTGCAGCTCCGCTGCAGGGGCTCATGAGAGTCTATGCTCCTTGTGAATGGAAGGGGGCTTGCCCGAGGGACCCTGACAGCAAGACCGACTATTAAACCTGCATGAACGATAAAAAGCTGATAACCCCACATCAAATCCTCACAATGAGCCCCCCCCCCCCCCCCCCTCTGCTGCTGCAATACCGTTCCACCCTCCCCTGTCTACGCTATCGCCATCACCTCCCAAGTCCTTGCAAAACATGAATTGACGCCCAACAGACCTTAAGTGTGCCGTAATTTTTAATTTTATTGCATAATCATATGTACCCACTCCATAGTTTTCCCTTCTTTGACACATGTACTGATATATGTATAACAAACAAATTAATATTCATGAGCTTGCTTGATATACTTTCCTTCCCAAAATCCCTTGCGCGCCAGGAAGACTCGATCTTGATACTTGCATTTTCAAAACGAAAACGCGAAATATGCTCTCACGGCAACATTAACAAGCTCCTTATGTGTAGTAGTAATGAAATACTTCTTAGTGTGTATGAATGCTCTAAATTTATATCCTACACACACACACACACGAACGGAGAAAAGACGCCAGGAAACGTGCGAGTCAGTCGTTGCATTCGTCCTAAAACTGCTATGATTAGTCTTCTTCAACCGGCAAGAGGCACAGTTTCTCATGAGCCCCTGCAGCTCATGAGAATCTATGCCTCTTGTTGAGCAGGGCACGACCTTATTTATACCACTAACAGATGAAGAAGTGACCCTGAGGCCATTGTTACAATAAGACAGCTGTCCCTATTGATCGCCCCCCCCCCCCCCCAGTCCTCCGCCCCTCCCTGGGGACAGCAGCACCAGTCCGCCCATACTTTGGAAATTAACTCATCCTATGCTGCCATTGGCAGACTGGGTGGGGGTCCACTAACAGCTGTTCTTCTGTCAGCGACACCACCATTAGCATGGATACCACTCTGGCCAGAAATTGTTGGCAGAGGAACAGCTTTCATACACGTACGCTTACACTCTAGTTGCACGCTCAACAGTCTGACTCACTCACGGACACCCC
Source organism: Semisulcospira habei (assembly GCA_036245525.1). NCBI lineage: Eukaryota > Metazoa > Mollusca > Gastropoda > Semisulcospiridae > Semisulcospira > Semisulcospira habei. The sequence continues at coordinate 144,779,364 of BTPG01000001.1, forward strand.
CCCCCCCTCCCCCCCCCCCCCTTTCGTGGAAGTGCTGGTGTCGATACGAGTCAGCGAGTGCCATAGATTCTCATGAGCCCCTACAACTGAAGGGGCACATGCAAAATGCCAAATCCATGGCTCTGGCGGAGAAATGGGGCTGGTTGGGGGGGGGGGGGGGGGGGGGGGGGGGGGATTAATTTATGTATACCAAGAAACACTAGATCTGAATCTATTTTGGACAGATGCTGCTTCTACAGATCTAATATTAAAATTAAAGTTCAGTACCAGCTGAGACAGATTGTGTTTGTGCAATTTTCATTAATTCAACACAAAACCCCAGCTATCCTAGGAACATGGACACAGGGGCTCATGAGGATCTATACCTCTTGCAACTGAGTGGCGTTCAAATTTCCTCGGCAATGAAAGAGTTAAAGAAAAATACTATTAACTGTTGTATCACTGGTATTTGAATCTACTTTAAGGTTGTGGCTATCTAGAATTTTGAAAAGAAACTGTTAGCTGTTCTAGCACTTTCTTAAACGTAATCAATAATGCTTGTAATGTGAGCCTCCATTGTTTGATGAAGTACAATTAGGCGCTGAGAAAGTGAGAGCTTTCCACAAAGAAACAAAGACCGGTGCTGAATCCAATATCCCAGATGGGGGAAAAAAAAAAAGTAAAATTGTCAAGTAGTTCGTTCAACATGCCTGCATATAAAAGCCCAAACTACTACAGTCCACTGTTCCATAGCATGTCCGTTGAAAGGTCATGGTAAATCAAAGTGGCACAGTTGCAGTGCGCCTGAATTGATCATTGTTCAGGTCATACTCCATAGGTAATAGATTTCTCTGTCCCCCATAACCCACCCATCAGGGCCGTCCATTATCACTTAGGTGCCGTGGACGTTAAACCCCGAACTAAACAACAACAGTCCTCTGAGATATTTAGCAATTCCGATTTTCACCTAGACATACACTACCACCATACCTGTACATGTCAAACACTTTTGAAACATAGGACAATAAAAAAAATGCATACAAAATCCAAGTCCTTATAATGACACAACTATTAGAGTGCACAAAACACCGTTTTAACCCTTTACATCCTGATAGGCTCTCATATAAGAAATTTGACCATGATAGTTCAAAGGTGGTGCTAGAACAGCTTGGTGCCCAGGAGTGCCAAGCTGTTCTGGCACCACCCTTTAACTATTATGGTCAGTCTATCCACGGGACTGAAATGCAGCCTTCATAGGACAACTCACTAATCTGAAATAATCAGCCTCAGGATGTAATGTGAAGTGAATACTATGCCCTTAACTTGCTTTTCTAGTGCATGTGATCACCAGATGCCATCTTCCTAATAAACGGCGGTTTGGCTGTGGTATCCTGTTGCACAGAACCACTTTTTTCAACCACCAAATCACCCATTTAGTCCTGATGCACTGCAACAGGAGATGGATCGACCCTGTTAATTCAAGGGTAGTGCCAGATTAGCTGGGTGCCATTAGGCACCCAGCTAATCTGGCACTACTGTTGAATTACCAGGGTCGATCCATGAATGGTGCCAAGCTAATCAGGCACTAATCTCAAATTATCATGGTTCATCCATCTCCTGCAACTGACACAGTTGTGAAGTGACACCTCTAAAATTTGGAAAATGCTAATTTGAAGTTGAACGGGTTAACATAATTGTCTCATGCATGGTGATCATCAGACGCCATCTTCCTACTATCGATCATTACATGTACACAGCAAATGGATTTAATTAAACTCATTACATTCTTAGGATGAGTTTATCCATTTTTGTAGGAGACATAGACATCATAGTTCTGGGGACAGATCGACCATGACAGTTCAAGGGTGGTGTCAGAATAGCTTGGCGCCTGTCGGCGCCAAGCTATTCTGACACCACCCTTGAACTGTCATGGTCGATCAACATCCTGTCCTCGCATGTCTGGGCTTAAGGCCTACATCGGCTGTGGTCGGCCCTGCATGGCCCCCACTACAGTCAACGCTGGCCCAAAGGCGTCTTGCTCCCTAGACTGAATCGTCCTGAATGAAATGAAGTCAATGGGACATTGAGAGTAATGTGGTTAATGCCGCAGCCTGAAGTTTCTTTGTTCCCTGGCCCCCGGGCGGCGGCAGGCAAGCAGTATCAGCCTCTCTTCTGTTATTGATCCGCCCGCCCAAATTAACACACTTGTTCCAACTGTAGTTATGCATAATAACTGTTGTGTCATGGACACCTCTTGAACACAGAGAGACAGAGAGCCAAAAGTGCTTGATAAAGAATTTTTTTAGCTTGCGCGCTGAGAGAGAGAGAATAAAAACAATGAGAGGGTGGGGATGACAGTGGAAGAGGGAGAGAGAGAGAACAAATAAAATAAAATAAAATAGACAGAACTCTGGTTTTTGCTTGTCCATTTACCATAAATTACTATGTTAAATTAAAAGTCTGCAATAAACAACAAAGTTTAGTCGATCGAGAAAAAGGAAAAGAAAAACAAACACAAAAACAGAATAGAAATGCTGTAACTTATGAAATAAATATAAGCTATGCATCGCTGGTTTTGGTAGAGGTTTCCTGCAAGAGCTGCACACACTGCAATGGCTCAAACTGACGAAGCAGCAATTGTAATTGCACATGGAGGTACATAATATGCATTTACACAGAGTTTATAGGTGATGCATATGTATGTGTGCTGGTCTGCGATTCTGAACCCTACGACCTTGAGCCGTTAGGTCCAAACTCACAGAGAAACACACATATGATAAATACGGCAGGCTACAAGTACAAGTATGAATACAGAGCAAGAAGCGAATGGTACAATATACACAAAATGCACTTGGAAAGGAATGTGAAAAGAATCGATTCTCAATGTTCATGCTACAAAAAAAAAAAAAACTTTACAAAATGATAATGCTGGTATATGTATGCAAAATGCACTTGTTTGGGAAGAAATGGCATCAGAGTCCATTTTATCCCATTTAGCTCCGAGTCCCTACAGCAGGAGATGGCTTGACCATGATAATTCAAGGGTAGTGCAAGATTAGCTTGGCGCCTTCAGGCGCCAAGCTAATCTGGCACTACCCTTGAATTACCATGGTCAAGCCATCTCCTGCAACTGGTACATAGTCGTTAGGCAACACCTCCAAAATTTGAGAAATGGGACCTTGGGGCTAAAAGGGTTAAACATTCTTGCTACAAAAAACTACAAAACTATGATAATACTGGTACGGAGCTGCAAGAATGTAGCATTAACGCGAGGGGTACAAATGTACATTGATTTTTTTAGTGCACAGGCACAGCATTCATAAGCACTACAGCAGAGCTATTTTCAACTCCAGTTGCGATGATTCCTACAGAAACCACCGCGGTGACCAAAACTGCTGCAGACACGCAAATGGTTAACCCCTCACCTGCTGGGGCACCGCAAACAGCATCTGACTGCAAGAGGCGTACATCCTCATGAGCCCCCGCAGCTGCGGGGGCTCATGAGGATCTATGCCTCTTGCCGGCTCTATTCAACTCTGTGTTCTTCATGCTGAACACTTGTAAAGCTTTTTCAGTTTCAGATATATGAAAATGATGCTCACTGGCAGAAAAGGTGTTACGATAAAGGCATCAAACATAAGAACAGGATTTTGAACTGCAATTACAATCACTTTTCTAAAGTTCTGAAAATATCAAAATGAACTCATTCAGCCCGACCGCCGTATTTCCCAGGTTTTGGGGGTGTCATCTAACGACTATGCACCAGTTGCAGGAGATGGATTGACCATGATAATTCAAGGGCAGTGCCAGATTAGCTTGGCGCCTGACTGGCGCCAAGCTAATCTGGCACTACCCTTGAATTATCATGGTCGACCCGTCTCCGGCTGCAGTGCGTCAGGGCTGAATCATTTATGTACCATTACTAACATTGTAATTTGTATTTCTTTCAGATTGTTCTGAAAAGTAATATATATATTCAAACATGCATTAAAAAAAATATTAAAAAAAACACCATCACCAGTATAGTTCATTCCTATCAAATAGTAAACTCATTAACACCAGCGCCACTTTTTTGTTCAATGCACCATCACCAGCTACAAAAACTGTCGTTACAACAAATATCTACGAACAACAACTGCAATGCTAGCAGTCAGCAAAATAATCTGCCGAGCTTTGTAATGTAGATACATGGGATCATAAGTATTAATGACAAGTTTCTCATGGAAATTTAACACATATGAGATGTGCTGCATCTTGACACACACTTTAAGTCACATATCAGGATGTGAAATGTTTGGAATGAGTTAAGGGTCACAGAGGCACATATGATTTGATGTCTTTAGTAAACGGAATGGGACGGGTCGAAAAACTATCTTTGGTTTACTGCAAAACTCATCAACCCTTTTAGCCCGGATCCTCTACAGCCGGAGATGGCTTGACCATGATAATTCATGGGTAGTGCCAGATTAGCTTGGCGCCTGCAGGCGCCAAGCTAATCTGGCACTACCCTTGAATTATCATGGTCAAGCCATCTCCTGCAACTGGTACACAGTCGTCAGGCAACACCTAAAAAAATTGGAGAAATGGGATCTTGGGGCTAAAAGGGTAAAACCCATTGGCTGTGGGTAGTGCTTTTTGTCACGACGATTATTTACAGAAATTATCGTGACAAAAAGCACTACCCACAGCCAAAATCCACGCCTCTTGCAAATGTCACTTTTCACCCTTTGGCTGTTGGTAGCGGTTCAGGTTTGCCGATCGCCACAAAAACCACTACCGACAGGCAAAGAGGTGAACGGCTGGACCAGCCCTGGGGGCTTGTGAGTATCTACACCTGAGCAGGTGCCCGAAATACTGTTGCTGGTTGAGCGTCAAGGGCTAATGAGGATGTGTCCCTCTCGCAGAATGTACTGTGGACGACCTGGGAACTGTTGTACTGTGCAAATCCCGCCTGCAGACAGTCTGGCTCACTTCCACTCGCAGCGTTTCTACTTCTAGCATCAGATCAATACTATGGCTGCCATTTATGGCAGCCGCCAATGCCAGAAGGGTGGGAGAATTGGGGGTTGCGGGAGTGGGGGGATGGGGAGGGGGGAGTGGGGATGGGGGATGGGAGTTGAAGGTGGGGGGGGGGGTGGAATTCTGGTGTCTTGTATTTGTTGTCTCCCTTTAGCGAGACAAGGCCAGCACAAGCGAATGGGGGATTTCAATCCTATATGTTAGAGTGCGCCCTTCTGCAGCACATAGACAATGTGTACGCCAAAGTGGTCATTATTAATTAGGACTGTTTTCAACAAAACATACAGAACCTTCACTGTTGTAAGTTAGGGACTTTATCCAGGCCGACTTTTGACAACTCTATTTGTCACATACAAGAACGTGGGTGACAGCTTGTAAATCTTAAATGACGGAAAACAGTCCATGGAAGCCCCATGGCCAGCAAGAGACATAAATTCTGCAGATGCAGGGGCTCATGAGAATCTATGCCTCTTGTTAAGGGAACAGGCTGGCTGAAGGCCTGTTGTGTATGAACCCAACGAGCTAAAATTATAGAATTTTGAAAAATCTTAATCAGTCCTAACGAGTGAAGACTGTCACCCATTGCATGTATGATAAAGTGGGTCTTTTAACTCTTTCGAGACGTGCTGCATCCGGATTCGCGGCTCGGCAATGATATGCACCAGCCATTACAGTTCAAAGGCAGTTCCAGATCAGTACTACCACTGCACTATCATGGCTGATCGACCTCCTGCTGGAGTGTCTCAGGGTAAAAGTGGTTCTTTTTTGTTTGTTTGTTTGTTTTTAAAAAAGATTATTAATCCTTTCACTGCCACAGGACCCCAATTGTGAAACTGTAATTACCTGTATTAAGTCAAGGAGCCCCATCCCTCCACCACCAGTGTACTCGGATTGTATTTCTGAAATCGTTAATACTACGCGAAAGAGCCCCAGCCGTCGCAGGAAGGTAAATTTGAAGTGGTGTCAGCAAGAGTTATAGATCCTCATGAGCCCCCGCAACTGCGGGGGCTCAAGAGGATCAATGCCTCTTGCATGGGCTCATGAGGATCTATACCTCTTGCATTGAGTGGCGCTCAATTTTCCTAAGCAGGGAAGGGGTTACAGATAGGACACATTCTGATGTTAGAAAAATGTAAGGGTCCATCTCTGTATCACAAACATTGATACGCCGGCATTGGGTGAGCTTGGTTAATAAATTCCATGTGTATATTTCTCTTATCCTGTCTCTGAGAAAAATGTTAGTATTAACCTGTGATCCCTCAACCATCTAATGGTGCCATGGTTAGTTTATCACATATTATTTCAAGAACCTTCAAAAATAACCATTTAAATGTTTTGCATATTTTCAATCAACCCTTTACATCCTGATACGCCCCAACATGAGATAAATTTGACCATGATAGTTCAAGAGTGGTTCCAGGACAGCTTGGCGCCTGTAGGTGCCAAGCTGTCCTGGCACCACTCTTGAACTATCAAGGTCAATCTATCTCCTGAACTGTGCTGCTGCCTTCATAGGACAACTCACACATCTGAAAAATTCATCCTCAGGATTTAAAGGGTTAACCCCCTCATGCGTGCAGTTACCAGTGCTGTCTACAGTATCAGTGGCTGCATGCACGAGTGGTTTAAGGTCTCAGCCCTCAACAAGGGGTAGAAGAGCACACGCAGGCCAACAGTGGCATTTGGTGCCTGGCTGTCAGCGTGTAAGCCGGCAGGCTGTGTTTGCCCGACAGCTGACTGTCGGATGCTGTGACTTTAAATGTTAAGCATGACAGGACAGCAGGGTTTTAGCGTTGAAAGGTGTCAGTGAACGTTAATGAAAAGTACAGGTAATAGTTGATATTTTACCAGCTTTGGGATTTTTGAGGGCTTCTGAGGGGTTGGAGGTTTTTGCGATCCCTCCTGAAAACATTCGTTGTCAACACACAGGCATGAGATGAAGTGACAAAATAAAATGTACATAATTCACTATAAACATGAAAAGGTATCCTATGAGAAACAAGAAAAGCAAAGCTCTTATGGCTCACATGTATGACCGATTCACATGTCTGACAATAAGTAAAAGGATGGCTTCTGCACTAACAAAATCCATGTTTTCTCAAACTTTAATCAGTTTTCACACATCTGTGAAACCCCCTTGACCTTTGCGATAAATTAGGATACATAGGAAGGTCTTATCATCAGCTACCTTTGTGCCAAATTTGATTGAAAAGTGTGCAAAAATGTTTATAATAACTACAATTATTGGCATTTTATACACATTTGTCAAACTCTTGTGACCCATGACCTTTTCCCAATTGGTCATCGAAATTAGATGCTAAGGTAGGTCTTAGCATCAGGTATCTCTGTAGCAACCTTGGGTCTGAAGATGTTAATAGTAATGGAGAAAAAACATTTCTTGTCAAAATATGGCTATTTTTTACCTATTTCCTGAGCTCTTGTGACCCTTGACCTTTCCAAGGGGTCATCTAAATTAGTATGCATAGATAGGTCTCACCATCAGGTATCTCTGTAGCAAGTTTGGATTTGGAGTTGTGAATAGTAATTGAGACAAAACATTTCTTGTCAAAATATGGCTATTTTTTTTACCTATTTCCTCAGCTCTTGTGACCCTTGACCTTTCTGAGGGGTCATCCAAATGAGTATGCATAGATAGGTCTTACCATCAGGTATCTCTGTAGCAAGTTTGGGTTTGAAGTTGTGAATAGTATTTGAGAAAAAAACATCTTTTGTTAAAATATGGCGATTTTGGAACTATTTCTTGAGCTCCTGTGACCTTTTACCTTTCCGATGGATCAACCGAATTAGCATGCATAGAAAGTTCATACCATCAGTTTGGGTTTGAAGTTGTGAATAGTATTTGAGAAAAAATAAATTATGTCCCAAAACAGCTATTTTTTGATATATTTCCTGATCCCGTGGCCTTGACCTTTAAGAGAGGTCACTGAAATTGGCATGTTTAGAAAGGTCTTGCCACAAAGTATCCTTGGGCCAAGTTTGAAGACTGTAGCTTGAATAGTCTCCGAGAAAATGCCAATGATAAAGATTACCATGCACGACGGCGGACAGACGACTGGCCCAGAACATACTCACTTTTTCTTTGCGGGTGAGCCAAAAAGCGGAAAACTTCGGTATCTTGCATGATAAGCACACAAAAAGAAGATATATATTTTGTGGGGTTACTCATACCGTACCCACTCTGTAAAACAGGAAAGAGCTTGAGTATTTCAGCTGCAAAAATGTTAAATTTCTTCCCCTAATAATGCAGTTTACATGTTACAAGTAGTAAATAATTAAAACACAGTGAAATTGACCTACCATTTCTACATCAAACCTCATGAAAAATACACACGCACGCGCACACACACACACGCGGACGCACACAGGGGGGTGAACATAACTCACACAACGTAAAAACAACATCTGGGTCACATCATCACCACAAACCAAAATCAAACTCTCAATTTCCCATCATAATAACCCACACAAAACTTAACCCTTTGTCGTAACGAGCTTTGTGACAATGTGACGACCCAACTGCAGGAGGCATAGATCCTCATGAGCTCCCGCAACTGCACTGGTTCATGAGGATCTATGCCTCTTGCTCAAACCAATTTGTATCCATGGTCTGCGGACAGTCGTCCCTTCTGCTCGTTCAGTGAATGCAGATTTCAGGAGCAGATTGTATTTAATCAATAATAAAAGGGAATGTTATCGGTTGAAATAACTAAGCAATAAAATAAAGAAATTGTATCAGTTAAACTGTAAGCAATGATTAAAAGGAATTTACAATTTCAACTGTAGGTATATTAACAAATGTCGCAAAACTCTTGGGTACTCCTTGGAGTCTTGATGTGCTTCGTGACGTAGCATGTCACGACTCCAAGGGTTACCCACCAGATTTGTTGAAACCGTCACAAAGGTCGTTACGGCAACCCGTTCACTGAGTGTGTCCACAAGCTTTCAGACTTCTGACAAACCTTTTCTGGGTCAGTGATTAAAAAGGCAGCTCCAACCATTTTCACAGAAGTTGCTATCACAATTAGATGTGTGGTATAGGGACAATGTTTGCCAGACCATGTTTACCAAACAAACAGCACATGGCTGTCCAGTCCGCAGTGATCTACTGGCTGAAATGCCTTCACATGATCACGCAATTCAGAACAAGAAGGCGACTGCCAAGTGAGTAAAATGCAAAGAAGGAAGACAGAAACATGCTAAAAAAAGACAATTACAACACAACTTATTCAACCGTGTTGTAAATTTCTCTTCTAAGCACATTTCTTACATCATTGGGATTTTCTTTACGTGATCAATTTGGTTGTTGAAGCAGACCCAGAAAAGATGGTCCATCATGATAATTGTGAAGCTCATCACAACCACCCTATTAACCCTTATCATTCGGAATACACCAGTGTGTGAAACAAGTTTGACTAAAAAAGTTCAAGGGTGGTGCCAGAATAGCTTGGCGCCTCAAGGCGCCAAGCTATTCTGGCACCACCCTTGAACTAAAGCCACTGGTCTATATTATCCTTATCTGTAAGTACTATAATGTAGCTTGCATATGGCAGTGTACAAATTTGAAGCTTTTAGCCTCAGATTGATATGAGTTAACCCATTACCTGCTGAAGCATCGTGCCGGCAGGTAAGCGTGCCGATCGGCGCACCTCCAACCCAGGGGATTCGAGCCCGTCACTGGGTGGCGATGGGACTGAGGGTGGGGGTGGCTGCGTTGTGTCGTGCTCGTGCGCTGTGTTTTGTGGGTGGCTGAGCACGATGCGTTTTGGAGGGACCGGCGGTTTGGGGCGTCTCGTAACCTACAGGCGACCAACCATTCAGGCAGGCAGGCAGGCAGGCAAGGCAAGACAAAGTACCAACAAAAACACGTGTGACTAAGTTTCCTGGCTAACCCATGCAACAGAGCAACTGACTGAGTTTGACAAACCTGGTGGCACATTGCAGCGGTAAAGGAGTCGAGTGAAAATATTTATTGTCCGTGTATAAATATTTCTTTTTGTCTGTCAGGCCAAAAGTGTGAAACGCCAAGAAATATCCAACATAAAGAAAAACGCGCTTAGAAAGGACAAGTAAACAGCTTATTAAATTTAATAAAATTTAACCCATGTATTGATGTAACCCCACGAATGCATATCCCAAATTTTGGAGGCGTCACCAAACATCTATGTACCCATTGCAGGAGATGGATGGCACCAAGCTCATCTGGCACTACCCTTGAATTATCATGGTCAATCCATCTCCTGCTGTAGGGCGTTCGGCGCTAAATAGATTAATAAAATTAATGTGTTGTTTCTGTCATTTCTAAGCATGTTTCCTTCTTTGTTGGATATTTGTCTGCCAGCAGGTATCTAGTCGTGAATCTACAGTAATTTTATATGTCTATATGGTGTCATTTTCCATTTTTATCCTATTGTAAATTGAATGCTGGTCTTTTATTTTGCGTGGTCTGTGATAATAAACTTTATGGATTGGGCAGTAAGGCCAAAAATCACACAAATGTTTTATTTTCATGTCTTATAACCGATTTTCTATACTGCCATGTTTATGTTTCACAAGCAGGTTACAAACGTTTCACAAAGCAGATTAAAAACTGCTCCCCTTCCTGTCCCTACTCAATTTTTTTCTGTCGGTGTGTGTTCAAAACTGTTGCCGTTTTATGATTCTGAAATACCATAGTATAAACTGACAAAGAAAGCAGACTGTATCTCATCGTACTTTTAAACTCTTCCAAAGAATCAAATGACTTTTATCGAGTCAAGGACCCTTCTCAAAACCCCAAACCAAAATTTAGATCCGAAACACTGATATATGCCACACAGATGATCAGGACAAATGACAAGGACGCATCATGCAACACAACCACTGAAATACAAGAAACACTGCACGATCGCCGCATGCAACAGTCAGCCAGGCTCACAGTCAGAGCACTGCAAACAAGATTTTAAAATATGCACATCAGCATATGCAAACACACACACACACACACACACAAAGCTGTACTGCAATCATACTTGAAATCAGACCACAGACATGAAATCAGGCTGAAAAATAGGCGGACCAGGCAAGCTTCACGAATCATGAGGTCGACTGGTTTTTCTTTTAGAAGGCATACTAATATCACAGACCACAGGCCAGTTGCATGAGTGAGCTTAGTCCTGCTTAGTGGCTGGCGCAGGACTAAGCTCGCTCATGCAACTGACTCCAGGTCACTTATTCCCTTCACTGTTGCTCATACATCTGCAATTTATGGCATGTACCAGGAGTAAAACTATGAGAGCAACAGAAGCTTCCAATAAGGCTGGGCTTCGGAGATTTGAGAGGGGATGGGGGTGGTAGAGGTCATGATGGAGTTGAGATGCGGATGGGGGTGGGGGCAGGGGCAGGAGTGGTGGGGCGGGTGGGATGTGTTAGATGGAAGGGGACCAGAAATTGATCAGAAACTAATTTTTAATCATTAACTCATTCAGCCCCGACACACCACAGCAAGACACAGATCGAACATGATAGTTCAAGGATGGTGCCACAATAGCTTGGCGCCCATAGACGCCAAGCTATGCTGGCACTACCCTTGAACTATCATGCTCGATCTGTCTCTAGAACTGTAATATAGTCCTTCAGAGGGGAACTTCAAAATTTGGGGATTTCGGTCCTGGGGCAGAATGTGTTAAAAATTGAATGTATGCTGAGCGCTTAACATATTTTCCCTTCATTTGCTTAGTTTTCAGTGGACAGCCTACAGAGAAAATGTTCAGCGTACGTATTTTGGTTTCTTTGCTAGACCTTTCTACCGTACCATTCCTTAGACCAGTACTTAGTACTGACCACGATGACATCAGAAAAGGGACTGTAAAACATCAAACAGGGTTGGGATTTTCCATTTTTATAATGAACCGACAACAACAAAAACAGAACACGGTAACGTAAAAACAGAATGATCACACCAAGCCAACAACATCACAAGTCCTTCAGTGTGCTAGTGTTGATTCTGGAGCTTACGGCTGCAGCCGTAAGCTCCAGAATCAAAGACCAGCACACACCTTTACAAACAGTCCTTGGGGACGCGAAAGAACGTAACATTACTAACAAGCACCTGAGGAGAAGTAACAAAAATCCATCAATGGAAGCCGATCAGCATTCAAACACTTTAACAGTCATTGTAGAAACATCACACAGATTTAACACTTTTAAAGACATTTCAATCTCGGAAACTCAAAAGACGGAAAATAATTCCCATGCAAAAGAAGGTTAAAGAGTCTTCTTCTGTCAGTTCTGTTGAACGTGTCACACACTAAACCAGACTGGATGAGAAATGAGAACCGATTAGACGAAACGACATGGTGAAAACGCAAGAAAATGCTGTTCAAAGAATGGCAGTCAAAGAACACACACAGGCAACTGAAATGAAATCGTAGGCACAGTGAGTAGAAAAACAATGCAACAGAGGTGAAAAGAACTGACAGGAAACAGCAATGAGTGAGTAAGCACATCAAAAACTAACCCCTTGACTGCAACAGAAACAGGCAGACAAAAATGTCTGGGCTGTGCAAGCTCTGCCTTTTTCAAATTACACATCCAAAACCTGCTGCTGCATTATCTCATATTCACTATCTACCAAATTCATTTAAAATATATGCCCCATCCTTTTGTCTATGCTGAATTCATTCATAACATTATACTTCTTCCTTTGATAGGTGATAATTTAAATCTGGTGAGCAAATGAAAAGTGTGCAAAACTGTGCTCGTAGTTTGCAGCTGAAAACTGTATGAACTGTTACGCAAACGAAAAATGTGAGCAAGAAATTCACATGTATGTGCTGGTATGTGATTTTGGACCTTACGTCCGCAGGCCGTATGGTCCAAAAATCTGCGCACGTTTTTATTTAAAGCACAGGCACTTCTAACACATGAGATTTATGACAGCACCTTTCAGCAGTTTCAAAGAATTATTTAGTAGGCAAGTAAACAAGTCTGCATTATTAATTATTACCAGACAGAACAGATAAACAATGCTCCACAGTCAAAAACTCCGATTTCAATGAATCATACAAGTACATACTATTTCTGTGCATTCAAAGTTCTTTATCAGGAGTCCTAAATGCGACATTTTTGGATTCCCAAAATGGTGCCTTTCTTTTGCACGTTGGTATATCTTTCTGTGCATGCACTATTAGCACAAAGGTGTTTTTTTAACAGACCTAAAAATATCTTCAATCTGTCAACATTTCTGTCTGTGCATTTTCTCAGCACAAAATATAACCGCAAAATTCTTTTTCTGATCCAGTGATTCCGGTTGCTCGCAAAATGTCACTGAAATGTAATTTTAACGTAATCTGACATATCACCAATCTGGTATTGGATTGTTTTCTTCTTCTTTATTATGACTGAACTGTAACTTTTAGAAAGTGACATAATTTGTGACAAGGGGAGCAAATGTCTTTCCATCCTGTCTGAGAAATAATTCCTTGACTACTGCCGACAATACCGTTCGGCCGACACGCAACTATGCATCTTTCCCGCCGGAGAGTACGTAGCAGTCAGGGGCTTTAAGATAATAAGAAACTTGTTTCATGTAGTGCTGGTCTGTGATTTAGAACCTTACAGCCCTCTGGCCATAAGGTCCAAAATCACAGGTCAGCAGAAACTGATTAAAAAACATCAAATCTAAAATTAGGAAGCTCTGCAGTCAAAGGGTTAAGATGGAGGGGGGTTAATGAGAACGAGAGGTGAAGGGTTGGGAATGCTGAGTCAGTACCATGAGTCATGTACTCATGAGTCGATGAGTAAGGCCAGATATTTTGGCTCGTGGGAAGATCTCTTGAACATGTGTGTGTGTGTGTGTGTGTGTGTGTGTGTGTGTAAGTCAGATATGATTTTAAGAGTCATGCATGTGTGGTGGCTGTTGCGATGTTACTGATGCAGTGGAGATATGTATGTGTTTGCATGTGTGTGGATGGTCAGTTTCGGGCCGTCACCTAAAAGATGGAGAGAAGGAAGAAAGCACATGATGAATGACAGAGCAGAGAAAACGTCGAGTCAATGGCGAGAAATGCCGACATATGATAATGCACATATAATAGTCATAATATGAAACGCTGATACGATGACAGTGTAAACTGTGTGCTCGTCTGTGATTTTGGACCTTGTAATGTTTAGCCGTAACTCCGTAAGGTCCAAAATTAAAGACCAGCACACAAGATAATGAGATAATGAATCCACACTGATTATTTTTTTTATTGTTAAAATGAACATAATGAAAGGTAATTAAACCTAAAAGGTACACGCACAAACTGTAAAAGTGATTATTGTTATGCAGCAGATAATTTTCAAAACTGAACTTGGAGTTCATGATACATGTAACTTAACCCATTGCATCCTGAGGCTGATTTTTAAAAAAATAAATTGCTTGTTGTCCTTTGACATTACAGATTACAAAATAGATCAACCATTTTAGTTCAATGGTGGTGCCAGAATAGCTTGGCGCCTCATCCGCCAAGCTATTCTGGCACCACCCTTGAACTATCAGTCAAATTTATTACAAGCAAAAACACATCAGGATGAAAAGGGTTAAAGGAACAAAGCTCGTGTATCTCAGTAAGAAAATCATCAAGACGCACACAGATACACTTATAATGACTTACAACGCTGTGGGAGGTGTATATACAGCCTGTATACCAATTACCTCATGTGCGAGATGGATCGTCCATGACAGTTCAAGGGTATGCTCAAACTGTTATGACCTGTCCATCCACTGCAGCCATGTTTTAAGAATGAATTATTAACCCTTTGGCTGTCTGTAGCCCTTTTTGTCGCGATGATTCCTACAGGAATCATCGCGACAAAAAGCCCTGCAGACAGCCAGATGGCGAAATTCGCAAGTGTACATCAAGACCCATCCCAAAAGAAAAGCAGTGATAGGATACACGACAAAATTAAACGCATGTGTACAGAACTGTTGGGTTTACGCATGAAACAAATATTAAACAAGGGGGGGAAAAAAACAACAACTGTATGGGACCAGTCAACACTTTTTCGTCACAATTAATTCCCTTAACCCAAACAGCCACCGGTGCTGTAGTAAACAGCACCCGCAGCTGCACGCACAAGAGGGTTAAGTCAACGGACAAAGGGTTAAAAGATGGTGAAGGTACTGACCCCTGGGCTGCTAGTAGTGACGCTATCAGCATGGTCACCTGTAGGCACTTGAGTCATCACAGCTGCTGCACTCTAAAACCATAACCACGGAAACATAAACCTTTTATCTACCAGCAAACCTAAAACAACAACAGAAAGAGTGAGAAAGAGAGAGAGAGTGTGTGTGCGTGCATACGTGTGTGCTCACGCGTGTGTTTATTATAGTAGAGAGGGCTCGTATTTATATCTTATTGTAGCACTTTTAACTCATTCAGCCTGACGGCCGTATTTCCCAGATTTTGAAGGCCTCATCTAATGACTATGCACCAGTTGCAGGAGATGAATCGACCATGATAATTCAAGGGCAGTGCCAGATTAGCTTGGCGCCGACAGGTGCCAAGCTAATCTGGCACTACCCTTGAATTATCATGGTCGACCCATCTCCTGCTGTAGGGTATCGGGGCTGAATGGGTTAAAGTTGTGATATTGTCTCTCTCTTTTACTTTGTATTGATCTATTTACAAGGACCACCACGCAATAATTTCTTCTTTTTTGGGGGGATAATAAAGTTGTCTGAATCTGAACAAGAAGTACATGTACGGCACAAACTGACATGAGGGACCACCCGTAGGAGAGATGATTGACTATGATAGTTCAAGGGTGACGCCAGAATAGCTTGGCGCTTGAGGCGCCAAGCTATTCTAGCACTACCCTTGAACTAAAATGGTTGATCTAACTTGTTATCTGTAATGTAGCCTTCATAGGACAATAAGCAATTTTTTAAAAAAAATCAGCCTCTGGGTGTAATGTTCGTTCGTTCGTTTTATCCATTTTAATGTCCCACTGGCACATAGGTGATCGGGGAGGGTGTAATGGGGTGATGAAAGACAAAAATACTTCAAGTAAGGGCAAAAGAAGGATAACCACTCACAGTTTTGGGCGGAGAGTCGTGTCCCCTGATCTGGGCCTGTTCCTGCTTGAGAATTGCGGCTTGTCTGGAGGCCTCCATTGCAGTGTCATTCCCCAGCCGACGAGCTGCCTCTTCCCTCTGCTGTTTCAATCGCTCCTGGAATAATTAGGTGGTAGGAATTAAATTTAAATAATTGTTTAAACAGTTACAACTCTAAATCTAAAGTAGTGTGTTGACATTACTTTAGATCTAATGTTTTGACTATTTACTCTTCACTGAAAGAAAAAAGAGAAAAAACTATTTCTTACAAAATCTTCATATCTGGAACACAGCTATCATCACCCAACTGTAAGGGGCATAGGTCCTCATGAGCCCCCACACTTGCAGGGGCTCATGAGGCTCTTTGTCCCTTCCCAGTCCCAACAGAATCCTTTTGCCTCATGCTGAGGTGGTTATTTCATTGTCAGTTTGCTGTAGTTTCATAAATGCTGTTTTGGGCTTACAGCTTAAAGCACCAGCACACATATTATTTTTATCAGGTTATGTAATGATCATAGTGCTGCGCGTGTTATTGGTCAAATTTTATTTACCCATTTAGCTCCAATGCCATACAGGAGATCGATCAACCATGTTAATCCAAGGGTAGTGCCAGATTAGCTTGGCGCCATCAGGCGCCAAGCTAATCTGACACTACCCTTGAATTATCATGGTCAATCTATGTCTTGGAACTGGTACACAGTTGTCAAGTAACACCTCGTAAATTTGGGAAATGCAACCGTAGGATTAAATAGGTTAACCCCTTGACCCCTACTGACGATACTGCTCAGCGAAAAAGACGCACAGTTAGTTGTCTTCTCTGCCGACAAAATCCATGACTTATACTGGTGACATAATTCATTGGAAAACACACTCAGTCGCACGACTTCTCTGCTGAACGACATTGTCAGAGGCTGTCAAGGGCCTAACTCTTCCACTGGCAAATGGAAGTCATTTAGTTCTGGGAGTCAAAGGGTCAATAAGTACTACAGAAATAATGCATCTGTGACAATGAGACCATTGGCGCCAATAATTCTTGTCTCACTCGGTGACATGATCGGATTTGATAAAAAGATTCATGCAGTCTAAATATCCATGCATTACATGTACGTGTACACAGATCATAGGAAAATATAAGCAGCACGTGCACGCGTCAAACAGTTGAAAGAAAACATGAGAAGGTACACACTGCAACTACCTAACATTGCTGACAAAGACATTAACCCATTACATCTTGAGGATGATTTATCAAAATTTTTGCTCATTGTCCTATAAAGGCTACATTACAGATTAGGAGATAGATCATGCAGTTTAGTTCAAGGGTGGTGCCAGAATAGCTTGGCGCTTCAGACACCAAGCTATTCTGGCATCACCCTTGAACTATCATAGTAAAATGTTTTTTCAAGCAATAGGTCATTAGGTGTATCAGGATGAAAAGGGTTAATCATTAACACTGTTTTGGAAAAACACAAGCAAATTGGAATTAATTCTGATTTCTGAACAAGTCTATTGTAAATCAAAGTATATTATGGTTTACATAATACTAGAAACACAGCATATTACCACTAGAAAAACATATATTTAAATTAGAAGTTAAAATTGGATTGTGTGCTCGACTATGATTTCAGATCTTAAGGCCAGAGGCCGAAAAATGCATTTTTCTTTAAAAGGTATTTTTTCGAAAAATACTTACCGATGACATGACAAATGGGAGTGTCTACTACGTGCTCAAATTCTAGCCTACGAACCCGTTGTGTGCACACACAACCCGGGAGGCACTCGGGGAACCCTCCAGAGGGGCCAAGAGTTGTCTCCCGGACCTGCCTATCCGGTTCCGAGTCACCTGACTCGCCAGTCAGATACTAGGCTCACCAGCGGCAAGCGGGGCAGGTGGGAGGGTCCTCCGTGTCATGTCATCGGTAAGTATTTTTCGAAAAAATACCTTTTAAAGAAAAATGCATTTATTTCATCAAAAACATTACCGATGACATGACAAATGGGAGAATCACGAATAGGAGGAGGGTGCCGCCCCGGTACTACCGGAGACCAAGACCGTCCTCCCATTGCTAATTCCCAGGTAACGAGCTAGGTGCGTACCTACGGCGCCTGCTGCGCCGGGAGGGAGTGCTGTGCCACCGTGAGGTCCCCCAACAAGGCGAGGTTGTCTCGCTGTCCCGCCAGATCCCGAAGGTAGAAACGAGCGAAGGTAGATTCTGCTCGCCAGCCCACCGCGGCCACGATGTCCTTGACAGCGCAGTTCCGATCGAATGCGACGCTCGTGGCCATGGCGCGTACTTCGTGTGCGCGGATCTTCAGTCTCTGCGCTACGCGTGGGGAGAGATCCATGTATGCCGATCGTATTACCCAGCGCAGCCAGGAGGAGATCGTCTGGGCTGTGATATCAGTCTTGCCCTGGCGTATGGGCAGGAAGAGGCGGGAGCGCCCTCTACGGGTAACTTTGGTACGGCGCAGGTAGATGCGTAGGGCACGCACGGGATCCTGTCGCCGAGTCTCCGGAGAGCAGGCAGGCCCTCCCAGGGGCCGCAAGGTGATGATCTGTGGAGCAGTTAGGGGCGACCTTGTTTTGGCAATAAAGCTGGGGTCCGTTAAGAGCTGCACGGAGCGATCTGCCCTGAACTGGAGGCAGTCTGGGCGGGTAGAAAGAGCGTGTAGCTCACTAACTCTGGACGCGGTGGCCAAGGCTAGAAGGAAGCAGGTCTTGCGTGTCACATTTGCCAGAGGGGCTAGAGCGAGTGGCTCGAACTGGGAAGAATTCAGCCACGTCAGGACCCAAGGTAGGTCCCAGCGAGGAATGAGAGAACGCTGAGTCGGACGTTGGAGGCTGAAGCTGGACATGAGGTCGGAAAGGTCCTTACAGGCGCCGGGGTCTGGAAGGCCGAGATGACGGTACGTGTCGGCGACCATGGATAAGTATCCCCTGATGGTGATGGGCGCCAAACCTTGGACCTCGAAGAGCCATAGGAGAAAGTCCGCTAGCTGTGGGTTAGTCAGGCCGGTGGGTAGGAGGCGACGGGCGTCGCACCAGGCACACAAGACGCGCCACTTCCCTTCGTAAACACGCCGGGTGGAAGGCTTGCGGGCTGCAGCGATTGCCTCCACTGCTGCACCAGAGAAGCCTCGAGCGGTGAGGGCGCGCTGCACAACCTCCAGGCGTGAAGAGACAGGCGTTCGGGACAAGGGTGGAAGAGAGCCTGCCGGGGCTGCTTGAGCATGGAACGGGGCGTGGGAAGGCGCAGGGGAGGAGAGGTGGCGAGGTTGAGTAAGTCGGTGGTCCAGGACCGGGTCCAAGCCAGCGGGGTGACCAGAAGCAGGACTGCGTTGCTCCCTCGAAGTTTGTGGAGGACCTTGGGAATGAGGACTGTTGGGGGGTACGCGTAAGCGATGAGGCCGTCCCAAGGAATCGAGAGGGCATCGACTGCCCAGGCCAGCGGGTCTGGAATCGGGGAGACGAAGAGGGGAAGCTGGCGATTCCACCTCGTAGCAAAGAGGTCGATTAAGGGAGTCTCCCAACGGGCGCAGATCATCTGGAAGATGTCCGGGCGCAACGTCCATTCTGTGTGGAGCAACTGGCCGCGGCGAGAGAGCGAGTCCGCCAACACATTCAAGTGGCCCGGAATGTGTCGTGCGAGGAGTGTAATGTCGCGTTCCTCGGCCCAGCGCATCAAACGGAAGAGGAGCATACAGAGGTCGGGAGATCGGGTGCCCCCCTGTCTCTGGATGTAGGCCACCACCGTCGAGTTGTCGGAGAGGACGAGAAGCCGTTGGTTCCTGAGCTGGTTCTCCCAAACGAAGAGGGCTTGCCAGACTGCCTGCAGCTCTAACCAATTGCTGTGCTTGTCCGCAAACTCCGGGGGCCAGAGGCCGGAAGCCGAGGAGAATTGAGGAAGCAGGTGGGCTCCCCACCCCGAGAGGCTCGCGTCGACACACAGGGAGAGGTGCGGGGGAGGGGAGGACAAAGGGACTCCCGAAGCCAACCAAGCCGTGTCGGTCCAGCGTAGAAGGTGAGGGCGAACCAGGGGGGAAACCGGGACCAGGTGGGCAAGGTCGCCAGAAGAGGGTCTCCAGAGAAGCAGGAGGTGCAGCTGAAGGGGGCGGGCGTAGAGGCGACCCAGGGGGAGAAGGTCCGCCGCTGCGTTGATCAGTCCGAGGAGTTGAAGCCAACTCGGGCGGGAGCTGCTTCCTGCTGAGCTAGCTGGTTGGCGAAGGTGGCCAACTTCCGAATCCGGGGATCCGGGAGGCGAACAACGTTGAGATCGGTGGCAAAATCCATTCCGAGATGAATGAAGCGGCGCGAGGGCGTGAGATCTGACTTCCCGACGTTGAGGAGGAACCCCAGTCGCGACAGCAGACGCATCAGAGTATCCCTGTCCTCTTCCAAGATGGACTCGACGTGGTTTCTCAGGAAGAGATCGTCGAGGTAGTTGGACATAGGGCTGAGAGACGACTGCCGTGCCTTGGCCATAACTGCATCCATCAAGCGGGTGAAAACCCAGGGGCTGAGGTTGAGGCCGAAGGGTAGGGCTCGAAACTGGTAAACGGTTCCATCGAACGCGAAGCGCAGATACCTCTGGGCGGCCGGATGTATGGGTACGTGTAGGTAAGCATCGGAGAGATCCAGGCTGACGGCGTAATCCATGGGTCGCACCGCGGTACGCAGGGCTCGGGCCGTCTCCATGTGGAAGGAAGGAGCCACGATGAAGCGATTTAGGGCTGAGAGGTCGATCACTGGGCGCCACTTGCCGCCGGGCTTGGGGACGACGAAAAGTCTGCTGTAAAATCCCAGCGAGTCTGCACGGCGCACAACCTCTGTGGCATCCTTCCTCAAGAGAGAGTCGACTTCCCCCCGTAGGGCGCACTCCTTGAGCGGGTCTGCGGGGATCTCGGTCCACAGCGGAGTCGTACGCAGAGGAGGAGGGGAACGAAAGGAGATCCGTAGGCCGCCGGAAACAGTGTCTAAAATCCACGGGTCTTCTGGAATCAGTAATCGCCACTCGTCGCTGAAGAGGGCGAGCCTGCCGCCGACTGGAGGACCCGAGACGGCCGGCGGAGGCGGAGGAGGGGAGGAGTCACTGAGCCCGCCCGCGCCCAGGGCGACGGGCGGGACGGGGCCAAGCGGGGGCGGGGGCGTTAGCTTGGCCGGGGCGACCGAAGGCGGGGCGACGGCGACGCAGGGACTGCAGCTGGGTTGTTGAGGTCGGGGCGACGGGTCTGGAGATCCGCAGGGGGCGACCCACGGCCTTGCGGGCTGACTGAAAGCGCCGAGGAACAGACTTGGGAGGCCACCTGTCCGCATTGGAATCCTTGACGGCTTGCCAGGTGTCACCAAAGAGAAGGGGTCCCCCGAGGGGGGCCCGACGCAGCTGGGTCTTCAGGTCGGCAGGCATTCCCCGGCAGGCCTGCAGGACAGCGTCGCGGCGGAGTAAATCACAATTGGCGGCTGCAGCCATAGCGTTGACCGAAGAGTGATACGCGGCGCGGCTGGCCGCTTCAGCGAGGACGAGGAGGTCGCCAAGAAGGGGGGTCAGGGACGGGTGCCACGAGTCTTCCACGCGCCGGAGGAAGGCTTGCGTAAGGAGCTCCATGAAGCCGGCGCAGGCCAAGGAATTCCTGACAAGCGAAGCCGTCTTGTCCAAACCCGCGGGTAGCGCGCGTCTGAGTGCAGAGGCCCCACCCGCCTGAACCACGGCGGCTGGATCCACCGGAGGGAGAGGGCAGAGGAAGGCCTGGGAATGGCCGGCGTACCACTGCTGGCGGAAGTACATATCGAGGTCCGGAGGCCATCTGTGGTCCGAGAAGAAATTACTGTCCCTTGAGTCAGACAACAGGTGGGCCGAGAACACATCCCGAAGCTCACGAAAGGAGGGGGGCTGAGGGAGAGTCTTGAACTTCTTTACCTGTCTACCCGCGTCGACGAAGGCAGAAGGCTTCCTCTTCAGGGGGGGGGATGGAGGGCAGTCCGCTGCCGGAAGCGTGGCGGAGATGAGGCGAGCGACCTCGTCGAGGGCCAGAAGAACCTCTGTGCGGGAGGAGGCCGGTAACCCGTGGGCTGTCGACGCATCCGAAGGAGAGAGCGGTGAAGGAGAGCGGCTGAGACCTCCGAGGAGAACTGAGATGGAATCATCAGGGAGAAGACTCAACGAATCGTCGTCCACGCCGCCGAGAGCCGTCGAAGAGGGACGGCGACCGTGACTCCGAGAGCGATCAGCTCGACGAGGACGAGGGGAGCCAAAAGGCGCCGAAGCACGCAGGGGAGAGCGACGTCCGCGACGGCGACGCGACGCACTAGAGGAGCGGGAACGGCGGCGGCGACCAGACGAGCGACTACGAGCTGGAGACCGTGATCCTCGGGAACGAGGAGGAAGGAAAGAGGCTGGGCGAGGGGAAGGGGAACGGGCGGGACGAGGCAGACGGCGGGGAACGTGGGACGAACGCCGCGAAGAGGTAGAGCGCGAAGGTCCATGGTCCAGATGACGAGAAGAATCCCGAACTTTACGACGCTCACACGAAGGAGCGCGAGAGTGGTGGTCAGACTTTGATCGCAAGGAGGAACTGGACACAGGTAGAGGTGTGGTGAGTGTGCGCGAATGTCTCCGCGAGCTGGACTCTGTGGCGAGGCGGGCTCGCAGCGGCCGAGGGGGAACCAAGGCCTTCCTAGGAGACGAGTGGGGACCGGTTGACCATGGACGGCGCGAGGCACGTCTCTCCGAACTGACCTCTGTGTCGAGATGGGTTCTCTGCCTGTCGAAAGGCTTGGTCCAAGCGCGATCCCTCCTGGGAACCCGCGCCTCGAACTCCCGACTCCGCACACTACCTTGCTGTGTCCGCTGTGGAGATCTTTCCAGACTGGGGCCATCGGGGGCAAGAGCGGTCGGTGTGTCTGAGATGACAGCCGGCACTTCCGCCGGTCTTGCAACAGGCACAGGTGTCGGGCGTTCACGTCGGTAGAAGCTCCAAAGTTGGACCCAGCGGAGCTCCGGCCAGACGGCGCAAACGTCACAAGAACGCTCAGATGTACAGCCGACACACGGCAGGCAGACCTTGTGCGTATCCGAGGGCCACTGGAAACCTCCACACTGCGTGCAGGTCATCAGGAGGGCACTGCAACACACCAAACAAACAACGTGCCGGTACGTGGTCGAGACCAACAGGGCTCGTCCTACCAAGGGGAACCGTATCGAACGATATGGACAAACGGGCTGTGCCCCCAGGCTATACTGCTATAGCGCCCGAAGCTAAGCTTGTGTCTTTAGAACAAAGCCTACCCCAGCCAGGCTGGAGAGGAATGTGCGCCAAACGACAATAGGTTTAGTTTAGTTTAGTTATTTGGGTTCAACGTCGCGCAGGGGACTAAGGCCATCACACGGCGGGCCAAACGACAATAGGGACGAAAGGCCGTGTCCCCCGGCAATAATGCTGTAGCGCTCTAAGCTAAGAGTGCGCTCTCGAAACAAGCATACCCCAGCCAGGCCGGAGATGCAACATGAGCCACGCGCCGCAGCTGGTTTAAACAATGCTCCCCGAAGGCTACCAGGGGAAGCCAGTAATTTCACCCCAAAGGGGAAAGGCGAGGGCACCAGGGCCCCGCCGAGCTAAGAGTCCCCGCTCAACAAAACCCACACAACCCGAACAAGGTAGAGTCCAAAGGCACAGGCCGGTACCCCCGCCCGGGGACCGGCTCCGGGCCCAACTAACTATCCTACCTCTCTGCCGAAGCGGTAGCGGGAGAAGAGACGTCCATGTCGCCACCGGCGAAATGGCGGGAAGCAGCAGGTCCGCCAAGCGAAGCCAACCAAGGAGGACGCCAAGCGAAGAAGCGCAAGCGAAGCTGCAGCGAAGCAAGAAGCGAAGCAGAAGCGAAGCAACAGGCGAAGCCAAAGTCACGGTGAACTCGAGCACCAAGACCGACCGGTCGAAGGGAGCGCGAGGCTAGAACACGTCCGAAGGTCGTGAGCCTACGTAGCTGACTGGCGAGTCAGGTGACTCGGAACCGGATAGGCAGGTCCGGGAGACAACTCTTGGCCCCTCTGGAGGGTTCCCCGAGTGCCTCCCGGGTTGTGTGTGCACACAACGGGTTCGTAGGCTAGAATTTGAGCACGTAGTAGACACTCCCATTTGTCATGTCATCGGTAATGTTTTTGATGAAATAAATCCGAAAGCATAGCCAAACACACATTAACGGCCCAGTAATATTACAGGATGGCGTACCACATCACCAAGTTCTTCATGTTCCCAGTCGTCCACTTCATCAACTATGTCCTGCTCCTGTCAACCATGCAGTCAACCATACAGGTAGGGTAAGGATGAGGTGCAGGACATACCACAAAAAGTGCAGCCATGAATATCACACTCAGGTAAGACAAGATTAGGGCAAAATAAAATACTGATGACACAAGGTGAAATAATTTCTATTAAATGCATTGTGCGTATTATAAAAAGTATCACATTAAAAAGTTCCTCCGTTAAAATAAAGATAAATAAATACACAAATAACCCCTTGACTGCCGCAAGTCGTGTAAGATACAGCGACACTTTGCTACCCTCAGACACTCAGCGCCGTGTGTGCTATGAAAAGAGTTTCGTCACAATTTTTGGCTTGGAAATACTATGGGAAACAGCCCAAAATATTAACCTCACATTGAGAAAAGCCTAAAAATTTGAGAGTTGCTTCTCTTTGACCATTAACTTAGCTTTTCATGACAAGATTCGCCCACCAAACCTAAAAAATGTTTTAAAATAGTAGTGCCCATTGCAGTCTTTGGTGTAGCCTGCTGCCAGTTTTGAACAGTCTGACAGCTTCAGAAGTGAAAGAGCAGCTGTCTCGCAGTGCACAAAGGCCTAGCGGTGCAACGTCAGCCCGATGGCCTTTGCACATTGGGCTATTGGCAGTATTGGTAATAACTTAAATGTCTGATATCTACGAAAGTGTTTTAGTCAGTTTTCTAGGATATTATTTATTTACAAGTGCACACATGTACACAACAAGATTACTGCAACATTTTCCAAAAACTTGATTATTGTATGAAAGTACAGCATGTCAGCTTTCACCATGTCAAACTTCAAACAACTATTCCAAGAAATGAGCGAGTAGTGAAGGTTTTTGTAGAAACACTAACAGGCATCAGTACTATTTTTTGGCCGTGGCAACCACTTTCAGTTCTATGTACATGGCAACCACTTTCAGTTCTATGTCCGTGGCAACCACTTTCAGTTCTTTGTCTGTGGCAACCACTTTCAGTTCTATGTCCGTGGCAACCACTTTCAGTTCTATGTCCGTGGCAACCACTTTCAGTTCTATGTCCGTGGCAACCACTTTCAGTTCTATGTCCATGGCAACCACTTTCAGTTCTATGTCCGTGGCAACCACTTTCAGTTCTATGTCCGTGGCAACCACTTTCAGTTCTATGTCCGTGGCAACCACTTTCAGTTCTATGTCCGTGGCAACCACTTTCAGTTCTATGTCCGTGGCAACCACTTTCAGTTCTATGTCCGTGGCAACCACTTTCAGTTCTATGTCCCAGCAGTCAAGAGGTTAACTCTTTCGAGACGTGCCGCATCCAGATTCGCGGCTTTACGCCGCGAATCCAGATGCGGCATGTCTCAAAAGAGTTACACCTGCAAACTTAAAATGTACTGGTTGAGTTTTTAACCAGTGGACTGCTACAGACGATACCGTTCTGTGGAAAAAAAAGTAGTCAGAGGTATTTTTTCGCTGAACAGTATCGACAGGAGCAGTCAAGGGATTAAAGACATTAAAAATGTTACACCACAGCTCAGACGACATGCAAATCACAGCGCAATAAAGCTAACACCAAAAATGTAAAAATAAACATAACAAAAAATAGCCCTGGTTTGGCTTTTTTTTTTTTAATGCAAACTTGAAAGCACAACAATTTTAAGCAATACCTGCTGTTACCAACAAAATAAAATTTAGAAATTTAAAAAAAGGACATTCACGCAAAATAGCACAGCAATCTTCACACACTATCACCACAAAATCAATCATTCCTGACAAAAAGAATCACAGAATTATTACCGGTTTAAACAAAAAAAAGATCCAAGCATGACACCCACCACGAAAACCCAAAATCGTCCATGCATGACAACAAAAAAGTCATGCAAGAATGACAAACGCACTCACCTCTCTCATTACCCTGGCCTCCTCATCATCTCTATCGATGCTCGACACAGACCCCTGACGAGACGAAAAGAATCCGCCAGGGCTGCCAGGGGAGGGCATCTCAGGAGAAGACAAGCCAGCAGGCGACGCTGTGTCCCCATCACAGACCAAGATAACCATACGGTCGGTGACGGAACGCAAAGCTCGCACGGCCTCTTGGTGGTTAGCACCTAACAGGCTCTGCCCATTCACCTGCAAAGGAGCGTAAATATTAGTGTGCTGATCTGTGATTTTGGACCATATGGCGTCAGCCATATGGTCCAAAATCACAGACCAGCACACATTTCTAAAGCGCAGACTGCAATAAGGCAAAAAGTAGTAATGCAATTGCGGACTTTCCATAATCCGAACTTGGTCAGAAATTGCACACAATTCACATACTACTAGTGGATTCAGCCAGCCCACTCCAAATACATACAGTTCACTCACTCAGTGCATTCAGCCAGCAATCTCCATCTGCAAGGGACATATGTATGTCCACAGAGGTTCACACAAATGTATGCCTCCTGCTGGCAAGATGTGGCCTGATTTACATCTGCAGCATGTCACACCTCCTCACCTTTTTTTTTTATTATTAAAAAAAATATAAATTAAGTCATCGCAGATGCCTCGCAAAGTTGTAAAAAGTTGTGACACTTTCAGGTGTCAGTAGCGATTTTGGTCGAGGTGATTCCTGTAGGACTCACCTCGTACAAAATCGATACTGACATTTCAAGGGTTAATAGGCGCAAGTGTTAGTTTACCTCCAAGATACGAAGCCCTGCTTTCAACCGCCCGTCTCTTGCTACAGCACCATCTTCATTTATCTGCAACAAAGATGGCGAGCTACAGTCTCACAACTTCTACTCATTGGACTCATACTCAAAACATATCAAACAGCGTTTTGTTTCAGTTTTTGCAGACTTAAAAATCCGCGGTTGCTGTAAAGGTATAGCGTGTTGGGTTTTTCTTCACAACTGTATTGTCCCAAGAGGGGCAATTTGGACTACCCTACCTTGGGGGAAGTATGTTGGAACAGATCAGTCCCATCAAACCTCCCTAGCTCTTTTTTTTTTTTCAACAGTAAACCTACCTAGCTCCTTTTTGTTTTCAACAGTAATGTTAAAAATATTGGGTTTGACAAAACCGTAACTGTTGAAAATGTTCGAAGGTTTGAGTTCAATAAAATCCTGATTCGATTTCCCAAAATCAATATTCTGAAAATATTCGAAGGATTTCAATGATTGGTGGAAATGCATAGGTGACAGTGCCAAAAACCTGAAATGACTGAAAACGGCCCACAAACTTACTATGTCCAACAAGAGACATAAATTCTCATGAGCCCCTGCGGATGCAGGGGCTCATAAAAATTTATGCCTCTTGCCAATGGAACAGCCTGTCTGACGAGACTGTCTCGCCTGAATCCGAAAAGTCGAAATTCAGCTTCCTGGGCTTTTGAAATAGCTGAATCAGTCTACCAGGACTGAAAACTGTCACCCACAGAAGTGGTTAACCACCTTGTGCAAGCATACACCGAACCTGTAAACAGTACCCGTGGCTGCATGCAGAAAGGGGTTAAGGGCCTAGATTTGGCAAAACCCTTATTGTTGAAACAAACTGAAAGCAAACGTACCCTGGAGATGAAGATCCCCTCATCGCTCTTGTCAGCAGGGCCTGCCGCCAGATTTTTGGCGCCTCCCTTAATGCTCATGCCCAGTTTCTCTAAAGGCATCTTCATGATCACATATTCCTGGAAACAAAAGAAACCAAATTCTTTACCGTATATCTAGAACAACTGATTGATTTGTGGTCAGCGCCATCTTGATGACAAATTTAGGCGATGCATAACTAAAAACACAATTTTCACCTGCTTAACCCATTTAGACCCGAGTCCCTACAGCAGGAGATTGAATGACCATGATAATTCTAGGGTAGTGCCAGAGTAGCTTGGCGCCTGAAAGCGCCAAGCTACTCTGGCACTACCCTCAAATTATCATGGTCAATCCATCCCCTGCCACTGGTAGTCATTAGGTGACACCTCCAAAATTTGGGAAATGCGCCTGCGGGGTTAATGGGTTAAGCTGTTTGCTGAATTCAGCCCTATGTGTTAATGGGTTAAGCTGTTTGCTGAATTCAGCCCTATGTGTTAATGGGTTAAGCTGTTTGCTGAATTCAGCCCTATGAAGGAAAAAGACAGCAGGTGCATTTTTATGAGCAGCAAGATTTTCACTGTATAACATTAACAATGCTTTTCACAAAAATGGACTTAGTTTTTGGCCTTCAAAACTGTAGAACTTTTTGGGGTCTCACACAATGCAACCATCAAAGATAGCAGCACAGTGTAAATCTAATAGAAAAGAGAAGGCCCGGCAGGGCCGGTGAAATGGCAACAAAAATATTTCACACGCACCAAAGTTAATAGCCAGGTGGAGGTTTGCACATAAAGTAGCGCTTAGGAGCAGCAGGCTTTCAAAGCTCCAGCTTCCATCCCTATGGCGGCGCCTTGAGCATCTTTAATTAGATGGATATGTGCGCCTTGGAGACACCGTACCATACCATACCAATCTACAAGAGCGAACAGTGAAGGTTTTTGGGCTTGATTCACACACAAACACACATGCAATTAAATACAATGACTGCCGTACACACACACCCACACACTTTACCTGCAAACCCTTTGGCGGAGGATCATGCCGGACTTTCAGCAAGATTTCATGTGTAGGGGCAATGAGAGCCATCACAGCGTCTTGGTGTGTCGACTTCCGAACATCCTTCCCATTTACCTGGGAAGAAACAAAAATCCAACATATGTATATCTAGACTGGCAGACCAACTCACAGACCAAACGGGCGAGGCAAGCACGGCCCTTGGTGTGTGTAATGCATACACATCTCTTAAACTCCCAGAACTGAATGACTTCCATTTTATAGAATGAAAGTCATTTAGTTCTGGGAGTTTAACCCATATCATACTGAGGCTGAAAGCTTCAAATTTGTACATTGCCATATGCAAGCTACATTATAGTACTTACAGGTAAGGATATAGACCAATGGATTTAGTTCAAGGGTAGTGCCAGAATAGCTTGGCGCCTATAGGCGCCAAGCTATTCTGGCACTACCCTTATTTCACACACTGGTGTATTCCGAATGATAAGGGTTATACTCCCAGAACTGAATGACTTCCATTTTATAGAATGAAAGTCATTTAGTTCTGGGAGTTTAATCCATATCACACTGAGGCTAAAAGCTTCAAATTTGTACATTGCCATATGCAAGCTACATTATAGTACTTACAGATAAGGATATAGACCAATGGCTTTAGTTCAAGGGTAGTGCCAGAATAGCTTGGCGCCTACAGGCGCCAAGCTATTCTGGCACTACCCTTGAACTATTTTAGTCAAACTTATTTCACACACTGGTGTATTCCGAATGATAAGGGTTAAGAGATATAGACACTCTGTACCATGGAATGAAATAATGAAAAAATCCTGAACTTAACCCCCTGTGCATTTAGCCACCAGTTCTGTTTACAGTACCGGTGGATACATGTGTAAGGTATTTAAGCTCTTCACTGCTGAGAAAAAGTGAACGTGATTTAAGTGCAAGAGGCATAGATCCTCATGAGCCCCCACAACTGCGGGGGCTCATGAGGATCTATGCCTCTTGCTGAGACCATTGTGTGTCCATGTTCATTGGATGGTTGTGGCTTTTGGTTGTTCAGTGAACAAAGCTTACAGAAACAAAAAGCACATCCGTCAGCTGGGAAGGTGTTAATGTTACACAACCTACTGCCAAGTGCGTTAACTCATTTGAGACGTGTCGCCTCCAGATATGTGGCTTATGCCGCATATCCAGAGGCGGGACGTCTCGAATGAGTTAAACACAATAAATAAACCAAGAAAAAGACCACCGACCAACAAAGCAATGATGTGAAAGGCCTTTTCCCCCCAAGACACACAAACACTGGTAGAACATTTTTCACACACAAATTACAAAAATTTGTCCCCATTAAAAATTCATGCGTCTCAGCACAAAAGACACATAAAATACCAGAACAATCTCTGTGTTTGAAACAATATGCTAAATATGAAATGCTATTTGTTATACAACTTTCAAACTTGGAATTCATGTATTTGAAATATTCCATTGTAGCTAGAAATAATACTATGATCTATTAAACATTTAATATTTAACACACATTTTCGTTTCACAATACAAACTGCATCAGCCATGGAACTCACCGACAGTATTCTGTCCCCAATTTTTAAACCTGTTCTTGCTGCTGCACCGTCCTTGACAATCTGTCACAGGAAAAAGAAAAAAAAAAGCATAAAATTATGTGTGTATTCATACAAAAAGAAAAACAGATTTGAGCGCCGGATTTATTTTCTCCGCAAGCAGTTCAAGCAAAAAACCCCAAGGCATAAAAAATCCAACTCTGTGTGTGGATTACGGAATCCAGACCAAACAGGTGACCGCCACGCATTTAAAATGCAGGTAAGAACCCAATGAAGAACGAAACACGCTTAGAAAGGACAGTGACAACTGTCCTTTCTAAAAAACTAGACCGAAAGGGTTGACTGCCAGTGCTTGTAATTTAGAAAAAACTACCAAGTGAGTAGGAAAAGCACTGTCAAGGGATAGAAGTGTGCATGATAGACCAATGATCATAGATCTACTTTGGTCCAAGCACACACCAAAAAAAAGATAGGAAAGAGGGGGCCGCTAAATAAGAGACTGAAAGCAATGCATATGGAAGCCCCCCCGAAGGGGGGCGTATCACATATCCCACTGTTCCAGCCCCTAGGTGCATGGAAATTTAAATCTAGGTCCCCCAAGTGGGGGTCCAGATATTGAGCCGGTGTGGACAGCTGTTTCGGTCGTGGCGACCTCTTCAGCACACCATCGGCAATACTGGAGGAAGAGAAGGAACTTCTGCTTACCTGCAAAGAAGACCACATTTTACTGTGGTTTCTGCAGGGGCATACATTCCATGCCTCCACCTAGAGCCAAATTTCCATGCACCCTAAGAGAGAACCTACTGAAAAGGGGGAAGGGGTTGCAGTCGAAATTGTAGTAAAAAACTAGACCAAAAGGGTTGACTGCCAGTGCTTGTAATTTAGAAAAAACTACCAAGTGAGTAGGAAAAGCACTGTCAAGGGAGAGAAGTGTGCATGATAGACCAATGATCATAGATCTACTTTGGTCCAAGCACACAAAAAAAAATTCATTTTTCTTTAAAAGGTATTTTTTCGAAAAATACTTACCGATGACATGACTGAATGGAAGTGTCTACTACTTACTCATTCTAGCCTAAGAGCCAGTTGTGTTAAGACACAACCCGGGAGGCACTCGGGGAACCCCGAGGGGACCAAGAGTTGTCTCCCTATACCCACCACCCGGAAGCCGGGTACCCATAATCCCTCAGTCAGGATACTTGGCGCACGAGCGGCAAGCGGGGCAGGTGGGAGGGTCGTTTGAGTCATGTCATCGGTAAGTATTTTTCGAAAAAATACCTTTTAAAGAAAAATGAATTTGTTTCTTCAAAAACATTACCGATGACATGACTGAATGGAAGAATTGCGAACAGGAGGTGGGTGCCGCGCTCCAGCACACCTTAGGGCCCAAGGGCCGTCCTCCCTAACGCAAACTCCCGACGACCCTAGGTAGGTGAATACCTACGGCGCTGAGGCGCCAGGAGGGAGTTGTGCCCCCCGCAAAAAGGCCTCCACCAGAGCGAGGAGTCTCTCTGGCCTGGCAGAGCTCTGCAATCGAGGCGGGCGAAGTCATCCTGCCCGCCAGCCTCCAGTAGCCACGAAGTGTAGGACAGTACAGTCCCTGACGAATGTGACGTTCGTGGCCCTGCAAGTGCCTTGATAACGTACCTGTAGCCTCTAACCTCCCTGAGGGAGGGGTCCTGTAATTCAGAACGTATGACTGAGCTTCACCAGGAAGAACGTCCGGCATGTAGCGTCAGTGCTGCCGGAACCGGCAAAGAGGCGAGCGCGTCCGAAGCGAACGGCTATGTCGTAGGCACCCGTGAGGCTTGTACAGGGATTTGCTACGTGGTCTCCTGGTGGAATAGCGCCTCGTAAGCGGGCGCAAGGTGAACCTGTGGACCAAGGCGCGGCGGTCCAGGTAAGGTATGGTCCGAGAGGAGCTGTACGTAATTGTTCCCTCGAACTGTAGGCAGACAGGGTGAGGCGTAGCTCCTGAAGCTCGTTAACCAATCCACCACGGCAACATCCCTCAGGCGCCGTATGGCTGCAAGGGCAAGACGTAGCATTCGATGACTCCTCCCGAGGGGAGTCGACAGGAGGCTCCGGACGAGCGCGTGTAAGTCTCTCCGACCCGGGCTCTGAGGAGAGGCGGGTTCCTGCCAGCAAGTGGACCCCCAGCAGGATCCCGGCGGCTTACTTGGAGACGAGTGGGTACCGGGATTGTACGTGGGACGTCGCCAAGCGCGACTCTCTGAACTGGGCTCTGTGAGGCGAGTTCTCTGCTTCTCAAAAGCTGTGTCCGGGCTCGCTCCGTCCGGGTAGCGGCCTCGGTCAAGGCCCCATCCTGTGCCCCAGTCCACTGAAAACGTAGGATCATCCTGGTCTCATGCGCCGATCCTCCGAAGGTGTCCTGGTGTATTCCGTGTGTAGCCACTGGTCCCACCGGGGAAGACTGGCCCAGATCTACCGTCGGTCCAGGTAGCGTCACGCACGGAGGGAGATGAAGTTCTTTCCCCAAGCACCAGGGTAGGGGGTATGCACTGGTCGGAGGATCGCCAGCTGCCCTGATCCTGGAAGAACACCTCCGCTGTCGCGTAGCCGAAGAGGAGAAGCTCCTGTGACCTATCCTTCCCCCCACGAGCAGAAGAAGCAGGCCTAGTAGTCCGCGTCAGATCCAAGCTAAGCACGCTCTTGTCCGCGAAGTCCGAAGGTCGGAGGGTTGGACCTCGAGAAGAATCACGGAAGTAGGAAGCGTAGCTTGAGCAGCCGGGCTTAGAGACGACTAAGGTGAGTAGATTCGACTCCGTGTAGTGGCTAGGCCTCCACCCCGAGCACAGCCAAGCGGTACCACCTGTCCGAAGTACGGCACCCCCCGGGTGCCCAACGAGAGTTGTCGAGATGGTTAGACGTCAGGGAGAAGGGGCTGCGCCTTGGTTCCCCAGTGTCCACGATGGATGAGAACCCCCGGTGAGTCAAGGGGCGATGCCGGGCAACTTCCGCAGCAGGGCGGCGGCGATGAGCTTGGATGTCCCGTCCAGCGCCGGCCGAGTGTCCATCCGCGCAGAAGAACAGGTCTGATGGAACCGCAGCACTGGAAGCCGAAGAAGGGGAAGAGGAGAAACGGCTGAGACGTCCGAGCAACCAGTCCGAGGGGTCGTCAGCCGTCAAACTCAGGGTGTCAAAGTCCCGCTGTCTGGAACCGGCGACCTAGGAGGGCTCCGAGGGAGGGAATCCCGCTGACGGCGAACCGCAGGTCGAAGACTCCCTCCGAAGGGGAGAGTGAAGACGGAGCGACGCGGCGAGGTTCTCCCGTTTGCCGAAGGCGGGTTCCGACGAGGAGAACGGCTGCGACGAGGAGGAACGGAACGGAGAGGACGAGGGAAGGGGAAGTGGCCGGTCGATGGGAAGAGGAACGGGACGAACGGGAGTCCGAACGAGATGAGGAACGCGAAGAAGGCAAAACCAGTCGAGGGAGTCCTGATCCGTCGAACGATGAGTGGAGAAGGTCCTCCTACGATCTTGCGAAGCAGAGCGATAACGGTGAGTAGAATCCCAGCGCCTACGATCCTCGCGAACAGGAGGATCCGGACGAGTGCGTGTAAGTCTCTGTGAACCAGGCTCTTGGGAGAGGCGGGTTGCTTGCCGGCAAGGGGATCCCTGCGGCCAGAGATGAGTGGGGAACGAACCAGGCTCTTGGGAGAGGCGGGTTTCTGTGAACTAATCCGTTGAATACTCAAGTGGCGTCTTCTGTGTCGGATCAAGTTGGTTTCGCGCGTCCGGTGCCGGGGGCACAGCGGAAGGCGTCTTGGGCAACTCCCAGCACCCGAGCGGGAAGGTCCTCTTGTGATCTTGCGAGGTAGAGCGATAACGTCGAGTAGAATCCCTGTGTCTACGCTCTTCACAACCAGGAGGTTCCGGACGAGTGCGTGAATGTCTCTGTGAACCAGGCTCTTGGGAGAGGCGGGTTTCTTGCCGGCCAGGGGACCCCCAGCGGGATCCCGGCGGCTTCTTCAGAGACGAGTGGGGAACGACGGTGGAGGAGGGACGCCACGAGCGTCCCACCAAACCAGGCTCTTGGGAGAGGCGGGTTCTTTCCACCAGCTGTATCCGGGCGCGCTCTCTAACGGAGGCGGTCTTGACGGTCGAACTCCCACACTGCACTAATCCCTCGATTACTCAGTGGCGTTTTCTGTGTCGGATCCAGCTGGTCTCGCACGTCCGGTGCCGGGGGCACAGCGGAAGGCGTCTCGGCAATCTTCAAGTACCCGAGAGGGTAGGAGTCTCCCTCCTCTAAAGTTCCAGAGATTAGACCATCGCAGCTCCGGCCAGGTAGCACAGACGTTACAAGAGTGGTCGGAAGCACACCCAGCGCACAGGAGACAGACTGTATGGTTATCCGACGGCCACTGGAAGCCTCCGCATAGCTTGCATGTCCTCAGCAGTCCGATAGTGGTCCCTACTCTGGCGCCGCGCAGAGCGAGCGGGACGAGAGGTGGCTCGGAACTGTGTTGATAGTAGTCTCCGCTTCCTTGGAGACGAGCATTCTTACTAGAGTCCCTGGACGTGCACGTGAATGTCTCTGAGCCGGGCTCCGAGGGAGGCGGGCTTTCTTGCCGGTAAGGGGGACCCCCAGCGGGATCCCGCGGGCTTCTTGGAGACAAGTGGGGCAGAAAGTGGACATGGCTTCTTGGAAGTCTTAGTCCGGGCGCGCTCCCTCCTGGAAGCGGCCTCATCGATCCAGGCCCACTTCGTGCACTAGTCCACTGAATCCGGTGTGGGGATTCCCACAGGGACGTCCTGGTCTCAAGCGACCGGTGCCAAGGATACGTTGGAAGGCGTATCCACATCCTGCGCATAGGAGACCCGACCCAGTGGTTGTCCGACGGCCACCGGAACATCTGCCTTGCGTGAAGGACATCGGCATGCCCCTCTTCATCGGGGCGGAACGGGATCCTTCAAGCACCAACAGCATAGGTCGCTCCCGCCTGCAGACGCTTCAATGCTGCCATCCGCGCTGCTGAGGCCAGGTGACGCAATCATCCCAATGTGGTAGGAGGCACCTCCCATGTCGGAAGACAGGCCTAGTCCCAATGGGCACTGCCTGGACATGAAGAACACACCTACCAGTAGCAGCCGGGCTGGGGCTTACAGCCGAGAAGCTGCTTGTCCTCTCAAGGTGGTAGTGTACTGCAACGTCCTAAGACGTCGGACGTGTGCGTAATTGTCTTTCCGAGCGGGCCTTGCCAGAGGCTGTTCCCGTGCGCTCCCCCTGGCAGCGGCCTCCACGATCCATGCTCGCGCACTAGTCGCGACATCCGGTGTGGCTTCTCTCCCAGGGCAGTCCGTTGTCGTGCGGAAACCCGCAGTGTCTGGAAAGCGCCTAAACCGGTGCCGATCGCTTGCAAAGCAAGCATGGTCGGCGGGGCATCCGGTGCAGTGGCGAAAGACCCCTGGGGGCTGAACTAGCCACTGTCATCTGTGTGAATGGGTAGCGCATCCCTGCAACAGATAACACCCGAAGGCCTGCGGGCGAGTCCTGTGGGACTAAGCCACGAAAGGTAGCCTTCGTAACAACAAAACACACAAGCACCAAGCGGGGTAACAGACTGTCAAGCCTGCACGACAGCAGTGCAGCAAGAAGGTAGACTCACTGCCCTCAAGCACTAAGGTGAGCAACCAACATATGTAGCAAAAGTCAAACATGTCATGACAGAAGCGAGGTACCAAACTCAGACCTGTTTACCCCCTGGGTGTAGTCAGTGTACTTTCAACTGACTAATTGTGTACTTGGGACCTCACATGTGTAATTATTCCCAAGCCAGTGAGTTGTCAGTTTCTCCAAAAAGTGTATTCTTGGGTAAACAGGTCTGCAAACTGCATGCCGACAACTAGCCGTGCAGTAAGCAAGCAGGCCCACTGCCGCCAAGCGCTAAGGCGAGGGAACAACATATGTACACAAAAGACGAATACGTCATGACGGAAGCGAGGTACCAAACTGCACGTCTGCAATCTAGCAGTGCAGTAACGAGGTAGATTCACCGCCGTCAAGTGCTAAGGTGAGCAACAACATATGTACCAACCCCTGTGACAAAAGGAGTCAGGCCCCCAAACATTATTACTAAGGGTGACCGTGTGTGGAAAAAAAAAAAACCAACACCGGCCGCATGCTGTACAACTCAATACGCAATGACAATCAAGACAAGAAAAACATCTGGGGCAGAAAATCACCACTTTACGTGGACATGCCACGAGGGGCCCGCCCAGCCAAGAAGCGTAAACCCCCCAGCTGCCCGCCGGAACGTATATCCACTCTCTAAGGTACGTGAGTACTTGTCTACCGCGTATACCTGCGTATGCGAGTGTGCGCTTAAATCCATCACCCGTGAGCGAAAACGGAACAGGCGCTGGTCCCGAACAAAACACGCGATGACAAGGCGTGACTCAAGCTGTGCCACTCAGCTAATCAGGCCATGGAGTAAAAGAATTCTCCACACCCAATGTACAAAAGCGTAGGAAACTTCTCTACGATTCACCGAAGGTGAGTGGGGGCGCAATTACAGTGAGAAGAAGACGAAAAACTTCGTACCTGCACAACCAGTGCCCAGCCCGGGAACCAGCCGAGGGTCAATCCCGCTACCTTACCTCTCCGCCGAAGGGGAACGGGGGGAGACGTCCAAAAACCCGCCTGGCACGACCGGCGAAGATCACCGGACAGCTCACCAGAGGCCGAAGCGCAGGCGCCAAGCAGTGGGGACGAGAAAACCACGCAGCAGCACAGGCAGGGCCGACGAAACGATCCTATCTCCCGCTCTTCATTCCAACAGCAAGTCCGAACCCGAGAACGGTCGAAAACCAAAGTCCGTAGGCTAGAGCCGAGCGCAAGACGACCGAATCGTGCGCCTAAGTAGACTAGACTGAGGGATTATGGGTACCCGGCTTCCGGGTGGTGGGTATAGGGAGACAACTCTTGGTCCCCTCGGGGTTCCCCGAGTGCCTCCCGGGTTGTGTCTTAACACAACTGGCTCTTAGGCTAGAATGAGTAAGTAGTAGACACTTCCATTCAGTCATGTCATCGGTAATGTTTTTGAAGAAACAAAAAAAAGATAGGAAAGAGGGGGCCGCTAAATAAGACTGAAAGCAATGCATATGGAAGCCCCCCCCCCCCCCCCCCCGAAGGGGGGCGTATCACATATCCCACTGTTCCAGCCCCTAGGAGCATGGAAATCCTTTCTAAGCGCGTTTCTTTCTTCACTGGGTTTTCAACTTCGTCTACTGTGTGTGGATTAACCT
This sequence comes from Semisulcospira habei, assembly GCA_036245525.1. Lineage (NCBI taxonomy): Eukaryota > Metazoa > Mollusca > Gastropoda > Semisulcospiridae > Semisulcospira > Semisulcospira habei. Next base: position 144,817,143 of record BTPG01000001.1, read on the forward strand.
TCTAGTGCATGCAGCCACCAGTAATGTAAACAGTACTGCTGGCCGCATGCACAATAGGGTGAAGTCATCTGATAGCAGAACCTGTTTTAAGCAACCAACCGTTTTGCAACACACATAAATAAGCAGACTTAACCCTTTCAGCCCCAAGGTCCCATTTCTCGAATTCTGGAGGTGTTGCCTAATGACTATGTCCCAGTTGCAGGAGATTGATTGACCATGATAATTCAAGGGTAGTGCCAGATTAGGCGCCAAGCTAATCTGGCACGGTCAATCAATCTCCTGCTGTAGGGACTCGGGGCTAAATGGGTTACAAAACAAGTGCTCTCTCAAGGGAATCTTCAACTTCAAGGGCAAAACACTGCACTACAGCCACCTAAACGATGGTCGTTAACGACAGGTGAGGTGGCACAGGTGGTTGCTCTAAACATGTTCCTCTCTATATAGCAGTCTCCTATTGGGTTCTGACAGTCCGGAAGTCTTCATCAATCTCTATCATCCAATACAATACACTTGAAGTACAATTATTGGTACTGGAAACATACTGTTGTCAACTAACTCAGCACACACACACAAATTTCATTTGTCAAATCTAAAGCAATTGGTAACTTTGGCAGAATGACTGTCATTTATTTAGAATATACTGGAATATTCATAAGCTAGGCTGTTGTTATAATGTTATGGTTTGTATTTAACAGCTAACACTGAAGAAAAACCTGAATGCCCAGGGTCTAGGAGTGGCTGAGCCCCTCGATAGGTGCAGGGCCAATGGCTCTTTCCTTAGTGACAAGTCCGATCTCTACTTGTTAATGATATCTGCATAAGCTTGCTATGATTTTTCAACGTCTCCAACAGCAACATATGAATTTTTTTTTTTAATTGACAGAGAACTTTTTTTCTTTGAAACAGACTCAGATGCATTTTGAGTTGGCGGAAAGCTAACCTTGTGTGCCTCCTGTTGAGAAGAGTGTTAAAACCTGGATGGGCAGTTCGCTGTCTACATTCACAGTGAAAATATGTTTGATTTTGTCCATTTGTTATTTGTTAGGATTCAAAACACTGGATTTTCTGGTAGAGACTTTGTAAAATGACATATTTCCAGCACATAGCCAGAAAGATGGTAGCCCTGAGCCACTGGTACGATAATCCACTTAAATCTGCGCATTGAGTTATATTATAAATATGAGAAATGCACCATATATACCATGTATTATTATTATTATTAACCCCACAGCCGCATTGTGGAGGTAACAATGACTATTTATATGCCAGTTGTAGGCGATGGACTGAGAATGATAATGCAAGGGCAGTGCCAGATTAGCTTGGCGCCATCTGGCGCCAAGCTAATCTGGCACTACACTTGAAAGTATCATGGTTGATCCGTCTCCTGCTGTAGTGCGTCAGGGCTAAATGGGTTAAAAAGGTAACAAATGGCAATCTTGAGTCTCAAGAGACAGACATGTGGCAACAACACCCCACACAGTTAGACAGACAGACAAAGGAATACAAACAATAGACAGCAAGAAAAGAACAATACGACACACACAAAACACAAAATAGAGAGACAGTGCAGATGTACCTTTGATACAAAGACGCCAGGTTCATCTGCACCGAAAGGCTGACTGGAATGGTCGACACCGCCCACTATACTTAACCCCAGCGGCCCTCCAGCCTTCACTATTCGCACATCCTGCGTCATAATCACAAGCAAATGTCAGCAAAACGTTATTTCTGAACATTTCTCATATCCCAAGTACAACTGCCCAAGTCAATCCTTTTAGCCCTATGGTCCCATTTCTCAAATTTTAGAGGTGTTGCCTAACGACTGTGTACCATTTGAAGGAGATGGCTTGACCATGATAATTCAAGGGTAGTGCCAGATCAGCTTGCACCAGATCCGGCACTACCCTTGAATTATCATGGTCACGGCATCTCCTGCTGTAGGGATCCGGGCTAAAAGGGTCAAATCATTTAACTCCACGGCCACATTTCTCAAAATGTTGGTGGTGTCACCAAGCGACCATGAACCAGGAGAAAAACTGACCATGATAATTCAAGGGTAGATCCAGAACAGCTTGGTGCCATTAGGCGCCAAGCTGATCTGGCAGTACCCTTGAATTATCACGGTCGATCCATCTCATGCTGTAGCGTGTCAGAGCTAAATGGGTTAACATTATTCAATTCAATTTAGTTCAATTAACTTTATTTATGCCTTACAGGCAACCACAATTTTGCGGACGGGGGGGAACATTATTACAGGTAAATTCAAATTACACTGACAATACCTTACATCGCACAATTGCCAACCATGACAAAGACAATAACAGCACATAAGCCAAAAATGCCGAGCTCTGAGTAACTCCATTGCCACCAGTACTGTCAACAGTTAACCCTTTGTGTGTCGGTAGCGGTTTTAGTCGCGATGATTCCTGGAATCATCGTGACTAAAACTGCTACCGACACCCACAGCGCTCAACTATGAACAACAGAGGGTGCACATTCTAAGACTGCACTCTGAAACAGCTTACCTCCACCGGATAAGGCTGGGGAGATATGACATCCGACACTGGTGACATAGCTGCTCCGGAGGAAGGCGGCTGAACATGGTTGAACTCCAGTCTCTTGAACTGGTCTCTGTTTGCCACCACGGAAGGCGACGGCTGACGGTCAGCCACCCCCAAACGGGCGTCTACAGAGTTCGAAACAGTGGCACTGAACTGCGGCGAAGCGTGCGAAAGGTTCACAGTCTGACCAGAAAACTGTGGGGACGAAATAGTTTCTTTGTTCTCCGTAGTCCGTGCGAAGGGGGAGGGAGAGGGGGAGTATGTGAACGTCTGTCCAAGAGTTGATGTTGTGGTGGTCACCATGGATGGAGATGGTGATGCTGTTGTCGTGGTGGTTGTGACAGGGGAAGAAGCCGATGTTGGCCGGTTGAAGTTTGGGTAGACGAACCGTGGCGGTTGGACCTTGCTCGGGGGTGCAGACCACTCAGACGAAAGAGGTTTCGGTGACTCAGGTGATGCGATGCTGTTGGACAGCGGAGACAAGGACGGTGAAGCTTGCCCAGCCGAAGGCGATGCGCGTCCCAAGTATGTGTACGATGTGGGAACTGCCGCACTGAATGCTGGGCTGGCGCTGCTCAGCCTCAAACTCTCTCGGCTGGTTTCACCGCTTGCCGGTGAGGAACCAGCGTTGGGCGAGGGGAGATTCTGGTTGAGGGTGAGGCTGGCACCCCCAGCACCTGGCGATGTCTGGTTCCAGGTTATCACTGGCTGGGTGATCTGTGGCAGGCGCTGCACTTTGGATGGTGTGGATCCCGTTGACTGTGGGGGTGAGGACCCTTTGGGAACAAGCCTCTCCCGGTAGATGACCAGATTGACCATGCGGTCGATGCCGGTGAGAAGAGAAACAGCTTGGTCATGTCTTGCGTCCGACAGGTCCACTCCGTTAATCTGTAAACAGGGTGAAGGTCGCGAGATTATCGAAAATCCACACACGGCGCATCTTGAACGAGTTAACCCTTTGAGTGTCGGTAGTGGGTTTTAGTCATGATGATTCCTGTAGGATGTCTGGGTGTTATTCCTGTAGGAATCATCGTGATTAAAATCGCTACCAACACGCGAAGGTTTAAACTATTTCAGTCCTGACACAGTAAAAGATATATAGAGTGACCATGATAGTACAAAGGAACCACCTTTGTACTATCATGGACACTCTAAAATAAAATGACTTGTCTGACAATGCTATTCTGGCACCGCCAGAATAGCAGTGTCAGACAAGTCATTTTATTTTCTCCACAGAGTAGTAAACCAATACTTACAGAGACAATTCTGTCTCCCACTTGCAAGCGCCCATCTCTATCTGCATTCCCGCCAGGAGTGATGCGCGAGATGTAGATTGCCTGCAAAAGAAAATGTGCTCATCAATATTCCGAAAAAATCATGCATATTTTATCAGAGAAAATCACACAACTGTGCTGAAAGATGTCAAATGGTAGGCATAAACCCTGTGGTTAGATGAATCTATCTTTCATTTTCTCTTTCATTGTTTTCATGCAACCCTCGTATTGATTTTTTTTCTTTTTTAATTCATTACCAGATGTAATCATGTATGACTGCTATTTTTAGTGGCATTTTTTTCTACTGGTCCAGATGAAAATAAACCGGTCTGAAAAATCTGGATCAAGTAACATGGTGGCTTGGTATGACAGCAAGTCAGTTTTTGTAAAAAGGTAAGAAATGAAAATCTTGCTTAAAGAAAAAAATGTACCATTCTGTCTTTTACCGCCAATGGGCACAAACATTCTTCAAAAAATGACTGGGCTAAAATATCACCTATATCTATCCAGGAAATGTTCTGCTGCACCACCGTTAACGTTAACGTGCGCTACTCACACAAAGCTCAGTCTTCACTGAACAAGGCAAAACAGCCCTGCCCAGCTCATTGTCTTTCACAGATCTAAAACAAACCTGTTGGGGAAAAAATAAAACTAAAATCACTCAGCAACACAAAAACAAAATAGCCGCAGACGCCATGCAAACAGTTGCAAAGTGAAAAAAATATTGGCAACATCAAACGTCAACTGAGAAAAAAAAATCAAACAGAGGAAAACGTTGCACAAAACTAATATGAAACGCAGAGCTGAGTTCTATCTTGTGGTCAAAGTTATGACACAATCTGTGTCTGACTAAACCTTTTGTTTTCTCGAAAGGAGACTGTTGAAATGGAACAATCAGGAGATAACACCATGCAACAACAACCAGTGAGCCCAGAGATTCACAACCACGTTTTTTTTTAATAGCAAAATTCATTCTGAAGACATCACAGTGAAAAAGCTGAATCAACCATGACAGTTCAAGGGTAGTGCCAGATTAGCTTGGTGCCAGGCACCAAGCTAATCTGGCACTATCCTTGAACTATCATGGCTGACTGTTCTCCCACAGCCGGCACACCATCTTCTTTAGGCACCTCGAACAGTTGCAGAGATCAACAATGAGGTGCGAACGAATCAACCATGAACCATGCATTCTAACAGCGAGGGGGGGGGGGGGGGGGAGGGACAAAAACAATACCGCAAACCAAACCTTCAGAAACTACTGTCAGGACGGAGAAAATTAACCCTTTTGGCTGTTGGTAACACATGTTGTCAAGGTGATTCCTCTGTCAGTAACACTTTATGCCGAGGTGATCCCTGCAGGAATCGCCAAGGCAAAAATTGCTACCAAAAGGAATCGCTTCAACAACAAGCGCCACAAAAAGCCTCTGGGCGAACACGGAACATACAGTTTGTGACCACCGCATGCGAATCTATAGATCAACGTTATTTTCATCACAGCGCATCTTTAGAAAAAAAAATTAATTGTGAAACAGAGTGAAAAACATTGCAATTTCTATATTATTTTTCAGGGGTACAGTTTAAAGAAAAATACAAAAACAGGTTGCCAGTGTTAAAAAAAACACACAAAAAAAAAACAAGTCCACTAAACACTAGGAAACACTTCAACTCTCCATGCAGTTAAAAATTTCACAGCAAAGTGAGTTCAGAACTCGAGAAGAGAATTCACGGCCAGACACGACAATTCAAAGCTACAAGGCTTTGATACCAACCTCCAAAAGAGAAAAGATCTGTCAAGAGGTGGAAAAAAAATAAATCATTACTAACTTTGCTCTTTTTCGTTTATTCGTGTTTGAAAACTTAACTTGGATGTGCAACATACAGACTCGGTCAAATAATATGTGATACATTGGTGAAATGTGATGAAGTGCATGTATTCGCTGGCGTCGCTGATGATAGTTTTAAGTTGTGATCAGAAGGATTGATATTACCGTCCTTTACGTGTGGGTATCTTATTTTCGATATTAAGCCCTTCACTGCCGAGAAAAACTGAACATGATCCAACCACAAGAGGCATAGATCTTCATGAGCTTTTGCGACTGCGGGGGCTCATGAAGATCTAAGCCTCTTGCTGAGACCAGTTTGTGTCTATGTTCCTCGGAAGACTGCGGTTTTTGATCGTTGAGTGAACAAAGATTTCAGAAATAAAATATGTGCCCAGTGGGAGGGAAGTGGGTAATGGATTTTTTTTAATAAATTATTTTGTGTCTTGTAGTAACATGTCCAAAAATATAATACAGGAGATGGAACACAAACTGAAATAGAACAGACATTGCATATATATATATCAATATCCCAGCTTCAAAATGATCACTACAATCGCACAAATAAGCACCAATGACAGCCAGGACTGTAAGTGTAATCAAGGAACATCTGGCCAAAACATCATGGAAGCAAAGAAAAAATAGGCTCTGGTCTGTGTTGCTGGACGTTACGGCAACAGCCGCCAAGTCCAAAATCACAGACGGGCACACACATAACAAAGCAATAGGGAATCCTTGATTAAAGCGCCTTGAAGAAATATTTCTAAAAGAAATATTGACACAACTGACCAAAAACGAGCATGTCAGAATGAACCAGAAATGACCTCTGTACACAGCAGACAATTTTTTTTTCTCTTGGGGGGTTGGGGGGGAGGGAGAGAGAAGGGGGGAGGAACATAAGGGTGCGACTGACAACAATGAACTAGATCAAGATGGCAGAACCTGTTTTGCGCAGCAACCCTAGTCTAAAACTCTACACACAGGTCCAGTTATGGTTCATTTAGACACAGGAAAATCCAGTTCAGAACACATCGTCTGTATATCAAGTAATCTGACAGTGACTCCACTTGTTTCTAGAAATACGCTTTCAGCACAAAAACAGCTAAAAATAGACTGACCACTCATTTCTAGAAGTACAACGCTTTCAGCACCAGAACAGCTAAAAACAGACTGACTCACTAATGGCAGCACAGAATAAGTAGGTGTGATTAAGTGTGTGCTTTTGCTGCGTGTCCAAACTGCTGTTAAAGTTCATTACAGGGTTAAGTGTTAATGACAGGTGACACTTTATGTCCTTCAAGACTTCTCTTGAGAAAGCACCTGTCTTCTGCAAAAAGGGGGGTTGGGGGGAGGTTGCCCAAAACAGGTTCTACAGTCAGAGGAACGAACTGGACACAGAAAGACAGACAGACAAAAACCTCTCCAACAGGAATCACCCACATTGGTCAAACACTAGCACGCACAAAATTCAATTACCACGGCTGAAAATCTCTCTTAACAACAAAGAATTTTTTTTTCTTAACCCATATCATACTGAGACTAAAAGCTACAAATTTGTACACTGCCATATGCAAGCTACATTATAGTACTTACAGATAAAGATATAGACCAATGGATTTAGTTCAAGGGTGGTGCTAGAATAGCTTGGCGCCTAGAGGTGCCAAGCTATTCTGGCACTACCCTTGAACTATTTTAGTCATACTTATTTCACACACTGGTGTATTCTGAATGATAAGGGTTAAGCCAGTCAAACTTCTAAGTTTCCAACTGTAATTTTCTCTGTGTGCCAGCCTGTGATGTTAGACCTTATAGCTACAGGCTGTAAGCTCCCAAATCACAGACTAGCACCCACATTTTCATTAACCCCTTCACTACCGAGAAAATCTAAACACCAGCCATCTGCAAGAGGCATAGATCCTCATGAGCTCTCGCAAATGTGGGGGCTCATGAGGATCTACGCCTCTTGCGGAACCCACGTTGCGCGTTTCTTTGACTGCTGGGGACCTCTGGCACTGAACTTACAATGGGTAAAAAAAAAAAAAATCTGCACCCACCAGCAGTAAAGGGTATAAACAACAGACCTGACACTCAGCTTCAGAAACAAACCTAGATCCCTCCCCAAGGGGCACGGGTATAAAAGGACCACCCCAAAAATGGAGAAATTCTCCTCCAACTTACATTGTCGTTCCCCTTGAAAGGTACAGAGCCACGGCCTCCGGCTATACTGAAGCCTAGACCCCCGTCGTCTCTCGTGAGCGGCACCGTCATTGTCTGCAACATGATCATGATGGATAGTTGCTTATTGTTTATACTTTGCACAACATTCTGACAGCAACAAAGTGCAGACCTAAACGGTCAACTTCAAGCATGTAAAATGCCAATAAAATCCCAGCAAAGAAACACGCATAGAAAGGACAATTACGACGAAATTAAATTTTACAATATTTTGGGGTTTTAACCTAAAAAGTTTCATAAATTTTGTTGTACATGTAATTGTAAAAAGAAAGAAAAAAAGACACTTAGAAAAGACAATGACAACAAAAAATTTTAAAATTTTGCCACAACGCCCCTAAGCAGGAGATGGAGTGACTGTAATAATTGAAGGGTAGTGCCAGATGAGCTTGGCGCCTGATGGTGCCAAGCTCATCTGGCACTACCCTTAAATTATCACCATCTCCTGTATCTGGTACATACCGTAGTTGTTAAGTGACACTGGCAGAATTTGGGAAATGTGGCTGTGGAGTTAAATAGTTTTAACCCCCCCCCCCTCCCCCCAAATTGTGTTATAATTGTCTTTTCTACATGTGTTTTTCTTTTTCTTTTTTTTTTCTTTTTTTTTTGGGGGGGAGGAGGAGGGGAGGGGAGGAGGAGGGGAGGGAGGGGGGGGGATTTTCCTTGACAGCAAAATAGACTCAGTCAGGAACCAGAAGCAACACAAACGAGGCAGACGATGATACAACTACTGGCATGTGCTTTTGGAGATCCAAAAGCACAGACCAGCACACACTGGAAGAACAATACGTATTTCTCACTTAATATCTTACATCACTTGAAGGTGATTTCAAAACTGGGCACCAGCAAGTACAGATTCCTTGCTGCCCCACTGGGGTTGGAACAAAAGACCTTTCAAGGCGGATTGCAAGTGGACACAGCCATAATATGGTGTGATTTTTTAGCAATTTGTGATCTTGTATGTGATAAATATAATATTATATTGTATTCAGTTTGCATTGTATCAGAGCAGACCTGAAGTTTCCCCTCGTGGGATCAATAAAGTATTCTTATCTTATCTTTCAACCACGAGTCCGCACACAATGGAGGTGTGACCACAACTTAATTGTGGGAGTAAAATTGACCCACCTCCCCGTAGATCTCCATTTCTGGCTCTGGAGTGAAGGAGACAGTGGCAATGCTGGTGTGGGGTTCTTCTTCCACCTCCTCCTGCAGACAAGTGCAAAAACATCTAATCATTGTGGTTCCCGTCTTTCACCACTGTGACAGTGGCCTAAAAGACAACGAAGCATCAGTCACAAACGGCACACATTTCCAAATGCCCAGGGGTGATAAAAAGTGTCGCCCAGTCGTCCGCAGCAAGTCTGAAAAGCTTTTGGTGACTTAACCCATTACGTCCTGAGGCTGATTTTGTAAAATTTGCTTATTGTCCTATGAAGGCTACACAACAGACTAGGAGATAGATCAATGTTCTAGTTCAAGGGTGGTGCATGAATAGCTTGGCACCTCCGGCGCCAAGCTATTCTGGCACCACCCTTGAAGTATCAGTCAAACTAATTCAAGCATTAGTGTATCAGGATGAAAAGTGTTCATGATGGTAGCCCAGCTGGCAACCTCAAATTTGGACCTCCGAAGAAAAGGGTACTGAACTTTGTCTGAGGCGATTAACTTCTCATTCTTCGTAAGACTTTCATCACCCCTGCATGATTACGGTGATTTTTCATTTCTGCCAATATCTGGCAAAGGCCAGTATGTCTATTTTTGAGAAAAGCAAGATTTTAACATTTTTTATTGCATAACAATAAAATCTTGTGTTACGTGTTGAGTCATAGTCGTAGTATGATATAACACCAGACGCACACACGTAAGGTTTTTTTTAAATAAACTTCATTCAGCTGCAACCCGTCACACGTGGCTTAAGGTTGTAGACAATACTGGAGTAACAGTTTCAACAATACTTTATTTCAGCGATGTGATCTCCACACAATGCATTCCCAAATGCACCAACATTGATACAATGTCTCCTCTTCGAAATGTCAACACTGGCGACACACTGCGTTTCTCATACAACATACACCACGGTTACGCTGCGTCTCTCACAATGTGCACCCTATACGGGCCACGTACCTACGATAAACTGTGTCCCTACAACTGACAATGCATGACAATGTACACACGTGCTTCCTAGCACCAACTTTTATAGTAAAACGAATTTCCAGAATAATCTAAGGAATTCACACAATGCAACCAATCAGAACGGAACATGTAACTGAAACTCATAAATATTAATAAAAAAAAGAACTTTCTAGAATAACTACAATAGTCTATAAAAATTTGACTGCTCATTTCAGCCCCAAATCTCAGTGTGTAATGACGTCACATAAGAGTATGGCAGACCTTTAATAACACACTGACTGGCTATTAAATTCACGTGCACAAAAAAAAACACAAATATGACTAAGAATAGAGTGTCTCTACTAAAATGTTGCTTACATTTTGACGTCACATATACGAGGTCACTAGACAGCGCACGACTTCGCTCAAACGTTTTAATCTATTTTCAGCGAAACTACGCATTTCAAAAATCAACCGTTCTTCTCCTTGCGACTTCGCTAGAAACTTCTGGACTAATCTTAGCGTATCATAACAAAACCAATTCCGCTATCATGCACGAACGATAAGAATCTCACTGAAAAGGTACGTGATACGTAACCATGATAGATCAAATAAATATCGGATCGTTTACTACGATTAACACATGCATGCTCTCACAGAACAACACAACCACAATCGTAACATCTTGCTTTTCTGGCAGACTTTCTGGCTCTGGGCCGGCAAGGCTACAAATCACACTGTTCATTATTTTTGTATCTTTTAATGCATGGGCGGGACCAAAAAAAAAGTTGAATCCTGAAACGAGGGTCTTGGGGCACTTTTTAAGTGAAAAAAAAAAAAAAATTTAATCCGGAAATTCGGCTGTAGCCGGAAAAGTCCCACCCATGTTAATGTAAATTGCAGCGCATATCTGAATCACTGAGCCTGATGGACCACCTTAATTACCTTAGCAGGATGATTAAAGCTTATTGAATTGAATTGAACAAAGCGGAAGACATTTCAACACGCTGTGTGATTTAGGTCTCTGCAGCAGTAGTACCATAAACTTAACCCTCTGAGTGTTTGTAGCGTGTTTTGTCGCAATGACTCCTACAGGCATCATCGTGACAAAAACTGCTACCAACAATCAATGGGTTAAAAAATATACACACATGTCCATGTACTGCGGCGTGGTGAGAGTTGGTTACGGGCTGAGGAGATAACTTCTCTCTGGCGACAACCATCGTGATGTCGTTACCACTGTTCTTCAGGACGTCAACTGCAAAATAGTGATCCGCCTCCACAAGGCTGTGCTCGTTCACCTGAAAAATGCATCAATTGTCACACCAAAGCGATTTAAGCCACCACCAAGATGATGGCCTTCAACCCGTCGAGTGCCGAGAAAATCTGAACACCACCCAACTGCAAGAGGTATAGATCCTCATGAGCCCCCGAAGATGCGGGGGCTCATGAGGATCTATACCTCTTGCTGACACCACTTTGAATTCACCTTTTTGGGCTTTTTTGTTATTGAATCGGCAAATACAATCATCATCAGCTGACACTGGACGAGTCAATGCTAGGTGAAATTTCTAACCCTTGAAGACTTTTCATGAGACAGCACCTGTCCTTTAAGACCGACTTTTTCTTGCAAACAAGGCGGTTGCTTAAAAACAGGTTCTACAGTAAGATGATTACAAAGTAAAGTAGGTAAAAGTACTGTCAGGGGAGAGAATTGCGCAGTATCGACCAATGATCATAGATCAAGTTTGATTGAAGTACACACAAAAAAAGATAGGAAAGAATGGTGCGCTATGTAAGTGACTCGAAGTAGTGAATATGGAAGCCCCCCCCCCCCTCCCCACAGAAGGGGGGGCATATCGCATATTGACTAGATTTCCAGCCCCTTGATGCATGGAAATTTAGATCTAGGTCTCTCAAGGGGGGTCCAGATTGTTTAGCCGGTGTGGACAGCTGTTTTGGTCTTGGCGACCTCGTCAGCACACCATTCGGCAGTGCTTTTACCTTCCTTTACTTTGTAATCTTCCTAAAATATTAGCACTGGCAGTCTCCCCATTTCTTTTCAAGTTCTACTGTACCCTGCAGAGCGAAATGCATTCAGCTGTAGGCAGAGCATGCAACCATTAACCCATTCAGCCCTGACCCACTACAGCAGGAGATGGGTCGACCATGATAATTGCCAGGTTAGCTTGGCGCCTGTCGGCACCAAGCTAATCTGGCACTGCCCTTGAATTATCATGGTCGATCCATCTCCTGCAACTGGTGCACAGTCATTAGGTGACGCCTCCAAAATTTGGGAAATACGGCCATCGGGCTGAACGAGTTAAAGGTATTTCAGCACGAGTACGTGACCACTGTTACCTTGAGCAATTTGTCACCCATTCTGATGCCAGCCTTCCCCGCGGGGCCTTCTTCAGTGACTCGAGAGATGAAAACACTCTGCAGAATGAGACAAAAACAAGAGTGAACAAATGAAAATGAAAATACTCAGCAACAGAAGATAAAAATAAGTGTGAAAACATTAAACAGTGCCAACGCATAATTATTGTTATTATGGTCAAGTTTTCTGGGCAAAATTTACGAGAGCAAGTTCTCTGTTAACCCTTATCATTCGGAATACACCTGTGTGTGAAATAAGTTTGACTAAAAGAGTTCAAGAGTAGTGCTAGAATAGCTTGGCGCCCCTAGGCACAAAGCTATTCTGGCACACCCTTGAACTAAAGCCATTGGTATATATCCTTATCTGTAAGTACTATAATATAGCTTGCATATATATGTCAGTGTACAAATTTGAAGCTTTTAGCCTCAGGATGATATGGGTTAATATTGAACCATGGGTTTTTGCTTTTTTGTTTGTTGTCATTTTGTTTTGGGGTTTGTTGTTCGTTTTTCTTGTTTGTTGTTGGGTTTATTTTTGTTTATTTTTTTTTTTTTATTATTATTATTTTTTTTTTTTTTTTTTTTGGGGGGGGGGGGGGGGGTTGAATGTTTTTTGTTTTTTTTTTTTTAGGGATGTGTGTGTGTGTGTGTGTGTGGGGGGTGGGGGGGGGGAGGGTAGTGATGATGTTCATATTGGGCGTGAGGCAAAAAACAAAAACAAAACAAAGGGGAGTTTGATTTATTAAGGGTGACAAGTTTTGTGTCAATACTAAACCTTCATTTTCCCATCTGTTAACCCCATTGACTAGTAGTGCTACCAACGATACCACTCAGCGGAAAAGAGATGTGGATATGCATCTCTACTGCCGAACGGTGTCATCAGTAGCAGTCAAAAGGCAAAACTAACACACGGAGCCCCAAGGTTCAAATTCTCAACTCAGTGAATTGTCCTCAGAGGACTGCATAGAGTTCCAGACGCAGGCTGACCACGATAGTGAAAGGGTGGTGCCAGAATAGCTTGGCGCAAAGCGCCAAGCTATTCTGGCACCACTTGCACTATCATGGTCGATCCGTGTCTTACAGTGCCTCATAATCTTATAGCGGATTTAACCCTTTTTACCTCATCATCTCCCCTGTACGGCGTTGACCCCTTCCCTCCTGCAATACTGATGCCGAGCCCCTGGCCAGGCTCCCGCAGAATGTGGATGGAGAACTGTTCTTCTTCTGTTCCTGAGGCCAGAGACAAAGGCTGTGCAGCTGGGACAGCCATGGTTTCATCGTCCGGTGGCTGAACGCTGGGAGAGATGGCGGCTGCCTCTTTCTGGGCGGCAGCCTGAGCGAGGATCTCTCGCACTTTTTGTTCCGCGTCCTCCTCCTTGTTGACGCGCTTGTTCTTCAGGTAGTGGGGAGTGTCGCGACGCCGCAAACGGTGATCTTTATCGGGTTCATCATCAATTTCCGGAACAAAGCCGACTTTTCTGTCACGCATCTCCACCTGCAGAAATCGGACAAAGTTATTGTTCTCTCTCGTTCTCAAAAATATGGTTGCATACATGAACACTGCAGGGAGTTCCAGATGCAGACTGATGACGATAGTGCAAGGGTAGTGCCTAAATAGCTTGGCGCTTGGTGCCAAGCTATTATGGCACCACCCTTGCACTATCATGGTCGATCCATTGTGAAATACAGGGAAAAAAATCCTTTGAAAAATAAGAAAAAGAAGGCATAATGGGATTGATAGGCCAGCTAGCTGCCAAAGATAAGCACAAGAATACAATACAATAATACTTTATTAATCCCGCATGGGGAAATTCACTGTCTGCCCATACAACACATGGCATCATCATTCACTTAATTAAATAACCTATAACTCTCAGTAAAAGAGATGAACTGTAACAGACGTACTGTTACCTTTGTAACACTCTTGGCATCAGAAACACTTATTGTTTATGCCCCTTGTGCTTCTAGTGTCAGCAGTGTTGCAGTGAACTACTGAAAGGGCTAGTACAAAACAACTAAAGGATGTTGACAGACACTATCTACTGATATTACTGTTGAAAAGGGTAACAACCTGAAAGAGTTGGCATAACGTGATGTACTACTTTTGGGTACTCGAAGTCCACTTCGTTCGATACGTCTGCTTTTATATTCATATCTAAGTGGATGTATTTTGTCATCAAGAATGTCAGCCAGTTTGTTCGTAATCCATCTGCTATACAGTGTGTCCAAAGTATCTTGTGCTCTACCAATCAACGCTTTCCTGATTACTTTAAGACAATCTTGATCTCTTTTACATAAATTTCTACCCAAGCACGTCAGTCCAAAAGTTAAAACGCTAACAATACTGGAGCAGTAAAACATCTGTAAAAGCTGCGTGCTTACATTAAATGATCTGAGTTTTCTCAAACAGTAAGGACATGTAATGCATTTACCAAGCATTTCGTGGCTTTGCCCGCAACCTGGAAACAAAATTTCTATTTTAGCCATGTGTGTAGTGGGGTTCTTTGCCTCAATTTTTTTCCTAGTTCCCTATGCACAATTTTCAATTTATTAAATGCGATGCTTCTATTAACAGATTACATCCTGAGGCTGATTTTTTTTTTCGAACTGGCTTTTGTCCTATGAAGGCTACATTACAGATTAGCAGACAGATCAAACATTTTGGCGCCTCAGGCTCCAAGCTATTCTGGCACCAACCTTAAACTATCATAGTCAAATTTATTTCAAAGAGGGTTAACCTTCTTTCTCCCAGGAATCACTTGTACTTGTACATTCTCATCTTTTTAACCTTTTGGCTGCCAGTGGTGATTTTTGTCGATAGGTTTCCTGCAAGGCTTACCTTCACAAAGATCGCTATCTATCTATCTATCTATCTTATCTATATCCCGTAGTCTTGCCGACCGCTGGGGCACCGCTGATGACTTGGCAACCCGCTCCCTCCATTCCTCTCTGTTCTCTGCCATTCTCAGCGTATTGTCCAGCTTCAGTCCTGTCCACTCTGAGATATTGTCCTCCCATCTTTACCTCTGTCTTCCTCTCCTTCGTCCTCCTTGCACAGTGCCTCGCATGATTGTTTTGGCAAGCCCTGCTGAACGTGTGACATGCCCATACCACTTCAGTTTGTGTTTTTTCACAATGGCTAATAAGTCTTCATAGGGCCCGATGGCTTGCCTGATTCTGCTTCCCACTTCCTCGTTTGAGATGTGATCTCTGTATGAAATGCCAAGCAGCCTTCGAAAACATCTCATTTCAGTGGCTTGTATCCTCCTTTCAAGGTCTGCTGTGAGGGTCCATGACGAGATGACTAAGGAGCGCATCAGTCTGATCTTGGAGCAGAGTGTGATGTTTCTGTCCTTCCATATGGTCTTCAATCTTTTCAGTGCTGTTGTTGTCTGCGCAATCCTGGACAGTATTTCTGGTTTTGATCCCTCATCTGTCACAATGGCTCCTAAGTATTTGAATTTATTAACTGTTTCCAGTTTTTGACCTCCAACCATGATTTCAGTGCCAATGCCACTGGCGTTATTGGTCACCAGTTTGGTCTTCTCTGCACTGATTTCCATCCCATACGCAATGGCTGTACTATCCAGCTTTTCCACCAGCTGAGCTAGCTCTTTCTCTGTTCCTGCAAGGCCATCAATGTTGTCCACAAAGCGCAAGTTCGTGATTGTTCTGCCTCCAATACTGACAGTTCCTTCATGATCTTTCAGAGCGTCCGTCATGATTCTTTCGAGGAAGATGTTGAAAAGAGTAGGTGAGAGCAAAGATCGCTACCAACGGCTAATGGGTGAAATAATAAATTTGCATCTCTTTCATTCCTTCTTTCTTGGTCACTTTGAACACATCTGTTAACCCTTATCATTCGGAATACACGTGTGTGAAATAAGTTCGACTAAAATAGTTCAAGGGTAGTGCCAGAATAGCTTGGCGCCTCTAGGCGCCAAGCTATTCTGGCACTACCCTTGAACTAAAGCCATTGGTCTATATCCTTATGTGTAAGTACTATAACCTAGCTTGCATATGGCAGTGTACAAATTTAAAGCTTTTAGCCTCAGTAGGATAGGGGTTAACCCTTTGGCTGCCAGTAGCACATTTTGTTGAGGTGATTCCTGTAGAAATCCCTGTAAGAATCACGACAACAAAAGCTCTTCTGGCCATCAGCAGCGCCTTTTCTTGAGGTCATTCCTGCAGAAATGGCCTCAACCAAAAGCACTGCCAACAGCCAAAGGGTCAACTTCAGGTAAGGGGGTTAAAACAAAACACGAAACTCACATCGTTCTCGTCGTCAGAATCATGTTCACCGTCCGACCCGCTGTCATGATCATTCCTTCTTTCACTCGAATCTTCGTCCATTTCACCTTCGTCATCATCTTGACTGGCTATCGTCACAACAGGGGCCGACATTATCGTGACCGTTTTGCCCACCAGCAAGGGCTGCGACTCTTGCGGCAAGTGGTCATCCTCCTCTTCTGAAGATTCTGACTGGACGGCTGGTGGTGTGGCCCCTTTCAAGTCTGGAGCTGAACAATGAAAAATGACATTACAAGAATTGCATCTATTTCTGCTGATGTCTACGTTCATTTCTCTCATGTCTGTAGCTTTAATATAGTCACAAAACTGGCATGATTTTACTTATATATTTAACAAAAATTAAGCTGTCAAATGAAAACACTGTCTTTTTAAACACATCACCGTAAAAAGACAGAGGTCTTGATTGACAACGTAAGATTTTTTTGTATAAACAAGATGATAATAAAAACAATCATTCTGTGCCATTTTCTGATCTATAATCAAAGTATGGAGCTAGTGTTTTGGGGATTTTATTACCCAACATACAAAATGGCTTCATTTGACTTTTGCAGAACACTTGTAAGATAAAATAACCACCCTTACCCCCTCCACTGCAAATTGCAACAGGTCGCAGTTTACGTTTCTGAATTCCTTGTAAAGTCAACGCCAAAGAGCCTCATCCATCCAAAAAACATGAATACAAAGTAAAGTCAGCAAGAGACATAGATCCTCGTGAGCCCCCGCAACTGCGGGGGCTCATGAGGATCTATGTCGCTTGCACTTGGAACACATCAACTTTTTTTTTGCAAAGAAGCTAATGAGTTCGTCAAATAAATGAAGTGTATCCATCGTTGACCCTTACGTTTTCAGTCAGCAGTCAGACTACTTCATAGGACTACTTCAAGCGAGAAAAAAATCTGACAATCCACACTACCTTTAATAATTTCAGGCGGCACTGGTTGTTTCGGCTGAGGTGGCGGCTGGGGTGGGGGTGAATGAGGTCGCCGATAATGGACGGGGGACGACTCTCTTTCTTCGACCGACGTCTGACGCAGGGGATGAACTTGCTCGTCACTTTCCCAGGTCGCGTCTTGATCCCTCGATGGCATAAACATCCGGTCCTAAAATTGAAATATCATCGATGAAGTTTAGTTTTTTTTGGAGGGAACGAGTGAATAAATGAATTTTTAACTTAACCCTTTTCATCCTGATACACCCACTGCTTTAAATAAATTTGACTCCTGGCTCAAGGGTGGTGTCAGAATAGCTTGGCGCCTGAGGCGCCAAGCTATTCTGGCACCAACCTTGAAAAAAACCAGTTGACCTATCTCCTAATCTGTAATGTAACCTTCCTAGGACAATAGCCAAATTCTACAAAATCAGCCTCAGGATGTAATGGGTTAAGCACGTCTTCTTGAGAAGAAGGAAAACCCTGACACCAGGCAAATGAAGCAATACTGTCAATCTTTGTCTTTTTAGTGGCACTTGGTCTAAGCAGCCCCACTGACTTAATATTTACAATATAATTATATACATGCTAGTTCGTTGTGTTCTCCCTTTCAGTGTCGGGCAACGAGGTCCCAAACCACAGACCAGTTGTAAACCTTTTTCTATAGATGCACTAATTTTTACCTAGCACCACACAGAAAGCTTTCTCATCAAGGTTGGTCTATATATATATTTGTACTCACATGCAAACAACATAAACTAGGGCGTACCCTGCACAATTTTGTATAATGAAATAAAGAAATTGACTTGTGATATGCTCTGTACGCCTTAACCCTTTTCATCCTGATACACTTCTGCTTGAAATTAATTTGACTATGATAGTTCAAGGGTGGTGCCAGAATAGCTTGGCGCCTCAGGTGCCAAGCTATTCTGGCACCACCCTTGAACTAGAATGGTTTATCTATCTCCTAATCTGTAGTGTAGCCTTTATAGGCCAATAAGCAATTTTTTTTAAATCCGCTTCAGGATGTAATGGGTTAAACTGGACAGCCTGTACAAAAGGTAAAAGCTAGCGCGGAGATGTTGAGCATGTCAAGTACACTGTATCACTTTGCCCTTTGAAGGCAGAAGGCAGCAAGTTCTTTTGCGTGAAAAGCAAGATTTTCACTGTATTACAATGAAAATCTTGCTTTTCACTCAAGTGGACTTGCTGCGCTTTTGGTTTCATTGTGTAACGTGAACAATACAAACATGCAGAGGGGAAAATAATAGAGGACACATTCTGATGTCAACGCTACCATAGGGGCCTGGCGAGTAATGCATATCCGCTGTGCCACCACGTGCGCGCGGCCACCGCATAAATAGCTCAAGTCAGAATACAAGGGAGAAAACGGAAGCACACCTGCGAAATTCTAGATGTGGCCGGAAGTAATAATAATAATAATACAGTGCTTTTCTATAGCGTCCTTCCCCACTTACGCAGGCTCGGAACACTTTACAAATAATTATAAACACACACAATAAACTACAAATCACAACAACAAAAATGGTTCAGGCATACTAACCACAGTCTTTCACACAACGAACATATCCCAGACCTCTTTCTCAAAATCTAGAGTTGAACGTTAAACCCTTTAGTAGAGTGCCGTGAAAGAGGCCACTATGCACTGCAGTGCATCCATTGTTTTCTGCCGTGTTTACTCTAAAGTCAAAGTGAATTACTCGAAAAGATATTGACAAGTGGGCAGTGTTTAAACCAGACTCCATTAAAGTAGACCTTTTTGGGCTGGGGAAATATGTACCAAAAGCAACTGCTGCTATGAACGATGGCTTGACTGTGCAAAAAGCCTTGATACTAAACTATCAGTTTTGATCGCAGGACAAGGCTGGTATAGATTTGTGGCAAAATATCTACCGAGTTTCTTCAGTTTGAGGTTTTAGGCGGATGGTTGCTTTGAGGGTTGAAAACTGCTCTGGAATCACAGTGCTTCTCCGCTTTGTGTGCCTTTTGTTTTCTCCCTTGTATTCTGAATTAAGCTTGAGGACGCGGTGGCGAGGACGCGGTGGCGCGCACCCGGTGGCGCAGCGGATTTAATCAAAGCACTACTCGTCCGTCAGGCCCCTATGATCGCTACAGTGCAAAATTTGCATAAAAAACTAGACCAAAAGGGTTGACTGCCAGTGCTTATAATTTAGAAGAAACTACCAAGTGAGTAGGAAAAAGCACTGTCAATTTCATGACCCTATTCAGCAATTGAAATGTGTTACTGTGACTCAGACCTTGCAAAGAGGAGACACAAGATCCAATCTCACAGACCAGCACAAAATTGTGAACACTGATTTTTAACCCATTTAGCCCTCACACCTTACAGCAGGAAATGGATCGACCATGATAATTCAAGGGCAGTGCCAGATTAGCTTGGCGCCATCAGGCGCCAAGCTAATCTGGCACTGCCCTTGAATTATCATGGTCACTCCATCTCGTGCAACTGGTACGTAGTCGTTAGGTGACACAACTCCAAAATTTGAGAAATGCAGATTGGGTTAAATGGGTTAATACAATGTAGAAAAATAAAATTAAAAAAATACAAATCCTCCGCACCAGTGGCAAGCTATGCACCGAACTTACCTCGTCGGTCTTCTCTTTGTGTGGGATGACGTGACCATCGATGTTATCTTTCTGTTTGAGGAATTTGGAATGGCGCGCCTTCAGCTCTTTGGGGTGTGGCGTGTCGTGACGCACAAAATGACCCTGTCGGTGTCACAAGCAACGGAGAGACAGAGACAGAAACAGGAGTCAGACATGCAAAGACACAGGCATCATTCCTTCAAAAATGCAACAGCACTGATAGTTAAGCTACATGGGCGAATGCTGGCAATCAGGGTCAGGTCAAAGACAGTAGGTTGCACCCCTTGTTAGTGGGGACGTCCATGCGGAAATAAAGAGATCGTTTCGCTGGATCGCACAGTGCACCCTCATACTAACACCTTTGACCTTGATAGTTCAGGATGTAATGGGTTATCCCTTATCATTCGGAATACACCAGTGTGTGAAATAAGCTTGACTAAAATAGTTCAAGGGTAGTGCCAGAATAGCTTGGCACCTCTGTGAATGGCAGATTCTATCTATATGACACAAAAATATTGACTGGGATGGAAAATATCGAAGGTCGTCTGTCACCAGGAGGGATAAATCTTGAGAAAGGAGGAGCATCCAGTTACTTATCCAAGTCGTGTGTCATCTATGCAACAGAGTTAAAGCGCCCGGGATGGAATTTTTGTCATGCTGTCCATCCCGATGGCGGACAATTTCCTAGCAGAAAGCCTGTAACAGTCATACTGTTTACACCGAGTAAGTACGTCAAACAAAGGGAGTAAATGAGAAAACAAGGTACGCAGGCTTTCCGCTAGGATTTAAAACTGCCCTCAGAACGGACAGCATTTTCGTAAAAATTTCTCTTAGCCACATTACTCTCCATCATGTTCTTTAACCCTTTTAGCCACAAGGTCCCATTTCTCAAATTTCAGAGGTGTTGCCTAATGACTATGTACCAGTTGCAGGAGATGGATTGATCATGATAATTCAAGGGTAGAGCCAGATTGGCTTGGCGCCTGAAGGCACCAAGCTAATCTGGCACTACCCCTGAATTATCATGATCAGCCAATCTCCTGCTGTAGGGACTCGAGGCTAAATGGGTTAACCTATAACGCTCTGACATGAGATGACGGGAAGTGCACCATCCAGGCTAGATCAAGGGTGGTGTCAGAATAGCCTAGTGCCTGTAGTGTAAATATTCACATGCGTCTGATGCTTCAGGAATGAATCAACCGCCGTGTGCCTGGACATGACTGGATGCTTCTGAATATTTGTCCATCCCGGTGATGGACTGCCTTACATTTTTTCCATCCCTTGCAAAATGTATCCGTTAAATACGGAAACCTTGATACCCTGATGTGAGCAAGCGGCACAAATTCTCATAATTGCCTAGTGAAAGAACGGATTGTTTAAATAGTCCAGGGCTTCCGTTTTTACAACAGTTTAAAGGGTCTGTAGACCCCCAGGAATACATTTCAGAGGATACACAGACCCCCATCTGAGCATAATAGAGGGTCCACAATTTTATTTAAGATTGATTGATTGTACATTGCTTAACGTCCTGACAGCAACAAGGCTTTCTCAGGACGTGCCTGCACTGCATGTGGAAAAAAAAAAAACTAAACTGAATATTGAATGTATGTCACCAGCCAGTCCAATATATGTTAAATAAACCAACGACATGGGGGCCTAACACACTCAATATCTAGAGCTACAGGCAGCGCAGACAGTAGGGAGAGTTTAAAAAAGGAAAATACAGGTGAATGGACCAAGGGTAAACAGAAACACATGCCCCAGAATAGAGGGGAAAACCCACCCTGTGGGACTGACCAGGGTGACCCTGGGAACTAAAAAGTAGTTAACCCCACCCAAGTCCCCCAGGGCAGACCCAGGTGGGGGTTTATTTAAGAAAAACTGCATCATTCATCATTATACTCTTTGAAATAAATTAACTAAATTCGCTCTCTCCTCTTTAAATTTGTTGTGAATGTGTGCGTGTCCTTTCCATTATATTGATTCTTTAACTGGTAATCTATCATGCAAAAGCTTGTCACCCTCTCCGACTCTCTCACACACACAGAGAAAAACACACACATATATGTATTAATTTTGTATGATCATTTGATAATGTATTGTAACAGAGAATATAGCCTTTTCTGCTGAATGCATGTTGACAACCAAAGTCTGATTTGTCTAAACTCTCTATCTGTGTGTGTGTGTGTGTGTGTGTGTGTGTGTGTGTGTGTGTGTGTGTGTGTGTGTGTGTGTGTGTGTACTTAAAAGCTATGTACCAGAAGATGGATCGACCACGATAATTCAACTGTAATGCCAGATAAACTTGGAGCTTGATGTAGAGTGATGGCGCCCTGCTAATCTGGCACTATGTTCAAATTACTATGGCCATCCATCTCCTGCTGTTCAGACTTAGGGCTAAATGGGTTAAAAGTCTGAATAGCTTGGTTTTTAGTAAGTTTGACACTAATAGGGAGGTTTCATTTGCACGAACGACTCCCAACAATGCAAGGGACTGGGGAGTGATTCATGGCAGATAATCAGTTTGAACTTTGTACAATCAGCATAAAAAACACTGCAAACCTCAGCATGTCGAGGCATAGGTCCCCATGATCCTGGAAGGATCATGATGATCTATACCTCTTGGAGATGTGTGGAATGTTGTCTATCCTTTTGCGTTTTCTCCGCCATTTCAGTACAACTTCTTTCGAGATTGAAAGTAAAACGCACGATGCCGTATCCCGTAATACTATCAATGGTGACGTCACAGCAAAGTAACGGGTTCAACATGTAGCGCCCACATTGTAATAACATGCTGGCACCACACGTAAACTAACAGGTTGCCCGTCCAGTTACACTCGTACGACCCCGGAGTTGGGACGATTCTGAACGCAGCCGCGACTAAGCGAGCGATTGAACGAACCAACTTATCACTAAAAATAGAACGCCTGTCGCCGATCTCTGTTAGGGTACGCACGGTGGCGCAAGGACATTACGTCTCGGACGCAGATGCACTTAATTTTAGTGCTTCTGACGACCCCTTAGTTACATTTTCAGTAAGTGATTTTGAGTTTTAATGCGTCATAGATGCACAGACGCACTAAAACGGAAGCCCTGAATACTGAAATTTCCCAAACTCAATTTTTTTAAATTATACCTGCCAGCTTTCCCCCATGCAGACACACTACAATTTATACGATATATAAGGTTTTCATCAAGACACAGCACTATTTCTCTACAAGCAATGACTTTCGTCCTAGACATTTTCTCACAGCCAACTATGCAAAGCAATGAGCGATTCTGGCCATTTCACTTGCTGTCTGAGAGTGTTCATTGAATATGAGCATGCTATAGACAGCGCAACAGGTCAGAAAACATTGTTATGAGTGACAAGAGCGAAAAACTGAATACGGTCCACAGACTATGTCTCATAATCCACGGCCAGCTAGAGACATACATTCTCATGAGCCCCTGCATCCGCAGGGGCTCATGAGAATGTATGCCTCTTGCAGAGCAAACAAGGCTGTCTGAAAGGCTGTTTATCTGAACTAAAAATATGAATTCGTCTCTCTGGGATTTTGAAACATCTGAATCAGTCTCCAGGACAGAATTGCAAATTGAATTTTAAAAGTAAAAACTTGTGCTGGTGTAAGACTTTGACCTTGCATAACCCAGACTGTAAGGTCCAAACTCATAGACCAGCACGTTTAAATTGATTGCATAGTTTGAAGTACATGTAGTTCAGAAATAAAACCGAGATTTCACGCCAAAAAAAAAAAAAAATCTATTTGAGGCACAATGGACCCAGTGTCAAAACTGAAGTCTAAAACATAAGAGAGCAATCAAGAAAACTGAAGAGAAATCGGAGCCATAAAAAGATAAACAGAAAACAAACAAAACTAACAAAGAATTCAACAGAGAGACAGACAGAATAGAACATGACAGAGGATATTAATTTCAAGAAAGAGTGAGTTTGTTGTGCTTGCCGAAACAAAGAAAGACAATTCAGAAAGAACAGGACAACACTTGGCAACTGATGGGTGCCGTAAATCAGAGGTATTTTAAAATTTGCATGTGTTTAATGCAAACAGCGTTTTAAAAGCCTGGACAAACTTGCGATATTGCATGTTTGTCCAGGCTTTTAATTTGCTGTTTGCATCAAATACGTACAAATTTTGATAAACTTCTAATTTATGAACAATCTCCATTCTTTCCACATTTTACTATATTTAGTACCTTTGGCAAGACCCCCGGGGAGGGGGGGGGGGAGTAATTAATTTATTAATTAATTCTACTCACATCATCATCCTCCGAGTTTCCTGAATCATAACCGTCAGGAAACTGGACGACGCTGTCCCTCGGCCGATCCCGATCATGCTCTCTGTCGGACCAGCTTTTTCGGCTCTCTACCTCCGTGGCTATACTGCCCTTCAGCAAGTTCTCTGTACACAGGAAAAACATGCAAGAAAATTGAAAACTGTGGACTTCCCGTACCTGTCATATGGTCCAAAATCAGACCACAAATAGATATTGTCACTTAGCATAAAATGTTGACTGTTGGACACAATCTATTATAATTATTTTCTCACCCATGCTTTCTGTGTGGAAGCCTTGCTGAGGCAGCAAGAAACATGTGAGGACTTTCTGCCCAGTGCGTTCGTCATAGTCCGTCTGGAATTTGAGTAACGGCTGGGCCTGGTTTTCTGACAGCCATAGTGCCTTTAGGTCAAGGTTGGCTACTGTCATCGGCAGGTACTCAAGTCTGAGGAAACAAATAAGTAAGCAAATAAATAAATAAATAAATAAATAAGGTGAACTCATCCAGCATATTTAACATAGTCTGTTACAAGGCTGAATACTTCATGTAACACCAACTATACACTGTTAACCCTTTGGCTGATGATAGCGACTTTTGTCACAATGATTCCTGAAGAAATCATAGCAACAAAAAGCACTACCAACAGCCAAAGGATTCAGTGTACAAAAAAGAAGTTTGCTGTTATATCCAAAGTTTGTTACTGCCAAAGTAGTTTACATTATGTTGGGTTTTGACCTAAAAAGAAGGGTTGTTATATTCAAAATTTCAGTTCATGTTACAACTGACCAGTCGGCTTCACTTATTACAGGTCAGATGTAACATAAACTGAAATTTTGGATGTATACCATAACTAATACAGTAATAGATCTGTGCACCCATTTGTAATTTGTGGTCTAAAGCGGGTCTCAGCAGCGAAATGGCATGCCGCATGGTTGTAACAAAAGCAGGCGCACATCTATAATCTTTACAGGAGTAACAAGTCCACTCCAGCCTTAAACCATATAATAGTGAGGCTAAAAGCTTCACATCTGCACACTGCCAAATGCAAGCTACATGTTAGCAATTACGGATAAGGATATAGGCCAATGGCTTCAGTTCAAGGGTGGTGCCAGAATAACTTGGCGCCTACAGGCGCCAAGCTATTCTGGCACTACCCTCGAACTATTTTAGTCACACTTATTTCACACACTGGTTAACCCCTTCATTGCCACTTGACGCAAACAGTTTCTGTTATCTTCATTCACTCAACACACACAACCCTGGTACGCTGTCCCAAAAACATATTCAAAGTGGTTTTTGCAAGAGGCATTGATCCTCATGAGCTACCCGCAACTGCGGAAGCTCATGAGGATCTATGCCTCTTGCGGTTGGGTGGTGTTCAACTTTTCTCAGCAGTGAATGGGTTAACCTCCTTGTGCATGCAGCCACTGGCACTGTTTCTACATGGGGGTTAAAATCCTGCTGTATCTTACCTGTTGCCGGAGACATCGAGCACTTGCAGCCTGCTGAGTACGCCCAGTTCTTGTGGCAGACGCAGCAACCTGTTGTCTCGCAGAGACAGCACACCCAGCTTCCCGCATTTTCCGATCTGAAGATCATGGTATACTTTTCAAAAGTACAGACTGGGCATACATTTGCGAGCAAGAAAAGAAAGAGTCTCCACTAACGAAGCTCTTATTCATTTTGCAACCTCATGGAAAGCAAACAATGATGGCATGTCACCGTGACTGTCCACATGTCAAATAGTTCTTGACAAAATCAAACAAAAATGGGGGATTCTGGTTTCCTGGCTGTGAGCAGCTAGAGACTGTTAACCCTTTCCCTGCTGCTGTACGTACATTTTTATTTCTGAAATCGTGGTTCATCCAGCGACCAAAAGCCAACACCGTCCAGGGAACGTGAATACAAACTGGTATCAGCAAGAGGCCTAGATCCTCATGAGCCCCCGCAGTCACAGGGGCTCATGAGGATCTATGTCTCTTGCAGTTGGATCATGTTCACGTTTTTTCCTGGCAGTGGAGACGTCAAAAGCATTCATAAATATTTTCATTATCATTTATACACATCCGGTTCCCACAAAAGCCAAAAGCATTCAAAAGTAGCCATTTAACCCTTATCCTGACATACCCATTGTTTGAAATGAATTTGACTGATAGTTCAAGGGTGGTGCCAGAATAGCTTGGCGCCTCTGGCGCCAAGCTATTCTGGCACCACCCTTGAACTAAAACAGTTGATCTATCACCTCATCAGTAATGTAGACTTCATAGGACTATGAGCAAATTTTACAAAATCATCCTCAGGTTGTAAGGGGTCAAAGTAAGACTGCCACAGCTGTAACTTAGCAATGAGCGCATGCCCTCTAATGTCCGTTTTGAGCCTGAACCCGTTCTGAACCCTTTTTTGGGGGGCACGAAAAAAAAGCAAACCAAAAAGTGGTCTTTTAAAGACAGGTGCTCACTCAAGAAAAGTCCTGAAGGACAACAAGTGTCACTTGTCATTAAAAGACCATCATTTAGATGGCTACAGTACAGCCACATGAATAATAATAATAATACCAGTCATTATATAGGCGCTTTACCCAATTCTGTGAATCGGCTTAAAACGCCGTGAACTGAACCCAATCAGTCTTACTACTAAATGATGGTCTTTAATAATAATAATAATAATAATAATAATAATAATAAAGAGCATTTATATCATGCTATATCCCCAGCAGCAGTGAGCTCTAAGCTCTAATGACAGGCGATCTCTCATAAAAGTGGTCTCTCAAGCAAAGTTCTAATGTACTTTTTAGATTGTACATTGCTTAACGTCCCGACAGCAACAAGGCTTTCTCAGGACGTGCCTGCACCATGGATACTACATTACTGGATGTCTGACTGAGCGCGTGTACCTTCTCAAAGCCTATTGCGAAGTTTGATTCGGGTTTGTGCGCATGCGCCAGCTTGCGATTTTGCCTAGGTTTTTCCGGTTGCATTTCGACTATCATGGAAGACAGAGAAAGGAATGCGTGTATCCCGTTTGAAACGGACATTTTTGATTCAATCGTCGAGGTAAGGTCTTCGGTTTTCTTTTATATCAACGCTAAATGAACTTGTTTGACATCTAACAGAGTTTTCATATCGAAAAACTTTTAGGATAAAAGAGAAGTCGTTGAGTGAAATGGTCATAGTTGATTGATTGATCATTCGATGATTGACGGAGTGACCGACTCACCAAGTCAATGTTTGTTTGTTTTGTAGAGGTGGAGTGAAATTTGAATAAATGTACTCCAGTCTTTGGTCAGATTTACTGATAAAGTAACTACTGTAAGTAGTTTTTATCATTAGACTCCTGACAATAGTCCCTATGAGGTCAAAGGAAGAAGATAACAGTGGTCTTTCAGAAACGCTAAAATTCAGAGGTGTTCAGCTTAGTCATACATGTTTATGAGTAAATTATTTATGTTTGTACAATGACCAACTTGCTGAAATGCATATTATTCGGCTATATCTTTTGCAAGTTCAGCTAGATTGTCACCAAGACAAAACTGTGAATGGTAGATGCTTCTTTGCACTACTGATAGTGATACTGATAAGAAATTTATAATCATAAGCTGATTTGTTTTCTTACAGGAGACATCAGTTGATGTTGGACAAGTGACAATTGAGGATAGTTCAGCTTCTGATGGTCCGATCCAATATGCTTCTACGGTGGAAAACAGAATTCAGGTACAAAGCCTAAAATATTAATTTAAATTATTAATTTGTTAGCTTATGTTTACAGTTACGTATGCCTTTTGTAACACAATAAAAAGGTGAATTGTGCTTTTAGTTATAATACAAAATAATGTCATATGTTATGCCAATCATTTTTCAGTTGTGAGTGTAAATGTTCAACTTCAAATATAGTGTTATTTTTATATATTATTATTATTATTCAGGGACGAGCAAACCCACTAGGAAAGTTTTTTCTCTTACCCCTCACAATGCACCCCCCCCCCCCTCCTCCCTCAAACTCCACCACTTATTTATTACTAAAAAAATCTTAGAATAGATTTTAATAGCTATCTGCAGTGGGATTCAGGTTTATTTCATTCGTAACAAACTCTTTACCTACCCAGTACCTTCTAAACTTTTCCATAGGTGCAGAATTTCAATACATTATCAGCAATTTGGAGATTAGCTGCAGTAATAAAAATTCAAATAAACCCCAAAGTTTGTTTCACCAAGACAAATATGCTTTTTTGTTCATTATTTTTACGTTGAAGCTTACTATTTTATTCTTAAAGATGACATTTCTAATGTACAGGTTTTCTAGCCTTAAGTTTACAAATTTGGAGAGATTTTCTAGCTTGAAACTTTTCAAGCGTAACATAGCAAAGGGCCTTCTTTAAAGTAATTTTTTGGCCTTGGGCAATTCCATGCCCATCCATGAACTGCTATCTGGGTTATAGTGATCATCTGTCTTTTCATCTGCATTAAATTTCAGATCACTAGCGACCTTGTGGCTTCAATTTGTTCAGAGCATGCTGTGGACGACAACTTATCAACTGCTCGCAGATCCTTCTTTGAAAGCATTCAAGGTATGTTGCTCCATTTCTTGCTTCATTTTAAGTCCAGTTTGGTATGACATATAACCTTCATCCAAAAATCTGAGGTCACTAAATAGACTTATAGAGGGATCTTTAAGCAGAGCCTAGAGGTGGAGATGGAATATATGGCACAACCTGATCTTGTTGGGTTGCCAAGTCTGAACATTGCGTTAGTTTAGATGAACTTCAGTTCTTGCCAGTTATGAAATTTATATTTGTTGTTGATTATTTTGCTTCTTTATTTTTCAAGTGTATAATCATGTGATTAGATCCACAAAAATTTAGGGTCAGATGTACTTAGAATAGTGAAATATAGGATTGGTCAGATGACCCAATTTTTTTTTTTGGTGGGCTTATTTGTGATTGGGATGTTTTGCTTATGTGTGTTTTTACAGCTGAACCAGTCCTGCCAGCAGTGGGTTTCATGACTGCATGCCTGATGCCTGCTGGAAAATTTCACAGCGCCACAAGAGAGAAAGCATGGATGCGGTACCACCAGGAATTCCTCAAACATCGCCTTGATGTCATGAAAGCCATTGACACCACTGCTGCCAACGCTGCATTTCTGTGCTTAAAACTCTTTGAACGCTTGATAATCTGGCATATACGAGAACGAGTGAGCTTTCTGTGCAGAGACAGCACACAGAGTTAACTGAGCTTGACAGTAAGGTTGTCCCATACTTTGGTGGATGTATTCTGCGGAAACAGAAAGAGCGACTTCCCCCAGCATTTCTAGAATATCTTGATGCTTTCCAGTGTGAGGAGGAAAGTAGCCCTTCACTCACAACAACACTGGACAGGGGTGGACTCACCCATTTACATCAGATGTCGAAAGAACTGTTTGAGATGCTGGAGGTGAAGTTCCGTGACTATACTGGCCAAGTTGCGCAGTCCTTTAGTAGCACAGACTTTCAGCAGTTATGCTCCAGTGATAAAGAAATAACGTTGAAGTTTGAGGAATGTTTGCAAGGTGTGGACAGCAAAGACAATTTGAAAGAAAGGTTGTTTTCAGCCATTGTTAGCCACTACTTTAGGGTGAGGATTCACCATGAGTGTAAACTCTACATGGAGTGACTTCGAAGTCGAGAGGCCAGCTCGAAGCAGAGCAGAGCTTTTAGAAGGGGGCTTAAAGAAATGCAATGAAAATGCAAATATGGTTGACAATGACAATAAAAGGATGAAACCAATAAAGTTTGCTTTAGAAAAGAGTTGGCTTTTTGTGAATTATGTCATTATAGTAAGAAAAAGATAATCAAGATATTTTTTGTTGTTGCTTAAAGTGTCATGGTGTCACACGTTACAGCCTACATGAAAATAGTGAACAAAATAAAAGACTAAACATAGGCTCAAGCATACTATGTTAGGTGGTGTGCTATTATTTTATATATTTACCATTACAGTATGCATGTGTCTTGTTTGCAATTATTATCACCATCCTCACCATTACAATCCATATTATTATCGCCGTCATCGTCATAATCAGCACAGCATTTATAATCACCGTCTTCACAACACGTAGCTCAGTGGTCAGAGCGCACGACTTGTGTGAGTGCATCTTGGGCGACGTGGGTTCGAATCCTGACTTCAGCAAACTATTTTGTGATTGCTGGATATTTCGGGCCAGCGCCTTGAGAAGCTCTCTGAGCTTATAAGTGCGCTATATAATAGAAACCTTTTTTTCTTTTTTTTAACGATTATTACTGTCACCGACACAACATATAAAAACATCAAAGCGGTTAACATCACTATTACCATCACCCACAAAACAAACGGCAATATCAGTAGTATTTGTAATTTCTTCATCAATACCAACAAAAACTGAATGTTCACTCTCGTTCGGAATCAACTGATAACATTCACCATACTGCACACTTTGCAGAAAATTAGCATAATCTAGCCCATCAGTGCCTGCTTTTGAAGTGTTATGACTCTCACATATCAATACATTCAACACACCTTACATCATTTACTGATTTAGTTCACTAAAAACACCACACCCACAACTGATCATTTTAGGTACCATAGGCATAGTCAGAACATTTCCTTTCATACACATACCATGAACAGAAACTAAAACATAAGATTGTGCACAGAACATAAAATCATTAGCTGGGCTCTTTGTAACGTGGACTGTCTGACAGTCACCATCAATGCCATGATTAATTAATTTTGAGTTCACATCAGATTTAATTTTTTTAACCTTGTCAATATTATTAATAGGACTATAGACATGTATGCACTCGTACTTCGACGTGTCTTTTCACATTGGTACCGGAAAGGGCAATGCAAAAGTGCGCGGCTAAGATGCGCGAAGGAACTCAAAGCGAAAATTGTTGAAGTCAGAGGTCAAGTAACTATAGGTCAGTGGCCTGCACTGCTTGTGAAAAAAATAATAAACAAAATATTGAATGCATGTCGCCAGCCGGTCCAATACGTTAAATAAACCTAACACATGGGGCCTAAATAAAGCTAAGACCATTTAGCAACACACATCCAATATCAAGAGCTACAGGCAGCGCAGACAGTAGGGAGAGTTTAAAATAGGAAAATACAGGTGAATGGACCAAGGGTAGACAGAAACACATGCCCCAGAATAGAGAGGAAAACCCACCCTGTGCGGCTGACCAGGGTGACCCTGGGAACACTTTAAGGTATGAGGAGTATTTGTGTTTATTTGAGAGACTTTAAGAATGAGATGGAGATAATGACAACAAACATTTATCTAACAGTGAGACAGACAGACAGACAGACAGAGACTTTATGATACACTGCAACTTCCAACACATACCTCAACAGGGATATCGCCCAGCCTGTTTCTGTCCACGTTCAGGTTGTGCAAGTTCTTCAGTTTCCCGATGGTCGTGGGCAGCTCCTGAAACCAAGTATTACCAAAATAGACTTTAAATTTGAAGGCCCACTACCGCTGTAACTGTTCACAGATACGCTTTTGTAACAGATGGTTACGAAACACTACACACAGGCCTAGTTATGGTTCATTTAGACACAGGACAATCCAGTTCAGCAACGTCTTTATATCAAGTAACCTGACAATGAATCCACCCCGTTCTAGAAATACAACACTATTAGTGCGAGAAACAGCTAAAAATAGACCGACACGTTAATGACAGCACAGAATAAATAAGTGCTTTTGCTGCCTGTCCCAACTGCTGTTAAAATTCATTAGTTGTGTCCACAAGGCATAATAAACACAAATGGTGCTGAAATGTAGACTTCAAATTTAAGCGTAATGGTACTTCAATACAATAGTTAAATACAAATACAATACAATATAATACAATAATACTGTTATTAATACCTCATGGGGAAATTCAACCCCTTCACAGTGCGAGTGCAGTAAACACTTTACTGCAAGCTGCCAGGATACTTCACTGCTGGGATACAGTGATCACCATCCACAGTTCCTCTGCAAGGGCCATAGACATTCATGAGCCCTTGCCGTTGCAGGGGCTCATGAGGGTCTATGGCTCTTGCTGGTTCCATTTGTATCAGTGTCCCTCAGGCACTAATGGTTATCAGGCTACCTGTCAGCTGTGTACAGCCTTAACTTAAAAAATAGACAACATATCACGAGTCAAGCCTTGTAAGGTGACCACCCAAGATACTATGAAAAAGTGGTCGCCACTGACAGGTAGCCTGCGAAATCTCCTTGAACAGTATCAACTGTCATCTATGTTGCTGAGAGAAGACAATGGGACTAAAATAGGGTGGTCTGTATAAATAAATGGTCATTTAACACAGGTGGTGTCCTGGACAGGTTTAACTGTATCCCATCCACTGTGAGTGAAGTGGTGCATTAACCTTTTGTGTGCTGGTTGCAGTTTTAGTCGCGATGATTCCTACAGGAATCATCACGACTAAAACCGGTACCGCCACGCAAAGAGTTAGGTATGTAAAGAGGATCTTGTTTTCACAGTGGTACTAATTTATTATACAATTTGTATAACTCATTAAGGCTGGAGTGAATAGGTGCACCTCATTACAAGCAAAAAATATATATGATGACAGAACATTTCATCTAGAGGTTACCTTGAATATGACCCAGTCTTAGCGACTCTGACACAGAGACCTTGGCTCAGTCCTCACTTGACCACACTGACAAACTATTTAACCCTCTGGGTGGTGATAGTGGTTTTAGTCACGTTGATTCCTGCAGGAATCATCGCAACCAAAGCCACTTCCGACACCCAAAAGGATAATAAGATTGTCCACGAAAAAAAAACATCCCGAGTTTACTGGTTACTTACGGAGAGTAAGTTTTCTGTGAGGATCAGTTCTTGGAGTGCTTCACAGCTGCCAATGTGTGGCGTGAGGGTGAGGAGTCTGTTCATGTCCACCTTTAAAATGGTCAGTTTCTTCAAGAAACCTGGAACAAATGCAGGTCATAGAAATAAGAATATATAGGTTGTTTTGGGGTTGTTTTTTTTTTGTTGTTGTTGTTAAATCAAAGCCTTTCAGAAGAAACAGGTAAGGGAAAAATTCACAAGGCCACATCTCCCCAAACAAACAAAAAAAAAACTGTTTGCTAGGGATTACCGCAGAACTTGTTTTGAGTGACCACCCAAGAGCGATCACCTGTCCTTAAAGACCATCACTTCTAAAGGCAACTTTAGTCACCTAAATGAAGGTCTTTATTGACAGGTGACCCTTTTTTGAGTGACCACTCAAGAGCGATCACCTGTCCTTAAAGACCATCATTTAGGCGACTTTAGTCACCTAAATGATGGTCTTTAATGACAGGTGACACTTTTTTGCCCTTCAAGACTTTTCTTCGAGCGAGCACGTCTTATGAGACAACTTTTTTCTTGCAAAAGAATTGGTTGGTCAAAACAGGTTCTGCTGTATCCAAAAATGATAAACAGGTCAAAATGGGAAGGATTAGGTTGCCTGAAAGTGGAAGCCACCAAGCATGTGATACAGGGCTTATGTGCCACTTGATGACCCCACTCATATTTGCCTTCCTCCTGCTGCACAATAATGTGACTTGCAGTGAGTGACAGTTACAGATATTCCATTGGAAGCCACTTGTGGCGAAGGGGTCCATTCATCATGTCTCAACCCCCTTCACTGTCAGGAAAATCTGAACACAATCCAACTGCAAGAGGCACAGATCCTCATGAGCCCCCGCATCTGCGGGGGCTCATGAGGATCTGTGCCTCTTGCTGACAGCACTTTCTAATCCATGTTCCTTGGACTGCTGGGAATGCTTGGGTGCTGGATCCACAAAATCTTTAGAAAGGAAGTCTGCCAACGCTGGCAGCAGAGGGGCTAAATTGTCCAGGGCCTCACCTATGCCGTCGGGCAGCTGTTCCAGCCGGTTTTGTGAAAGGCAGAGATCTGTCAGCCCCACCAACCCGCTGATTTCTTCTGGCAGCGTCTCCACTTGGTTTTCCGACACGTCCAAAATGGACAGCTTCCGCAAGTTACCGATTTCCTGCATAAGAAAAGAATTGTTACAACTACTTGGGTGAAAGTTGGCAACTTTTGAAAATTTGTG
Organism: Semisulcospira habei; assembly: GCA_036245525.1. Classification (NCBI taxonomy): domain Eukaryota; kingdom Metazoa; phylum Mollusca; class Gastropoda; family Semisulcospiridae; genus Semisulcospira; species Semisulcospira habei. Next base: position 144,851,776 of record BTPG01000001.1, read on the forward strand.
GCATAGAGCTGTTGGCGATATAATTCTAAGGAGAAAGTACACTGAATTTCTGTACATGAGTAGCAAATAAAATGCAACTTTTTTTTTTTTACCCTAAAAGTAAAAGCTTCAAATTTGTACAGTGCCACAAGCTACATTATAGTACTTACAGATAAGGATATAGACCAATGTCTTTAGTTCAAGGGGGGTGTGGGGGGGGGGGGGGGGTGCCAGAATAGCCTGGCGCCTAGAGGCGCCAATCTATTCTGGGACTACCCTTGAACTATTTTAATCAAAGTTATTTCACACACTATTGTATTGCGAATGATAAGGGTTAACCCACAGAAATACTAAAGTGTTTCCGATGGTTCTAAAAATGTTGCATTTCTGTTGCTCGTCAGTACAGTACATTTTCAGTGAAAACAAAATTTAATAAATGTGTGCCTATGGAATACTCACAACAGGAAGTTCTATCAAGTAGTTGCAGTCCAGCCATAGCTCTTCCAACGCTGGCAATGAACCAATACTGGTGGGCTGAAACACACACACACAAAGTCACAAATTTCAGATGCACAAATGACACGCACAAAATGCAAAAGGCACTAATGACAAGTTTTATCCGCTTGCGTGAACTTGTGTGAAAAGCAGCCCGTCCTTGACACATTCAAGCAAAAACTCCAAACCCATCTTCCTCCGAAATCCGGAAATCATATATGTAGTGTGCAACCCCACTCCCCAAAATTTCATTAGTGCGTGCATGTCTGTGTGATATGTGCTTGAACACTTAGGTAGACCTGATTGTCTAACTAAGATTTATAAATCGTATCAATATCATTATATAATAATAATTATAATTAATATTATAATTTATTAACTAAAATCACTTTTTGTAGGATGGATAAATCTACCTGTATATTATAAATGGATTCAGGCAGCAAACTGGACAAAACTTTTAGTAATGCCCCTTTTTTGAAAATCAAGCAATGACTGAAAACTAAGTCACTACACCTACCAGTGCCAGTGGGTGCATGCATAAGGGTGTTAACCCTTATCATTCAGAATACACCAGTGTGTGAAATAATTTTGACTAAGATAGTTCAAGGGTAGTGCCAGAATAGCTTGGCGCCTCTAGGCGTCAAGCTATTCTGGCACCACCCTTGAACTAAAGCCATTGGTCTACATCCTTGTACTATAATGTAGCGTGCATATGGCAGTGTACAAATTTGAAGCGCTTAGCCTCAGTATGATATGGGTTAAAATGCTCACAATGGAGCTAAAACAACTGTAAAGGGGTAAAAACGCCTTTGAGGGGGTTGTAACACCTTTAACCCTTTGGCCGTTGGCAGCGGTTTCTGTCACGTTTACTGCACAAATCATGACAAAAACCGCTACCAACAGCCAAATGGTTACCTCAGTGTGCAAGAGGTACAAAATACCCACATTTTGGAGTTATCCTCCGAGGACTGCATTACAATTCAGGAGACAGATCGACCATGATATGTCAAGGGTGGTGGCAGAATAGCTTGGTGCCTATCGGCGCCAAGCTATTCTGCCACCACCCTTGAACTATCATGGTCGAGCCGTATCTGGCTGTGGTGTGTCGCGGACAGAACGAGTGAATGTACCATTACGCATAAATCTAAAGACACATTTCAGCCCCATTTGTGTTTGTTATGCCTTGTCGACACACCTAATGGACTTTAACAGCAGTTGAGACACGCAGAAAAAGCACACAAGTAATTGCATCTATTCTGCTCAGCCGTTAGCGTGCCAGTCTATTTTTCGCTGTTTCTCGTACTGAAAGCATTGTAATTTGTATAATGGAGTAGAGTCATTGTCAAATTATTTGACATTAAGACGACCTGTGCTGAACTAGATTGTCACGTCTAAATGAACCACAACTAGACCTGTGTGTAGCGTTTCGTAACCATCTGTTAGAGAAGTGTATCTTTGAACGGTTATGGCGGCAATAGGTCTTTAACTTTAACCTATATCGCACTGAGGCTAAAAACTTCAAACTTGTACATTGCCATACGCAAGCTACATTATAGTACTTAAGGATAAGGATATAGACCAATGGCTTTAGTTCACGGGTAATGCCAGAATAGCTTGGCGCCTAGAGGTGCTAAGCTATTCTGGCACTACCCTTGAACTACTTTAGTCAAACTTATTTCACACACTGGTGTATTCCGAGTGATAAGGGTTAAGGCAGCTATGAGCTGAATGGGGCTTAAACACGTGTAAGGGAGCTAAAACATCTGCAAAAGGGTTAAAATGTCTTTAAGGGGGCTACACCACTTACCAGCTCTTCCACCTCGTTGCTGCCAAGATCCAGGATGCGTAGCTTTGTGAGAAAAGACAGGGATTGCGGCAGCTGACGCAGCATGTTGTCTCGCAGCTCTAAGGACTGCAAGTTGGTAAGACTGAAACAGAAAATCCAGACCAATACTGTGACTGTTAAGCTAAAACAAATTTAAGGCAATAACCAGCAAAGAAAGAAACGCACTTCCAAATACATTAGCAACATTGAATACATAGAATACACAGCAAATACTGGCTAAAGAAGGCTAGTAAAGATGATGTACTCCCAATATGGTTTTGGACGGGGTTTTTGCATATAATAATGGTAATTTGTATAATAATAAAGGTAATTTGTACAGCACCTAATCACTATACAATATAGATTTACAGTTTATACAAAACAGTTTACCCCAGATGAATCATTCTGACATTCTGGTTACCCCAGCCTAAATTTCTGTTCATGGTTGCTATGACAGTGTAAACCCCTTCAATGCCAGTAAATGTAGGCCGTGTAGTCTGAATCAAAATAACTTCAACGTCAAAGACCCATCCCTTGTCGTCAATGGAACATGGACACAAAGTGGCTCCAGCAAGAGGTATAGATCCTCATGAGCCCCCGCAAATGCAGGGGCTCATGAGGATCTGTACCTCTTGCACCTGGGTGGTGTTTAATTTTCTCGAAGGGGTCAAGCAAGGACGCATAGGCACAGGCATGTTAGGAATAGGATTTAATTCTATTTCCACTTTGCAGACCACTTAAGTACAGCACGGCGCTATTTACCACGGTACTTTACATTTAAATTGTAAGCTATGGTACTATAAATATTACCAAATCCGGAAGGGTGTGGTCTCTTGAAAGTTGCATGTGATGGAGGTAAAAACTGAACAGCTAAACAAAGTTTGCAAACTCTATTGTCCTGTTTCAGGAAATGACTTCTTGGGGGAAAGGGGAAACATGAGCTTAGCTGCACTATCTTAACCCCTTAACTGCTGGGGCAAGGCAAACTCTAGCCAGCTGCAAGAGACATAAACCCCCATGAGCCCCCGCAGGTGCGGGGGCTCATGGGGATTTATGTCTCTTGTCAGTACTGTGTTCTTTACGCCTATTTTCACAATTTCAGTCACATTTTTATTGGTGAGTGTACAGTGGTTTTAGATGTGCAATTGATGATCGCTGGCAACAAAGGGGTTAAAAAAATGAATCAGAACAGGCAATAAAATGATGCAGAGCATCTAGAGGGCTGGGGTGTACCATAATATAAAAAACCCCACAAAATACAAGGATTTTACATAAATTCTTAGGGGGGTGGGGGGCAGTTCAAAGGGGTTCAAAAATATTCAGAACAGGCAATGAAATGATGCTGAGCATCTGGGGGGGGGGGGGGAAGACCAATAAAAAATAAATAAAATATAAATAAAATACAAAGATTTTAAATAAATTCTTATGGCTGGGAGGCAGGGGGGGGGGGTTGCAAACGTAAAACAAGAAAAAATACAAGAATAAACAAACAAGGAAGCTAACTTTAAAAAAAGGGACATGATATCAACCAAAGAGGCAAAGAAGCCCTGAGAATGTGGGTCATCATACAGTATCAAACAACTTGTAAACAACAAGTACCCTGACTAACTCTGAAGTGCAACTTAGTGGGACAAGGAAACTACCGCCTCCACCCCCCCCCCCCCCCCAAAAAAAAAAAAAAAAAGGGTCATAAACATGGCTCACTACAAAAGCCCTAACACAAACCGGAGAATACAGCCAGTGGTTGTGTTACTGTATATGTTTACCTCACCTAACCCCCGAACACTCACCCTCAACATGAGGATGCAAACAGACTCCATTAATAAGCTGATGTTAACCAACAAGAGGCATAGATTCTCATGAGCCCCTGCGTCCGCAGGGGCTCATGAGAGTCTATGCCTCTTGAACGCGGTCGGAGCCAGCAAGCAGTCTGTTAGTGTTATGATTACCCCAGTTTTGGGAAGGGGCCTCTTGAGGGATAACCCTATCTGACCCTTGATAACTGTTTTCGGGCAGGAATGCTCATTATCGCCTGCAGACGGCGCCTGCTAAACTGTAAACACAGCAACCTGTGTGTGTACGGATTGATTGTACATTGCTTAACGTCCCGACAGCAACAAGGCTTTCTCAGGACGTGCCTGCACTGCTTGTGAAAAAAAAAAACTAAACAGAACATTGAATGTATGTCGCCAGCCGGTCAAATACATTAAATAAACCTAACACATGGGGCCTAAATAAAGCTAAGACCATTTAGCAACACACATCCAATATCAAGAGCTACAGGCAGTGCAGACAGTAGGGAGAGTTTTAAAAAGGCAAATACAGGTGAATGGACCTCGGGTAGACAGAAACACATGCCCCAGAATAGAGAGAAAAACGCACCCTGTGGGGCTGACCAGGGTGACCCTGGGAACTAAAAAGTACCTAACCCCACCCAAGTCCCCCAGGGCAGACCCGGGTGGGGGTGTGTGTGTACGGAACAGAAAAAAAAAAAAGCAACAAATGTTCCGAGCAACCACCTCGTTTGCCAGAAATAAAATAGTGGTCTGAACTCATATTCAGCCCCGACAGACCACATCAAGACATGGATCAAGCATGATAGTTCAAGGGTGGTGGCAGAATAGCTTGGCGCCCATAGGCGCCAAGCTATTCTGGCACCACCCTTGAACTATCATGCTCAATCCGTTTCTAGAAGTGTAATACAGTCCTTCAGAGGGCAACTTCAAGATTTGGGGATTTCGGTCCTGGGGCAAAATGTGTTAAAAGGCAGGAGACCACTTACGAGAGGGCTGGACAGGCAGGGAGTGTCACCTGTCATTAACACTTTGCGTGTTGGTAGTGGTTTTTGTCACGATGATTCCTACATTTTTTACGATGATTCCTGTAGGAATCACCGTGACAAAAACCACTACCGACACGCAAAGGGTTATGGTTCATCTTTTGGCCACATAAATGACGACACTTAAAGGCGCAAAAAAAAAAAAAAACAACGGACAACTGACAATGCCGGCAGTGCATTGCTTACACTAGTTACAGTACACGCGGACGGAAAGCAACCGAATGTCATGCTTGGCTTGAGTTGCCACATTCCTTCTGCAATAAATAAAGAAAAGAAAAGTAGCATCTACTTTGAAAATGGGTATTTACCCAAAATATTCATAAATTGTGTTCAGTAACTGTCTTTTCTAAGCGTGTTTCTTTCTCCGTTGGGTACTTCTTTGCATGCTAGGCTGGTGCTCTGTTGACAGGTATAAGCCAGTTGCGTCTTTAAATGACGGGTTGTATTTCGTAAGAGGTGGTCGCTCAATGCAAGTTCTGCTGCAGCAATTCGGCCGCCAATTCAAGAGCTCTAGATGATGGATTAACCCTGACACAGTGACAGCTGAAAGGTATAGCTTGATTTGCTGTTTTGGCAACTAACAAAGCACTGCAACAGTCAGGCGTTACCTCTGAGCTGTCCCTCCCCTGCGCCACTGTTAGTGCTGGAACAGTACACTATTAACTCTATGGTCAAGCAGAAAAGAAGCGTGAAACACCCTTCACTGCCAAGAGCGAACACAGCCCAAATTATGCAAGATGCATAGATCCTCATGAGCCCCCGCAGCTGCGGGGGCTCATGAGGACCTATGCTTCTTGTTGGCCCCACGTTGTATCCATGTTCCCTGGATGGATGGGGTTTAATGGCACCCAGTTAAAACTTTCATTTCAGCCCCAAGGTCCCGATTCTCAAATTTTGGAGGTGTTGCTTAACGACTATGTACCATTCAGTTGTAGGAGATGGATTGATCATGATAATTTAAGGGTAGTGCCAGATGAGCTCGGCACCTACAGGCACCAAGCTCATCTGGCACTACCCTTGAATTATCATGATCAATCCATCTCCTGCTGCAGGGTCCAGGGGCTAAATGGGTTAACAAAGATTTCAGAAACACAATCTGCGTCCAGCGGTAGGGAAGAGATGAAGTTGGGTTGAACTAGCAACAGCGTTCTAATGAGATACATTTATAAATTAAAGGGAGACACACAAAAATCAATAAGAACACAATTGTACATGTTCTCTACAAGATTCAGATCAAAATGTACTGCTACTCCGACTGCATTGTTGCTGGATGTGTAGTAGAAATAGGTCAGAAATCAGAAGCAGGTCCAAAAATTGCGTGCATTTTGACAAAAACAGAGGATTGAAAGTCCAGAAATACCTCCGCTATCACCCTTTTATCCCAGCTTTTCATCAGCTATTTGCGTCAATAGCCCCTCGGTTCGTTTATTTTATTTCTGATTTACAGTAATCGTCTACTGACATTTCAATTTATGGTGGCAGAGAATGAAAACCGTGTTTACAATTACAATAGCTGTAGCACAGGGTCAGCATTTCATTTTCAATCAACTGTCTGAATCTCCAAGTCTAAAGCATGGTTTTAAAAAATAAAATCACTATGTAATATATATATTTATAGCGCATAATAGGCCATTATAGCAGTTCCCAGGGAAACGCTATACTCACCTTTTTTTCACTTTAAATGGCAGGCTTTAAATGTAAAAGTAACACTGGTTTTGAGAGTCCCCTATGCTTATGGTGAAAAAAACACCTCAATGATGAGATGAATAAAAATTAGAAAATAATATTTGACTGCATGGGTGACAGTGCGCAAAACTGCAATAACTGAAATCGGTCCACTGACAAACTATGCCCCACAATTGATGTCAAGCAAGAGACATAAATTCTCATGAGCCCCTGCGGATGCAGGGGCTCATGAGAATTTGTGTCTCTTGGAGATGAAACAGGCTGGCTGGGGGGATGCTCTGTCTGAACCAAAAAGCTCTCTGAGAATTTGGAAAAGCTGAAGCCGCCTCCAGGATTGAAGACTGTCACCCATGTGACTCCCAAAAAATCCTCATGCACTCTGAGTTTCAATACCCATTCAGGGCAAAATTATTACGCAAGACTAGAACAACAATGCATCATGATACCTGTCAAGCTTTATTGATCAACACGTCCATGAGGTGTATAATGTCACTTTATACTGCTTCGCTAATCTAGACACTGCCACTGGCCCAAAGTTTTGTGTCTGAAAGCACAGCGCAACGAACCACTGCTGCCACAGATCAAGACATGGCAAACAAGGTGCATAGAACCGGGGGCTCATGAGGTCCTGTGCATCTTGCAGTTGATTGGTCATTTTCTCAGCAGTGACGGGGTTTAGAATAGAGATCATCTGTGAACATTATTATCTGAACATGATATGAAGCTGAAACAGCACATTTTCACATCCAGCTGAAACCAGTAAATAAAGCCAAGTGTGTTTCCATGCTAACTGCAGAAGTCCTATGCCAACTAAGTCCTAAAAACTCTACTTGCAATGAAAAGTTGATGTTAAGGTGCACATGTTACACGTATCAGCTGCACACACACTGTATGAACTTCAAGCTATAATTTATATACACATGTACTGTATTGTATTATAAGGCATCTCCGAGGCGCACATAACCGTCTATTTCAAGATGTGCAGGGTTTGAAGCTGGAGCTACAAAAGCCTGCCGACACTAACTTGGCTAAGCCAGTGATGATTATTACGCAGAAATGTGCGTATCTGACCCTCTAAAACCACCTCTGATGCACTAGTGTTCCGAGCTCTGCGTCAGACTGAAGTAAAAAAAATTACTCTGACGCACTACGCTTTATATTTACGCACTGAAAAACGTACCTGTGCGTCATTGTAACAATATTTCACAGCTGTGCGTGTCGAGCAGAACAAAGCTTTTGTGAGAGCGCCGAACGCCAATGCAGCAACAGAAATTTGTGTTTGTGTGTGTGTTACAAAGTATGTGATCATCTAACTTAATCTAAGACTTCATCATTTCTGTGACCCCCTGGGATTGATTGATTGATTGTACATTGCTCAACGTCCCGACAGCAACAAGGCTTTCTCAGGATGTGCCTGCACTGCTTGTGAAAAAAAATAATAAACAGAATATTGAATTTATGTCGCCAGCCGGTCCAATACATTAAATAAACCTACGCCATGGGGCATAAATAAAGCTAAGACCATTTAGCAACACACATCCAATATCAAGAGCTACAGGCAGTGCAGACAGTTGGGAGAGTTTTAAAAAGACAAATACAGGTGAATGGACAAAGGGTAGACAGAAACACTTGCCCCAGAATAGAAAGGAAAACCCACCCTGTGGGGCTGACCAGGGTGACCCTGGGAACTAAAAAGTAGTTAACCCCACCCAAGTCCCCCAGGGCAGACCCGGGTGGGGGCGACCCCCTGGGAAATCCTGCTGACCCTCTGGCAACTGTAAGTGTAAACAATCTACCGCGCCAGATCTGACTCCCTATATTTAAGAAAAAAATCAACACTGCCAAGCTCTACTTTATGTGAAAAAAAAACACCCTGCTATTAACTTTGGTGCATGCAATATATTCCTGTTTCCATTTCACCAGCCTAACAGGCCTACTCTTTTCGAATAGTGGAGATAGGATTTTTAATTTTAGCCCTTATCATTCGGAATACACCAGTGTGTGAAATAAGTTTGCTTAAAATAGTTCAAGGGTAGTTCAAATGACTTCCATGAAGTCTATATAATGGAAGTCATTTAGTTCTGGGAGTTTAAGAGTTAAATGTGCGCTCTTGATGATTATGTACATATGCTAAGTGCACCTTTTCGATAATAAAATAGACAACACTTGACCTGAATTACTAGCTTCCTTCACTCTTTGCCTACCAAGTAACTTGTCTGTATTTTTTACTCTGCCACTAAGTAATTCTGTTAAGAGTTCATTTCTGAATCCGGCATACGTATGCCAAGTAACGGTTTGTAATGACACACACAGCACTAAAAAAATAGCCATGCCCACGCACAGCACACGAACCCTGCCTGGGCGGGTCTCGCCACCCAAAGTGTTCCAAGTTTAACCCTCATCATTTAGAATACACCAGTGTGTGAAATAAGTTGACTAAAATAGTTCAAGGGTAGTGCCAGAATAGCTTGGTGCCTCTAGGCGCCAAGCTATTCTGGCACCACCCTTAAACTAAAGCCATTGGTCTATCTTATAGATCTGTAAGTACTATAATGAAAATTGCATTATAGTTATAGCAGTGCACAAATTTGAAGCTTTTACTTTTAGCCTCAGTATGATATGGGTTGTCAGTGAAGCAAATCAATCAACCTGTAGTATTAGCACCTAGCCAGTAGTAGCAGTCTGTGGGAAACTAGATACATTTTCTGCAATGGAGTGTTAATGTCTTGGGTATTAAACTGTTGGCCAGCTTATCATATTTATAAGGTATGCACAGTACCTACACGCCATCTGAATCCCAGCCATCAGTGTGAAAGCATAACATTGCCTGCTCTGTACCTGAATGTTCACCCTCAAGACCAGACCCTCTAATATCAATAAGGCACTGCAACTTCTAAATTACACAGCGCTGTGACCTTTCAGGACTTAACATTCTATTTTTAATGTAATGGCACTGTTAAAAAAAAATACCCCTGAAGCAGATGGGAATATCCTGTTGTATACATCTGTATCGTGTTTCAACTGATGCCACAGGTCGAAGCCCGGTGCAAACTAAACCCCTAATATATATAAGCTACATTATAGTACCTGCAGATAAGGATATAGACCAATGACTTTAGTTCAAGGGTGGTGCCAGAATAGCTTGGCGCCTAGAGGCACCAAGCTATTCTAGCACTACCCTTGAACTATTTTAATCACACTTATTACACACACTGGCATATTCCGAATGAGACCCTACCCAGCGGCAAGAGACATAAACCCTCATGAGCCGCATGAGGATTTTATGTAGCTTGTTAATCCTATGGTCTTTATGCCCATTTTTGGTCCCATTTGGGTTCTTCAGGCCAATGTCAGTGTTCAGAGATGCAAAACCAGGTATCACTGGCAGCAGAGGTGTTAACCCATTCAACCCCACAGCAGAATTGTCCAAATGTTGGAGGTGTTACCAAATGACTACATACCAGTTGCAGGAGATGGATTGACCATGATAATTCAAGTGTAGTGCCAGAAGAGCTTGGCTCCAAGCTCTTCTGGCACTACCTTTGAATTATCATGGTCAATCCATCTCCTGCTGTAGGGTGCCAGGTGTAAATGGGTTCAGTTGGTGTCTGCCCTCAATTAACATGACGATTTCCCTCAATCTGATGCCAGTAAGAGACACAGATTCTCGTACGCCCCTGCAGCTGCAGCGGCTCATGAGAATCTGTGTATCTTGCACTGCAGATGGATCAGACTGCATTAATTACATTCACACCTGCAGTTTCCTTCAATATGACCTGACTGAGTTTTGGAACAACTCGTAGTTCGACCGAGCAAGAGCAACCGAGCGTGTCAAGTGTTTTGAGACCTTATGGCTCAGAATAAAACTGCCATGCTGGAACCTACCTGGCTATGTCATAGGGAAGCCTGGTGAGGGTGACATCGTTCAAACCCAGGTGTGTCAGGTTCCGTAGCTGTGATAGGCCGTCCGGAAGTCTGAGAAAAATATTGCAATACATTTGTTATAATGTAACTGTTAGTATTATTCTGTATGATCATAATCATATAATAATAATAATTAATAATAATTACGGTATTTATAATGCGCTTATCTTATAGTAATTATAACTCTAAGCATGCACTCACAACTCGCACACGCATGCGCACGCTTTAGACAATGATCAATCAATCGCCAATCCAACAGTGCATTTCTTATGCATGGGTGAAAGTGCCAAAAATTGGAATAACTAAAAACAAAGGACCAACTATCACTATGACCCACTACAGTATAGGATAGGGTCAGTCAGTATTTCATAATGCTTACATCTCAGAATACCATGTTCAGTCTATTTCCAGCTGACCCATGCTAGCAAAAGACATAAATTCTCATGAGCACCTGCACTTGCTGCAGCTCATGAGAATCTATGCCTCGTGCAGATGGAACAGGATCCCGAAGGACTGTTATGTCTGAACCATAAAGCTGAAATTGTGCTTTTTGGGATTTTGAAAAAGCTGAATCAAGTCTCCAAGGCTGAAGACCGTCACACATGAGATGTAACAGTAACACTGATTAATTACAAACTACAAATATTGACTAGTTTTCGATGCCTTGGATTGGAATACAGAAGTGTCAACTGATGTTCAAATAAAGAAAGTAATTTGCATGGCGATCCCTGATGACTGAGCTTTTGTATGGATGGATTCATGCTTTTGTTTTGGTTCCTCAAACAAGAGGTACAAATCGATGCCACAGAGAAAACAAATTTAACAACACCAATGGAGTATATAATTCAGAACTTCAAAAAGTTCAACTGCTGGAAAATAGAAATTCAGAACTTCAACTGCTGCTACTACTACTAGTCTACTGGGTGTCAGTCCGTCAGACAAACAATTTCTTCTATTCCAACAGAAGAAATTGTTTGTCTGACACCCAGTATAGTAGTGCTAGCAATACCAGGTAGAAATACTCGCAGTAGGTCGAACTTAAATCCAAAAGAATTCTTGCACATTTTTACACAGAAAAAGAAACATCTAGAGAGGGAGAGAGTTTACCTGCTGAGGGGGTTGCTGCTGAAATCCACGACCTGTAGATTCTTGCAGAACCGTATACTCTCTGGGAGTTCTTGGATTTCTGAAAAAAAACACAAAGCAAAACTTGAGTTATATGCCATGAAATTTATTTCATGCTTAACTAACTGTGTACTGTACAACTAGCCATTTGGTTGTCCATAAGTGGTTTTTGTTGATGATTCCTGCAGGAATCATCAGGACAAAAACCACTACCGACAGCCACTGGGCTAGAAGTAGAACTAGTTCTATCAATCCCTCTCAATGCCACCCACCACAAACAAACAAAACTTATCTGAAACTAAGTAGCACTTGGTGTGTGTGTGTACTGTATGTGAACGCCAGCATGTGCATCCGGATCACATGCACACCTCTAACTCAGGAAGCGCCTTTTCTTTTTGTTTGTTTAATATCACCTAGTGACCTACCAAGTAACCAACGCATAAACTTCCAAAAAACTAAATTGTGGTGTGGTGTAGCTTAACCCATTTAGCCCCAGCGCCCTACAGCAGGAGATGGATCGACCATGATAATTTAAGGCTAGTGCCAGATCAGCTTGGCACCTAAGCCCCCCCCCCCCCCCCCCTGCCCCCCACGACCTAAAATTCCTTAAAATACTATAACAAAGCCCCTTTTTGGGGTGTTTAGAGCCCCCACCACCCTTTTCCATTTTTCGGCCCCGGAAATGATTCAATGAAGATATAAATCAACGGTTGAGGCATTGACATCGTCACACTCACAGACATAGCCATTTTTTAAACCTGCCGTTGCTACAAAACTACGAGACAGTATACACAAAACTAAGTGTAAATGTACGTATATGAAACAAAAACATTGTCAGTTTAGGGAAAGAAAGTCCCATGATGATCTCACACTCCAAAACACACACACACTGACACAGACACACCATCACACACACAGAATTTATAACTGGGAGCAAACGTAATCAGATTTACAGGGCAGTAATGATTACGACTGCTTCGAGAAGTGAGAAGTACTTGAAGAGACTGATTTTGAAACGGGCTAGAGAGGAAGCGGATTTCACATAATCAGGAAGCGTGTTCCAAGTCTGCGTTCCCGAGAATGACAAACTAGATTTGTATCATCAATTCGGAAGCGTCAGGGAGGCCTTTTGTATCAGGTTGAAGGTCCCAAACAAAATGTTTAAACGCACCCCCCCACCTCCCCCCGTAACTGGTCCGCCCCTGTAATGTGCTACGTAAAATATGAAGTCCAAGACAACAGAAAAGTGATCGGACATAAGCAGCTTCGAGGCAATTACATTAGGACATTTAACTTGCTGCTCTTGCTGCCACCTACAATAATCTGACAATTGATCTACTTATCTAGTGCTGCAATCGGACTAGTATAACTAATGTCCAACACCTAGCTGCATCCCTGCCCACCCCTTGAAGTGTAACCCCTTCAAATGCCAGTGGAGGCAGATTGTGTTTTTGAAGTCACTGTTAGTCTAATGTCAAAGATCCCCAACCATTAAAAGAACATGGATTCAAAGTACTTTCAGCATGAGGCATAGATCCTCATGAACCCCTGCAATTGTGGGGGCTCATGAGAATCTATGTCTCTTGCAGCTGGATCATACCATGTTCACTTTTTCTCGACAGTCATCACTCATAGTGTTACTGTTAAACATCACTATGAAACTTGAAATCTCCAAGAATAAGACCCCCATGTTTCTGTTTCAGAAATTTTAAAACTGTAATACTAATACTAGTAATAGAGTTAAATCACAACCGCAAGAAGCACATATCTGCATGTGCCCCTGCAGCTGCATGCTTTCCTGCGGACTGACAGAGGTGTCCCCAGCAGTCTACGATTTAGAATTGTGTCAATTGTAATTATGAGTAATATGAGTAATGTATGCACCAAAACAAAACAAAAAATCACAAAAAGCAACTAGGGAAAAGATTTTCTTGGTCCTTGCCACTGCAGGAGCCTAAGAAAATCTCTCTCTTGCAAACAGGACAGGCCAGGCACAGCCAAATCAAAGCTGCGAGTTCAGGGATGGCAGACCCTTACCAGCCTTGAGAAGAAGACCTCAAAGCAAACTCGTCACTCCCTGCCCACCTTCCCCCAAACATGCAGAGACATGCAAAGCTACAAGTTTTAAGCGCGTGACCCTGGATGCTAATCTAGGTAAAGAGGAAACCTAGGTTCTTAATTAAACACCAATTGGCCCTTTAACTCTACAGGGCCGACTGGCTCAGGGTCAGACTACAAAAGGTATTCTAGAACCTAATTGGTCGGCACTACTCAGAAGCAAGAGACAATTAAGACATGATAGCTCAGCCTCAAGGAAGGTGCCTCATTAGCTTGGTGCCAAGGATACAAGCAAATCATGCACCACTCTTCAGTTCTTATAAGTTGATGTTGCTGAAAGTGAATGTCACCATAGTTAATTGATGTGAAGTAATTAGAGACAGAATTTACAACCGAGGTAAAGAGTGACTGAAGTGAAGGAGAGCACACAGTGTCTAATGACACCGCACTCCTCCTCCCCTTTAGTAACGCAGATCTAAATGTCAACTGAGACAGCAACTGCAAGAGGCACGCATAGTCTAGCATAATAAGCTCACCAGCCTGAACAGTGCAAGAGATCTGCAGGTTCTATGCTTTTTGATGACAGATCTGGCTGTAAGTGTAGGTCAAGGAGTGTGCAGAACTAGACTTAGCCAATGTGAACTGTGACTCACACAGAGTTCAAAGTGAAAAACAGGAGAAAATTAGAGAGTTCAGTACTGTCAGTAGCATTTTTTGTCATGATGATTCCACTACCGACAGCCAAAAGGTTAACCGATATCATACTGAGACTCTAGTAAAAGCTTCAAATTTGTACACTGCCATTATGCAAGCTACATTATTATAGTACTTACACTAAAAGTTACAGATAAGGATATATAGAGACCAATGGCTTTAGTTCAAGGATGGTGCCAGAATAGCTTGGCACCTAGAGGTGCCAAGCTATTCTGCCACTACCCTTGAACTATATTAGGCAAACTTATTTCACACACTGGTGTATTCTGAAAGATAAAGGTTAAAGAAGTGCACTACAGCATTTATACACATTATTAGGTCACCATTTTAAAAAATCATGTTTGTCCCCCTTGTGCAAGCAGCCACGGGCACTGTTTACAGTGGTTCCAAATTCAGTGCTATTTATATCATGGTCATTTAACTCATTTAGCCCCAATGCCCGACAGCAGGAGATAGATTTACCGTGATAAATCAAGTGTAGTGTGAGATCAGATTGGCGCCTGAAGGCATCGAGCTGATCATGCCATACCCTTGAATTATGATGGTCAATGGCCACTTGGAACAGCCTCGTCGCCACGGTCCGTAACTGTTAAACGTTCTCCTCATTTAAATCACTTCTCAAAACCAATCTCTACAACGCTGCCTTTCACTAGTTCATTTCCCCAGCCATGCACAATTCATCACCACGGTCATGTATGTGTGTGTGTGTGCGTATGTTGTGCGTGTTACTAACTAACACTGTTAGTTGTTAGCCTTTGCATTGTATCAGCACTTAGAGCTACTTTTAGGATAAGCGCTTAACAAATCTCCTTTATTATTATTAATCAATCTCCTACAATTGGTACAGTCATTAAAATTCTAAAATTGGCAATGGAATATGTGGCCATGGGATAAAATGGTTTAATAAACACTTTATTACACGGAGGCTTTTTGGACATTTTGCACTGGGAAGTACTAAACCAACTTTCAAAAAATGTGCATGCTCTGCCTTTTAAATGTACTTTTTGGAGAACATAAATTGTGTTAATTTTCAAAATCTCATAAAATCACAGTTGCATCAAAAACTTTTCACTATTAAACTTAAAGTCTATTTCTACCCCTGTTAATGCATATGATTTCAGGGCTATTTTTTAAGTTTACAATTCAAACACTCCAATGATCCATTTCACAAAATATCTTTTAATTTCTGATGCTACAATGATGAATCAGTTTCAATGTCTATTTCATTTGCTATCACTTTATTTTACTATCAGTCACCTATCACTCATCAGCGGTCCGTGGCACAGTGGTTAAGGCGCCTACCACCAATGCTAAAGGTGCGAGGTTCGATTACGGGTTCCGGCGTCGGATTTTTCTCCTCTAGTAAGTGTCACCGTTAATTCGGGCGGACCGTCGGGGGTTCTTTCTCCGGGTACTCCGGCTCTTCCTCCCCCACGACTTTGGTATCAGTTTCAGCCCACTTAATCAAAATTCAAATACAAACGATTGTGAATTTCCAAAAACTACAGTAGCTCGCTTGAGCTTGCCCTTAGCACCACGTGAATGTTCTGTGTTTATGTACAGTGTGTGAGTGAATGCGCGTGATTCATGTGAGCGTGCTTGTTGGGTTAAGTTCGCGGCGGCGCTTTGAGCCGATTTTCAATTGGGATAAAGCGCCTATTTAATGCGCTTATTATTATTATTATATTTTCTGGGTAGTGAAAAAATGTAGGGCTGCCCTTCAAAAGTAAAATATATATTATTAATATTAATTACTATTACTACTATATTCTGTTGCTTGTACTCGATTGAAAATGCACGTTTGGTTGATTTATTCCTGTACGTCTGCAAGTGTTCAGTTTCAAAACCATAGTTGTACAATTTCCTCAAGTGATTTTTTTTTTTTTTTTTTGCTACACAGGCGGGCGACCATGATTACAAACAATTGACTGCATGTCTAAACTTTTAACTGGCAAAAACCGAGGAAGGAATCTTAATGTTAAAATGCCCTTTTATTTCCAAATATTTCGTTATTTCCTAACGAGAATAGTATTTCGTTAATTCGTGATCTATCATAAACATAGCACGCAACACGCCCAATCGCCAACGCGTTCAAAAACAAGGACGCCCTCACTGTGCCTACTATGCTGCCCCCGGGTTTAGTGAGGTCGTCAAAGCACTTTAACCGCGGGCGGTTGCGATGGGAGAGTGGTCACTGAACGCAGCTTGACTGCGTCTGACACATGCGCGGAACATCCAAGATGGCCGCCTTCACACTCAAATCCGACAGCATACGCACACACCTGTCCTGTCAGGATTACCCCGTGTTTACAGCCAAAATAAACAAAAGCACGATACTCACCATTTTTACTGACATCCAGCTCCATAAGATTGACGAAACTGCTAATATCCTGGGGTAGACGGCCGATTTCATTGTCGCTTAAGCTCAATTTTCGCAGCTGAATGAGTCGGAAAAATCCCTGAAAAGAAGAGGAAGGATGAGCGACAAGCCACAACAATGCTAAAGAGGAGCCGACAAAAAGCGATCAGAGGTATTGAACGTACCCTGGGAAGATCCTTGATTTGATTTGCATCGAGAAACAACTCCTCTAAACTTCTGGCGTATCGCAAAACATCGTCGGGAATCGCAGTTAGTCCCCAATGTCGTCTGTCGACCGACTCGACCTGCTGATTGCAGGCTCGAAACAGGGGAATACACTTCAGCATGGCTGCGAAATCACCCCTTCACAGCCAATCGAAGCATGAACAAGATACTCCAGAATGATCCAAAGGCAAAGACACGAAGGGGAGGGCGACATAAACACACAATCCGGCTGTATCAACAATCCATTACGAACATTCGAATCATGGTGCTGGGTTTGCACCGCCGTGACGTCATAGACAAGTCCATCATGCCCTACAGAGCAGGTAGCAAAAATTCTTCCGCTGATGCGATGTCACGTGACCATAGCCTGGAATGTCAGGTATCCGAAAGAGTGTTGACGCTTTTACCGGCCGGCTTTCGGTTCATCATCGCGGCATGTAAATAAACAGTATATATTCTGGCATCGTTTGCTGAGGATCTGGACTATTTTAATGCCGTCACTGGATCTGCTGTAGCAGACGATCACAAAACTGAGCCGGCTCAAGAGAGCTTAGCTTAAAAAAACCCCACTATCGAAAAGCTTCAGCTGTAACGTGGGCTATATTTTGCTTTTACGCGAAGCACACTACATGTACTGAGAACATTACGAGCTGCACCTAGTGTTTCTAACTGTGGCGGGATTCAGTCCATTTGCGGGCCGGGCTAAAATGACTGAGCCACAGAAACCAAATAAGCAGGATACTGCGGGAGCCGTCCTTTCTCTAACTATAGGGCCTTTCAGCTGCATTGCCCGTCAGTCATGGTGTGAGAGAGAGCGCGGACATGAAGTCAGGGCGCCCCCCCCCCCCCCCCCGGGGGGGGGGAGGCGGAGGGGGGGGGGGTAAAAGGAATGAGGGCCCATATAATAATTATATGGACTTGGGCAGCATGGGAGCCGTATAACCATTAGTCACCATCACACAGGCTCTGAGTCGACGATTTACCGGGGTCTTTGTCAGTGTCACGATAGTAGTCGGCTGGCACGTCACTGAGTGGACCAGTTTGAAATAAGTTTAACTAAAATAGTTCAAAGGTAATGCCAGAATAGCTAGGCGCCAAGCTATTCTGGCACCACCCTTGAACTTAAGAAGTTATGTAGCTCAGTTGTACTTCAGTATGGCAGTGTACAAATTTGAAGCTTTCAGTATCAAGTGATATGGGTTAAATCTTTTACGCCAAATAAATATTTCATGCCAGGGGATACTCTCCCTCCTCCACCGGCCCCCACCCCCACCCCACACCCCCGCCCCGATAGTTTCCGTTTGGCAGGACCGGGGAGGGGGAGGGGCAGGGCTCAGTTTCTCACGGCCGAGTCAGTGTCCTTGCCGGACCTCACTCAGTCAAAAAGTTTAGTATGTTCTAAGTTCACTGAGGTATATTAGCAGGCAGTCCAAGGCCGGCTGGACCAGAATTTTTAATATCAAGTACTGAATTTAAAAAAAAAAAAAAAAATGAACAGACTGAAACAAAAATTGTTAGCCTCGGAGTGAGACCGGCTTAGTCCAGGCCCGGCAAAAATGCCAGTGAACACCGGTGACTCGGCGGGCTCGTTCCGGCTATAACATCACTGAGTGTCCGTTCAGTGAAAGGGTCAATCAAAGTACCACAGCCGGTTCGGAAAGGGCTATCAAAGTGCGCCTGAACTGATTAGTGTTCAGGTAGAACTCCCGCATAGGCAATAGCTTTCCCTTTCCGTCTTCGGCATAAACCGCCGGCCGCTCGTACAGATTTTCGTCAGTGATTATCACTGAAGGCTCCGGTGCTGTGGACGTTAAACGGCCCCACTGAACCGTAATCCTTGACTTACTTACGCCTGTCACCCCTACCCGGGTATAGGCCGTCGACGAGAGACCTCCAGCAACTCCTGTCCTGTGCTTCTCCTTCGATTCTACTCCAGGTGGTTCCCAGTCTCTTGATGTCTGCTTGGAGGTCTCGACGCCAGGAGTTTCTCGGCCTACCTCTTTTCCTCTTTCCCTGGGGGTTCCATGACAATGCCTGCCTAGTGATACTGGAAGCTGGCTTTCTCAGACTGTGACCAATCCATCCCCGTCTTCTTCGCCCAATTTCATTCTCTGCTGTTATCTGCTCTGTTCTCTCCCAGAGTCTGACGTTGCTGATCTTCTCTGGCCAGTACTTACTTACTTACGCCTGTCACCCCTACCCAGGTATAGGCCGTCGACGAGAGACCTCCAGCAACTCCTGTCCTGTGCTTCTCCTTCGATTCTACTCCAGGTGGTCTGTCCTAGTGAGTCTCTTGAGTCTCGCCGAGTCTCGCTACCTCCCTTCCGGGGGTCCTGCCTGCTGGAAGCGGTTCTCGACTGTGACGATCCCCCTTACTTACTACTTCGCGCACCCTCCGGTATAGCCGTCGACGAGGCCTCAGCACTCCTGTCTTCTCCTTCACTCCAGGTTCCAGCTCTGAGTCGCTGGGTCTCGCCGGATTTCCGCTACCTCTTTCCCTGGGGTTCCATGACAATGCCTGCCTAGTGATACTGGAAGCTGGCTTGTGACCGATCCATCCCCATCTTCTTCGCCCAATTTCATTCTCTGCTGTTATCTGCTCTGTTCTCTCCCAGAGTCTGACGTTGCTGATCTTCTCTGGCCAGTGGATTTTCAAAATTCTTCTAAGGCAACTGTTCATGAAGGTCTGTACTCTGTTGACTGTGGTTTTTGTCAATCTCCATGTCTCTGCTCCATATAGGAGAACTGCTTTTACATTGGAGTTGAAAATCCGGACTTTGGTGTGTTGTGACAGCTCTCTGGAACTCCACACTTTTTTCAACTGGAGAAAGGCTGCTCTGGCTTTACCGATTCGTGCTCTGACATCTGCATCAGTGCCGCCTTTTTTGTCTATGATGCTCCCGTCTCTGGCCAGTGGATTTTCAAAATTCTTCTAAGGCAACTGTTCATGAAGGTCTGTACTCTGTTGACTGTGCTTTTTGTCAATCTCCAAGTCTCTGCTCCATATAGGAGAACTGCTTTTACATTGGAGTTGAAAATCCGGACTTTGGTGTGTTGTGACAGCTCTCTGGAACTCCACACTTTTTTCAACTGGAGAAAGGCTGCTCTGGCTTTACCGATTCGTGCTCTGACATCTGCATCAGTGCCGCCTTTTTTGTCTATGATGCTCCCGAGATAGGTGAAGGACTCCACCTCCTCCAACGGGGTGCCAGCAAGCAAGACTGGTTCTTCCCTGGTTGCGTTCAGCCTCATTGTCTTTGTTTTCTGTTTGTGAATGGTGAGGCCCACTTGCGACGAGATGTCGGCAAGCCTCGTGGTCTTGTCCTGCATTTGTTGATGAGTGTGGGACAGTAATGCCAAGTCGTCTGCAAAGTCGAGGTCGTCAAGCTGTGTCCACAGTGTCCATTGTATTCCACTTCGTCTGTGCTCTGTGGTCATCTTCATGACCCAGTCTATGGCCAGTAGGAAGAGGAACGGAGACAGCAGACACCCCTGTCTGACACCAGTTCTGACCTGGAGCTCCCTGGTGAACTGCCCTTCGTGGATAACGCGACATGTCATGCCATCGTAGCTGCTCTTGATCAGGCGGACGAGCTTTGTGGGTACACCGTAGTGTCGTAGGAGTTTCCACAGAGTCTCTCAGTCCACACTGTCAAATGCTTTCTCATAATCCACAAAGTTGACGTACAGCGGGGAGCTCCACTCCAGAGACTGTTCCACGATGATGCGGAGAGTGGCGATCTGGTCTGTACATGATCGGTTTTTCCTGAATCCTGCTTGCTGGTCTCTTAGCTGGGGGTCAACGGAGCTCTTCATTCTCTCCAGGATGATCCTGTTGAAGACCTTTCCTGGTACTGACAGCAAAGTGATTCCTCTGTAGTTGGAACACTTGCTGAGGTCGCCTTTCTTGGGAAGCTTGATTAGGTACCCCTCCTTCCAGTCAGCCGGCATCACCTCCTCTTCCCAGATCTTTCCAAACAGTGGGTACAGCATCTCCACCGTTGTCTCTAGGTCTGCTTTCAGAGACTCCGCTGGGATGCCATCTGGGCCTGCTGCTTTGCCGTTCTTCAAGAATGCCACTGCTCTTCTGATCTCTTCCCGGCTGGGTCTGTCACAGCTGATGGGTAGGTCGGTCTCTGCCGGCTGGATGTCTGGGGGGTCGGGTGGGCTAGGTCTGTTCAGTACTTACTTACTTACTTACGCCTGTCACCCCTACCCGGGTATAGGCCGTCGACGAGAGACCTCCAGCAACTCCTGTCCTGTGCTTCTCCTTCGATTCTACTCCAGGTGGTTCCCAGTCTCTTGATGTCTGCTTGGAGGTCTCGACGCCAGGAGTTTCTCGGCCTACCTCTTTTCCTCTTTCCCTGGGGGTTCCATGACAATGCCTGCCTAGTGTGATACTGGAAGCTGGCTTTCTCAGACTGTGACCGATCCATCCCCATCTTCTTCGCCCAATTTCATTCTCTGCTGTTATCTGCTCTGTTCTCTCCCAGAGTCTGACGTTGCTGATCTTCTCTGGCCAGTGGATTTTCAAAATTCTTCTAAGGCAACTGTTCATGAAGGTCTGTACTCTGTTGACTGTGCTTTTTGTCAATCTCCAAGTCTCTGCTCCATATAAGAGAACTGCTTTTACATTGGAGTTGAAAATCCGGACCTTGGTGTGTTGTGACAGCTCTCTGGAACTCCACACTTTTTTCAACTGGAGAAAGGCTGCTCTGGCTTTACCGATTCGTGCTCTGACATCTGCATCAGTGCCGCCTTTTTTGTCTATGATGCTCCCGAGATAGGTGAAGGACTCCACCTCCTCCAACGGGGTGCCAGCAAGCAAGACTGGTTCTTCCCTGGTTGCGTTCAGCCTCATTGTCTTTGTTTTCTGTTTGTGAATGGAGAGGCCCACTTGGGACGAGATGTCAGCAAGCCTCGTGGTCTTGTCCTGCATTTGTTGATGAGTGTGGGACAGTAATACCAAGTCGTCTGCAAAATCGAGGTCGTCAAGCTGTGTCCACAGTGTCCACTGTATTCCACTTCGTCTGTGCTCTGTGGTCATCTTCATGACCCAGTCTATGGCCAGTAGGAAGAGGAACGGAGACAGCAGACACCCCTGCCTGACACCAGTTCTGACCTGGAGCTCCCTGGTGAACTGCCCTTCGTGGATCACGCGACATGTCATGCCATCGTAGCTGCTCTTGATCAGGCGGACGAGCTTTGTGGGTACACCGTAGTGTCGTAGGAGTTTCCACAGAGTCTCTCGGTCCACACTGTCAAATGCTTTAGGTCTGTTCAGTAACTCTTCAAAATACCCGGCCCATTTGTCGAGTTGGTCTGCTCTGTCTGCAATAGGCTTGCCTTCTTTGTCTTTTACTGGTCTTTCTGTATGGCCATACTTGCCTGACAATCTTCTGGTAATGTCGTAGAGCTGTTTCATGTTGCCGCTGCCTGCTGCCTTTTCTGCCTCTGCTGCCAGGCTGTCTGTGTATGCCCTCTTGTCTGCCCTGATACTCCTCTTCACCTCGCGGTTGGCTTCCGAGTATTCCCCCTGTGCCCTTACTTTGGCTGCTCTCGTGCGACTGTTGTTGACAACTGCTTTCTTCTGCTTCCTCACTTCTATCTTCTTCAAGGTCTGTGCCGACAGCCAGTCCTTGTGATGGTGTTTCCTGAACCCTACAGTATCTTTGCAGGTTGAGTTCAGCGCCTCTCTAACTGCCTTCCACTGCTGCTCTGTGGTGACCGCCTCCTCTTCATTTACTAGCTCCTGTAGCGCTTGAAACCGGTTGGACATCACCAGTTTGAACTCTTCTCTAACTCCAGTTTCTCTCAGGAGGCCTACATTATAGCGCTGTCTTCTTGTTGTCTCTGTGCGGCTTTTCTTTAGCTTGAGCTTCATTCTTAAGGTAAGCAGATGGTGGTCAGAGGCGACATCTGCTCCCCTCCTCACTCGAACATCTTGAAGGGATCTTCTAAATTTCTTGCTAATGCAGATATGGTCTATTTGGTTTTCTGTTGTATGGTCAGGTGAGACCCAAGTTGCTTTGTGTATTCTTCTGTGTGGGAAGATGCTGCCTCCAATGACAAGTCGGTTTAGAGCACAAAAGTCTACAAACCTCTCCCCGTTCTCACTCATCTCCGAGCCTAGTCCCTGTCTCCCGATCACCTCTTCGCATCCGGTGTTGTCCTCCCCTATTTTGGCATTAAAATCGCCCATGACGATGGTGATGTCTCGCTCCGCACATTTGTCCAAGGCACTCTGGAGTCGGTCGTAGAACTCTTGTTTCTCTTCCTCGTCACTGTCATTAGTGGGCGCATAACACTGGATGACGTTCAGCTTGAGCTTTTTCTTGGTTCTAAAGGCTGCTGTGATAATTCTTGGCCCAAGAGGTTCCCAGCCCATCAGCGCTCTCTGTGCCACTGGTGACAGCATGAATGCTACACCTTCTGTATGGGGGGGCATTCTCCTCTTCATGACCTGACTACAGAATCATCTCCCCACTTAACAGCCTTTTCTGGCCAGACTGCGTCCATCTGGCTTCACTGATACCTAGCAGGGAAAGGTTGTACTTTTGCATTTCCGCTGCTATCTGGGCGGCCTTGCCGCTCTGGTACATGGTCTTGACGTTCCATGTGCCCATGGTTGTATCCCTGGATAGAGAGAGGCGGCTCGGTCCTGTGGCTTCCGAAGACTTCCGGCTTTCACCACAGGACGTCATAAGTCTTCTGGTAGAAGAACCTTCCTCCTCCAGGAAAGGAATTACTGTTAGTCTTTTCGTCGGCGTTTTTGTAGCTATTTCCTTTTTTGCAGGGTGGGGAAGCTACCCCCACGCCCAACCCCCTTACTAGGAGGACCAGGGGTTTTCTGTCGGGGTCACCTTCCCTTGGACCATGTTGGTTCACGGCACCTTATTTCATTCGGTGCACCCCTCTCACGAGGGACCCCCTATCCACCACCCAGGGGACGCGCCTCAACGCCATATGGAACCGAGCAAGGTCAGTTTACTCAGTGGACTCAGTCACTGACCCACCCACCCCTTCGGCCGGACCTGCCGGGGGGGGGGGGGGAGGGTTCAGTTGCATGTGTGAGCTTACTCCTCCGCAAGTCACAAAGCATAAGGTGCTCCGCGGAGCACCTTGCTTACGAGTGGCTGGCGCAGGACTGAGCTCACTTAGTTATGGTAACTACTGGACCCTGTCGTCCGCGGCACGGTCCGCCGCCGGCACTAAAGCTCATTTTCGGCACATCAGTCAACGGTGCTTCCCGAGACGACGGAGACAGGACCACTGGCCTAAGCAGGGAGAGCTTGCCTGCGTTGCCATGGCCGGTCTATCAGTTTTCCGCTACGTTTTCAGTTCAGGCGGTCAGTTGAGCTAAGCTTCGCAAGTCTATACTGAAGAGGTAATCCACGGGGAAAAGACGGGTTTTACGGTTCACTGAATAGCAGGTCCGTTGAAAGGTCCTGGTAAATCAAAGTGGCACAGTTGGAGTGCGCCTGAGTTGATCAGTGTTCAGGTCGTACTCCATAGGCAAGTAGATTTCCCTGTCCCCCATAGTACCCGCTCGTTAGGGCCGTCCATTATCACTCCATTATCACTGCGTATCTCTCCAACTTACTTCACCCCTACACTCCTCCCCGCTCCCTCCGCTCCGCCTCTGACCCTCTCCGCCTCCTCATCCCCCGCACCAAACTCAGCACTTTCGGCCCCCGCTCTTTCTCAGTATACGGTCCAACCACCTGGAACACTCTCCCACTCTCTCTCCGTCAGAAACACTCGCTCTCCTCCTTCCAGTCTGCCCTCAAAACTCATCTCTTTCAACAGTTCTAGCACTATATCACCACACTCCCCAGCCCAAGCTGACCGTCCTAATGTATCTTCACTATTTGTGTTACGTGAGTCATTGTCTAAAGCGTGCGCATGCGTGTGCGAGTTGTGAGTGCGCGCTTAGAGTTATAATTATTATAAGATAAGCGCATTATAAATACCGTAATTATTATTATTATTATTATTACTTCGATGCCGTGGACACTGAAGAGGTGTATGTGTGTGTGTGTGTGTGTGGGGGGGGGGGGGGGGCGGCGGAGGGGGGAGGGGATAAAGGGTACCATCAGGGATTCACGATTTTTATTTAATTTAATTTATTATTATTATTATTATTTTATTTTTTAATTTATTTATCTTTTTTATTTTTATTATTATTTTATTTATTTTTTTATTATTTTTTTTTTTTGTGGGGGGGAGGGGGGGGGGGGGCGTGGTGGGGGTGAGGATGGGGGAGTAAGGGTTCGTTGCTATTCACGAATCGCGAACCCCCCACCCCCCCCACCCCCCACCCACCCCCCCAAAAAAAAAAAAAAAAAAAAAAATCATTCACGTTTTACGATGGACGATGAAGAGAGAACGTACTCTATCGTGAACTCATTTTTCTGGCCGAAAACTCGAACCGGCAACGCTGGGGGAGGTGGGAGGGGGTGGGGGGGGGGGGGGGGGGGGTACTGTTCAGTAGATTCGAAAAATCAAAGGACCGTGGAGGTGGGCGGGGAAGGAGTGGGTGGGGGTGTTGAGTGTCATAGTGTGATGGCGTCTCTGACTGCAATTTACACTTTTGTCAATAGAATTTCACGTTTCGCGAAAAAAAACCCAGGACTTTTTCACAGATCACGAAACTGAGCCGCGGCCTCATTCGGGCTTTCACGTTTCATACGACGACGCCTTTCACGGATAAAAAAAGCAAACAAACAAAAAAAAAAACCCCTGCAATAACGAGAACCGAAAAATCGCCAATCATTCACCACGATTTTATGGCGTAACCATCCCCCCCCCCCCCTCTCTCTAGTTCTGCCCGTGACGTGTGCTGGTTTGGACCATAGTGTCACGTTTGCACCCCTCCACCCCCCAAAGGAGGGCGGGGTGGGGGTGGGGGTGAGGGTGTGGAGAGGAGACGTGGCCGTATGCCCCCACCCCGCCGAGGCCGTTAAAACTGATGAGGTGGCATGTAGCTGTAGATGCGGGCGACATTCATAACTTGATGTCAATGAAAGCGGTTGGCACGGACGTAGGCTGTTCAGACTGAGTAGAGTGGCCGCTGGGTTTCAATGCCGCCGCAGTGGACTGTTACTGGTATCAGTGCTGAGTATGATTAGTGCCGGCTTAACCCTTTCACGGCCACCTCAGTCCAGAGCAGAACACGATGTCGCAGTCTCTCCACTACTACAGGGTGCGGAAATGCACGAGTTACGATGCGCATCTGTATGACCGGTAGACGGTCAGTGGCACGTAACTCAAGGATTGCCTCGCCCTGTTGTCGCAGAGTAGAATCATTCGACTAGCCTGCCAGAGCAAACAATGTGGGAGACAGTGATCGATGCCAGAAAATGTAGGGGGTGGGGGGAGCAGTATCCCATGCCATAATATTTCCGTCTGGCTAACACAATTTTTTGTTAGCAGAAAAGACTGACTGACAAATATTCATACAAATACTTGTATATTTTTCAAAAAAAAAAAGGGTCTTTAGTTGACACGAAACTTAATATTAATAAATTGTTGTAACTGTCTTTTCTAAGCGTGCTTTTTTTTTTTCTTTTTCTGCATACAGATTTCAACCTTCACGTTTAATTTTATTTTTTCGAAGATGAACGACTTAGGTCTCCTTTTGACTGATTTTCTGGAGATTTTGACTTTCATGTGTGGGTGCCCCCCCCCCCCCCCCACCCCTCCCAGGTGATATGTACAGGCAGTAGTAATCACTGATTGTATCTTTTTTATGTGTGGATATATGCTATGTATATGCTTATTTACTGTTTTAATTATTTTCCTACTGAGACAAGACAGCGTGATTTCTCATTTAATGGGATTAATCAGTGAATTATTTAAATCTTGAATCCCCCTAACCCCGACTGTTTCACGGCTAGAAAGTAACATGTCTGGCACGCTGGGCCGGCTTCCCAGTGCACTATCCTACGCGTCTGGGAGACGCTGAAATTGACTTCAGCACAGTAATTGGCCAACTCAGTTCTTTACCAGACTCTACCAATCATCAGCATGGACAGGCCTTGTATAAATTAACGTAAAGATAAACGTATTATGCCAGAAAAGATCCCAGTGAAGAAAGAAACACGATCAGGAAAGATGATTACAACACAACTGTGTCCCTTTCTGAGTGCGTCAAGTTTTTCCGCTGGGATTTCCGGCATATATCTTTGCATTTTGCACGCTTTGGAAGTCGACTTTTGGGATTTTTTAAAACCCATTTAACCCCAAGGCCGCATTTTCCAAAGTTTAGAAGTGCGAGCTAGCAAGTATGTCAGTTTGCAGGAGATAAATCGACCATGATAATTCAAGGCTAGTGCCAGATTACCTTGACACCAAGCTAATCTTGCACTAGCCTTGAATTATCATGGTCGACCCATCTCTTGATGTCGGAGCTAAATGGGTTAAACTGTATTATGGATTGAAAATGCATACCTCTTATTTTTGTGTTTTTTTTTGTTTTTTGTTCCAAGCTGCTTTGTTTAGGCTCGGCATCGGTAAAAGACAGTACTGATGAAACTTCTGTAGACTCAAGAGGCGTCACTACTGACGGTCTTGCTTGCGCTGTCCCAGTCGCCTACAGTAGATGTCCATCTACCGACTTCAGTTGACGCTCAGAGGCTTTGGCTCAGGGATGAGACTAAGACAGATTAGTGTCGGCCTGAAGAGTGGACTGGACGCCGAGCGGCCGGTGAAAAAAAAAATCAATCACCTCAGTGATTATCAGGAGCACTTCAGATCCGTTCACAGGCACCCGAGGACGATTGATCGGGTCAGATCATTTTTGTCAAACCCTTATCCAAGGTGTGCCTCAATATCTTTACGCAACTCAATACTGTAAATTTCGGATTTAAAATAACAAAATCGCCAGTTTTTCTTGTTATATCCGAAGTTCGTTATAACTTTAAGCGAAGTAATTTACATAGAGTAATGTAGAGGGACCCCTGGATAGTGTTTCTATCCGACCTTGTTATAAACGGAGTAGATTGTAGGCCTACATGACTGCAAAATCGAATATATGTACTGTGATCTGGGCTCCCGATCCCAAGGAATAACCGTGAGCAAAACAGCCTCGGGCCAACGTCAGCCTTAGTTGGTCTGCGCACGGGCCAACTAAGGCTGACATTGGCCTGAAGTCCTTCAGCTTACTAGGCGTTTTGTTTTTCTTCACCAGCTGTCTCGCCATGTACTGCAGCTTACCTGTGGCTGCAGTATAGGCGGATGGTAAGATGTCCACGGTTGCCTGTGGGTCGTCTTGACCCTGGGCAGTCATTTCTGGAGTTATCTTGCTGACCGCAGACGATGGCCACTCCTCTTCCAAGGCAAATGTGTCACAATTTAGCATCAAGCTCTTCTGCCATCTCCTGTATGTTACAGTGGAGCCTGTTTTGTGTGGCCATCCAAATGAGAGATGGTCTGTCATTAAAGACCCAGGACTGCCGTAGCTGTTCAAATATACACTTCTGTAACAGATGGTTACAAAACACTACAAACAGGTCTAGCTATGGTTCATTTCGACACAGGACAATCCAGTTCAGCATATTGTCTTTATATCAAGTAACCTAACAATGACTCCACTCCATTCTATAAATACGCCATCAGCTAAAAATAGGTTGTCACGATAATGGCTGCGCAGAATATACAAGTGCTGCATGTCCAAATTGTTACTAAAGTTCATTAGGTGTGTCAACAAAGCATAATGTACACAAATGGTGCTGAAATGTGTCTTCAGATTTACGCGCAATGCCGACATTTAGGCACCTAAATGGTGTTTTTAATGACACGCAACACTTTTTGCGCTTCAAGATTTTTTCTAGGAAAGTTCGATTTTCAACACCATTTCTTCTTGCAAAAAAAGCCCCCCAAAACAACCCATAGTTGCTCGAGACATGTTCTAATGTAGTGTTTTGGCAAGTTTGTCAACTCTCTCTCTCACACACTCTCCCTCTCTGACAAGCTACTATATATATTTGTGCACACACTTGTAAAGAGACAACAACCAAAAAATCTTTATTTAATTATCATGGTCACCACAAATCACACAAAAGTGTCAATGCCCTCTCATGACAAAAACCCCCCACAAAACATACAAAACAACAACTCTTTCACCAATGGGACACAATGAACACCTTTCAGCTGTAAGAGGCACAGACCCTCATGAGCCCCTGCAACTGCAGGGACTCATGAGGATCAATGCCTCTGGCTGGTCTCTACGCATGCCCTTGTTTTTTCAAGATGACCTGCGAGATGGCTGGCAATTTTAGTCCCTTTTATGAATATCATTCATAACCACAAAAGTGAAGGCAATACACCGATCATTTGTATGCTGGTCTGTGATTTTGGACCTATGGTTTCAGCCATAAGGTCCAACATCACAGACCAGCACAACATTTTTAGCAATGAACTTTGAACATAGGTAAAACCCCCATCTATGCTGTGGCCTACGTAGGGAAAAAACCCTACGACAATGTAAACATACACAGACATTCCCACAGAAGCATTGGGAAAAACCACACTACAATTATTCAGGAACAATTTCAAAATCCCAAATCTGTCTCTCTCTTAGTCTTACACACTCTCACTGCACAAGTGCTTACAGTTATGCAAACCTTGCATACAACACACACATTTTTATTCATGCAACAAACAGACTTATTTTCCACACACAGAATTGTATATGTAGTTTGCATCCGCATCTCAAAATATGCGAAATGCATGGTACAAGTGATTTATGCTGAAGCATGTACAGAAAATATTCAAATACACTTTCTTCACAGTAGTGCCCTTGTCAACAGACCAGGGAACTACTGTGAACAAAGTGTATTTGAAGAAAGTGTCATTCTGGAACTCACAACTCGTAGCCACCATATCCTAGCGCATTAGGAAGTTGACTCAAACAAGATCTACAGGCACAAATTTGCAATGTTGTAATGAGGTGTATTATCTGCCACCTTTGCCCTTTCCTTGACCTTTGCCCTTCCCTGCTGGACCTTTGCCCTTGCTGGAATCTTCCTTGCTTTCCGATGAGATGCTGCCCTTGGGTTTCTTGCTCGCCTGGAAGAGGAAAATGACAAATTTAGTGCCGACAGTATAGTTATGATATATTTTTTTTATTGTTAAGCTGGTCTGTGATTTTGGACCTATGGCCTAGAGCAGTATAGTCCAAAATCACAGATGAGCACATCTGAGCTGATGGAAAAAAGCTAAGAGGAAGGTGCGGCAATGGGAGGGTTGCTGGTTTTGGGTATGGGAGTCGACCCGTCTTTCTAGATCAATAATTTGAATAAAGGACTGTTACTATCTTATTCGTATTTGACTTCACTATTTTGTGCATTTAGCTGTCTATGTCTGGTGCCATTCATTGTGGTCCGCATCCTAAGTGACCTAAATTAATCTTCACTAAACTAATCTTAACCCATTTAGCCCCAGCGTCTTACAGAATGAGATCGATGGACCATGATAATTCAAGGGTAGTGCCAGATTCGCTTTGCGCCTTCAGGCAAATCTGGCACTACTCTTCAATTATCATGGTCCATACATCTCCTGCAAGTGGAACATAATTGTTAAGTGACACCTCCAAAATTTAGAAAATGTGGCCTTAAATGGGTTAAAGTACTATTACGCATAAATATGAAGACACATTTCAGCACCCTTTGTTATGCCTTGTCAAGACACCTGAGCTTTAACAGCAGTTTGGACATGCAGCAAAAGCACACGCATAATTGCACCTATTTATTCTGCGCTGCCATTAGCATGTCAATCTATTTTTAGCTGTTTCTCGTATTGATAACGTTGTATTTATAAATGGAGTGGCGTCATTGTCAAGTTACTTGATCTAAAGACGAGATGAGCTGAACTGGATTGTTCCATGTCTCAATGAATCATAACTAGACCTGTGTGTAGCATTTTGTAACCATCTGTTACAGAAGTGTATCTTTGAACAGTTATGGTGGTAGTGGGCCATCAACTAAACTAGCCCAAACTAGCCAAAAACACGAGGCACTTTCAGGCCCACTTCACATAGAAGTAATGAACCCAGGTGGAAAATAGCAGAAAATTGTTCCAGCACAAAATTAGTTCAAAGCAAAAAATAAATTAAGATGTACATACAAACTCCTTCGTTGACTCGTTCTTCATACCTTTATCATGGTGTCCGTCTCCAAAGTATCTTCCTCCCCCTCGCTGTCAGAGGCAGGGGCCACACCACCTTCGTCTCCCTCCCCTTCTTCAATCCCCAAGTCATCCTCTGCGGTTGTGGCAGCTTGGCCTCGCTTCTTTTTGACAGCAACACCGGTGGCGTAGGGTGTCAGGTGCGATTCCTTGTTGTACTGGCGAGTGAAGGCTGCTTTGGTCTGAAAAGAAAGGAGACTTTGTTATGGTGCTGACAGTAAAGTATCGTGCAACTTAGTGGCAGTGCTACCAAGCCCAGCGAGAAGAAGGTCCTCGGGCTGGTGCTGGCCACTGTTGCCCCTCACGCACAGCTGTGACGGGGCAACAGCGGCCGAAATCGGCCCGAGGACCTTTTACTTTCTGGGAACACGAGAGCACCATCATCTGTAGTTCACACTGTTAAAGACAAACTGCAGCACATTTTGTATCTCTAATGCTCTGTGAATGCAGGGAAATCTGTGGCAAATGCACACTTGTAAAACAATTAAATCATTCAGCCCGACGGCCGTATTTCCCAAATTTTGGAGGCATCATCTAATGACTATGCACCAGTTGCTGGAGATGGATTGACCATGATAATTAGAGGGCAGTGCCAGATTAGCTTGGCACCTGCCATCGCCAAGCTAATCTGGCGCTACCTTTGAATTATCATGGTTGACCCATCTCCTACTGTAGGGCATCAGGGCTGAATCAAGAGGCTCTGTGAGATCTGAAGCTTGTCCCGACAGAAAGCAGTCACTCTGACTGACCACAGCATGAACACCACAGACACACGTTTCAATGTTCTGTGTTCAAAGCCTGTCCCTTCCTCTGTTGGTTAATGCTTAGCAGTTTAACATACTAAATCTCTAGGCTGCATTTCCCAAAGTTTGGTGGTGTCACCTGACAACTATATGGTTCGATAATAATACAACGGTAGTGCCAGATTAGATCTGAAGGCTGCTTTGGTCTGAAATCCTTTTCCGTAAGGCATCAAAGCTAATCTGGCACTACCCTTGAATTATCATGGTCAAACCATCTCTTGATGTGGTGCCTCAGGACTAAACTTAGCACTCTCTCTTTTGGTCTGAATTTCGAGCATTATCCATGACAAACAAGCAACATAATTATCATTAGACTTTTACACCATGCTATTATTACCCTATTCAGCCCTGATGCACTACAGCAGGAGATGGGTCGACCATGATAATTCAAGGGTAGTGCCAGATTAGCTTGGCGCCTGTTGGCACCAAGCTAATCTGGCACTGCCCTTGAATTATCATGGTCGATCCATCTCCTGCAACTGGTGCATAGTCATTAAATGGCGCCTCCAAAATTTGGGAATACGGCCGTCAGGCTGAATGAGTTAATTAAGAATGCAATCAAAAATAGTACAGCTGACATGACAAGAAAAAGATCTCTTTTGAGTCATACAGTTTATGTCGAATCTTGAAACCTTTTTTAATCTTTCTTTTTCACCTTTGAGTCCAGATGAGCCAGAGGGTCCTTGCTGTTTGGATATTTGGTGATTTCCAGAATGTTGTCGTAATCGTCTTTGATGATGTCATAGTCATCCATGAGGGCGATGACATCAGGGACGCCATCTGACCCTTTACGCTTCAGGGGGTCTGTCAGACGCGCACGTAAAGCAGGGAGGTAGTCCATGTTGAGGCCTCTCTTGTCGCAAGACACTCTGGGATTGGAAAAGGATTTTGGCAAATGTCAGTAAAAAAAATGTTTACCCTTCAAGCATTTGTGTACAGCAGAACCTGTTTCGAGTGAGCACCCTTATGCGGGACCATCAGTCATTAACCCATATCATACTG
>BTPG01000001.1:144885016-145010016 GCA_036245525.1 Semisulcospira habei
TGAAGCTTTTAGCCTCAGTATGATATGGGTTAATTTACAGATTCGCTCTACAAACTGTAAACCATGCAGCATGCACTCAGAGACTATGAACATCATGCCATTTCCGTACGAACCTTGATCTGCTCCAGGCGAGGTCGTTGGAAGCGCAAATCCAAGCAGTAGTTGGCGAGTGTCCTCATCTTGAGGGAGTTGCGGTCATTGCAGATGCAGATAATGGGGATGCGGGTTCCCTTGATCAGCTGCACCAGCTCCTGAAGTCCGCCCCGATCCTCGTTCCCTGCCATTCCGTCCACCTCATCCATGATCAGGCAGTGGTTGTGGCCTGTGACTGGGCCGGTGTGGTGCCCTGCGTAGCATAAAGACCTGCAATTTAATCCTTTTTATCCCAATACACAAATTGCTTGAAATAAATCTGACCACAATAGTTCAAGGGTGGTGCCTGAATAGCGTGGCGCCTAAGGCGCCAAGCTATTCTAGCACCGCCCTTGAACTAAAACGGTTGAGCTAGTTCTAATCTGTAATGTAGCCTTCACAGGACAATAAGCAGTTTTTAAAGGAATCAGCCTCAGGATGAAATGGATTAACCCAATGCCATCTAAAGCAGTTTCCACCATCCCCTTTTACTTTCCTTCAGCAAAGGCACACATCTCTAAAAATACAACTCAGCCTCATTATATCCCGATACCGAGCAGCTGTAAGTCAAACTGCTTTATT
This sequence comes from Semisulcospira habei, assembly GCA_036245525.1. Lineage (NCBI taxonomy): Eukaryota > Metazoa > Mollusca > Gastropoda > Semisulcospiridae > Semisulcospira > Semisulcospira habei. The sequence continues at coordinate 144,885,731 of BTPG01000001.1, forward strand.
CAATTTGGTGTTTGCGTTCATGTGGTGCTAAACTTACACAGATGTATGAAGAGAAAGCACACAGTAAGCAAAAAGTCTGCTGGCCAACTCCAGCCTTAGTTGGTCCGCACTTGGCTGTGCACGGGCCAACTAAGGCTTGAGGACTTATGGTCATTTGGTATCTACATTGGAGCCACAGACCTGACGGCATCATATCCGATTCTGTGATATTCCGATAAGTGTAATACTGAGGTTACTTACTTACTTACTTACGCCTGTCACCCCTACCCGGGTATAGGCCGTCGACGAGAGACCTCCAGCAACTCCTGTCCTGTGCTTCTCCTTCGATTCTACTCCAGGTGGTTCCCAGTCTCTTGATGTCTGCTTGGAGGTCTCGACGCCAGGAGTTTCTCGGCCTACCTCTTTTCCTCTTTCCCTGGGGGTTCCATGACAATGCCTGCCTAGTGATACTGGAAGCTGGCTTTCTCAGACTGTGACCGATCCATCCCCATCTTCTTCGCCCAATTTCATTCTCTGCTGTTATCTGCTCTGTTCTCTCCCAGAGTCTGACGTTGCTGATCTTCTCTGGCCAGTGGATTTTCAAAATTCTTCTAAGGCAACTGTTCATGAAGGTCTGTACTCTGTTGACTGTGGTTTTTGTCAATCTCCATGTCTCTGCTCCATATAGGAGAACTGCTTTTACATTGGAGTTGAAAATCCGGACTTTGGTGTGTTGTGACAGCTCTCTGGAACTCCACACTTTTTTCAACTGGAGAAAGGTTGCTCTGGCTTTACCGATTCGTGCTCTGACATCTGTATCAGTGCCGCCTTTTTTGTCTATGATGCTCCCGAGATAGGTGAAGGACTCCACCTCCTCCAACGGGGTGCCAGCAAGCAAGACTGGTTCTTCCCTGGTTGCGTTCAGCCTCATTGTCTTTGTTTTCTGTTTGTGAATGGTGAGGCCCACTTGGGACGAGATGTCAGCAAGCCTCGTGGTCTTGTCCTGCATTTGTTGATGAGTGTGGGACAGTAATGCCAAGTCGTCTGCAAAATCGAGGTCGTCAAGCTGTGTCCACAGTGTCCACTGTATTCCACTTCGTCTGTGCTCTGTGGTCATCTTCATGACCCAGTCTATGGCCAGTAGGAAGAGGAACGGAGACAGCAGACACCCCTGCCTGACACCAGTTCTGACCTGGAGCTCCCTGGTGAACTGCCCTTCGTGGATCACGCGACATGTCATGCCATCATAGCTGCTCTTGATCAGGCGGACGAGCTTTGTGGGTACACCGTAGTGTCGTAGGAGTTTCCACAGAGTCTCTCGGTCCACGCTGTCAAATGCTTTCTCATAATCCACAAAGTTGACGTACAGCGGGGAGCTCCACTCCAGAGACTGTTCCACGATGATGCGGAGAGTGGCGATCTGGTCTGTACATGATCGGTTCTTCCTGAATCCTGCTTGCTGGTCTCTCAGCTGGGGGTCAACGGAGCTCTTCATTCTCTCTAGGATGATCCTGTTGAAGACCTTTCCTGGTACTGACAGCAAGGTGATTCCTCTGTAGTTGGAACACTTGCTGAGGTCGCCTTTCTTGGGAAGCTTGATTAGGTACCCCTCCTTCCAGTCAGCTGGCATCACCTCCTCTTCCCAGATCTTTCCAAACAGTGGGTACAGCATCTCAACTGTTGTCTCTAGGTCTGCTTTCAGAGACTCCGCTGGGATGCCATCTGGCCCTGCTGCTTTGCCATTCTTCAAAAATGCCACTGCTTTTCTGATCTCTTCCCGGATGGGTCTGTCACAGCTGATGGGTAGGTCGGTCTCTGCCGGCTGGATGTCGGGGGGGTCGGGTGGGCTAGGTCTGTTCAATAACTCTTCAAAATACTAGGCCCATCTGTCAAGTTGGTCTGCTCTGTCTGCAATAGGCTTGCCTTCTTTGTCTTTTACTGGTCTTTCTGTATGGCCATACTTACCCGACAATCTTCTGGTAATGTCGTAGAGCTGTTTCATGTTGCCGCTGCCTGCTGCCTTTGCTGCCAGGCTGTCTGTGTAGGCCCTCTTGTCTGCCCTGATACTACTCTTCACCTCGCGGTTGGCTTCCGAGTATTCCCCCTGTGCCCTTACTTTGGCTGCTCTCGTGCGACTGTTGTTGACCGCTGCTTTCTTCTGCTTCCTCGCTTCTATCTTCTTCAAGGTCTGTGCCGACAGCCAGTCCTTGTGGTGGTGTTTCCCGAGCCCTACAGTGTCTTTGCAGGTTGAGTTCAGCGCCTCTCTAACTGCCTTCCACTGCTGCTCTGTGGTGACCGCCTCCTCTTCATTTACTAGCTCCTGTAGCGCTTGAAACCGGTTGGACAGCACCAGTTTGAACTCTTCTCTAACTCCAGTTTCTCTCAGGAGGCCTACATTATAGTGCTGTCTTCTTGTTGTCTCTGTGCGGCTTTTCTTTAGCTTGAGCTTCATTCTTAAGGTAAGCAGATGGTGGTCTGAGGCGACATCTGCTCCCCTCCTCACTCGAACATCTTGAAGGGATCTTCTAAATTTCTTGCTAATGCAGATATGGTCTATTTGGTTTTCTGTTGTATGGTCAGGTGAGACCCAAGTTGCTTTGTGTATTCTTCTGTGTGGGAAGATGCTGCCTCCAATGACAAGTCGGTTTAGAACACAAAAGTCTACAAACCTCTCCCCGTTCTCACTCATCTCCGAGCCTAGTCCCTGTCTCCCCATCACCTCTTCGTATCCGGTGTTGTCCTCCCCTATTTTGGCATTAAAATCGCCCATGACGATGGTGATGTCTCGCTCCGCACATTTGTCCACGGCACTCTGGAGTCGGTCGTAGAACTCTTGTTTCTCTTCCTCGTCACTGTCATTGGTGGGCGCATAACACTGGATGACGTTCAGCTTGAGCTTTTTCTTGGTTCTAAAGGCTGCTGTTATAATTCTTGGCCCAAGAGGTTCCCAGCCCATCAGCGCTCTCTGGTGACAGCATGAGTGCTACTCCTTCTGTATGGGGGGCATTCTCCTCTTCATGACCTGAATACAGAATCATCTCCCCACTTAACAGCCTTTTCTGGCCAGACTGCGTCCATCTGGCTTCACTGATGCCTAGCAGGGAAAGGTTGTACTTTTGCATTTCCGCTGCTATCTGGGCGGCCTTGCCGCTCTGGTACATGGTCTTGACGTTCCATGTGCCCATGGTTGTATCCCTGGATAGAGAGAGGCGGCTCGGTCCTGTGGCTTCCGAAGACTTCCGGCTTTCACCACAGGACGTCATAAGTCTTCTAGTAGAAGAACCTTCCTCCTCCAGGAAAGGAATTACTGTTAGTCTTTTCGTCGGCGTTTTTGTAGCTATTTCCTTTTTTGCAGGGTGGGGAAGCTACCCCCATGCCCAACCCCCTTACTAGGAGGACCAGGGGTTTTCTGTCGGGGTCACCTTCCCTTAGACCATGTTGGTTCACGGCACCTTATTTCATTCGGTGCACCCCTCTCACGAGGGACCCCCTATCCACCACCCAGGGGACGCGCCTCAACGCCGTATGGTCCCAGCGCGAGGAAATACTGAGGTTGACCTCACGTAAATCTCCTAGCTGATGGTTACAAAGGAAAGTAGGTAAAAGCACTGTCAGGGGAGAGAAGTGTGCATGATCGACCAGTGATCATAGATCTACTGTGACCAAAGCACAAAAAAAAGATAGGGAAGAGGGGGTGCGCTAAGAAAGTGACTGGAAGCAATGCATATGGAAGCCCCCCCCCCCCCCCCCCCCCCGAAGGGGGGCGTATCACATATCCCACCGTTTTAGCCACTCTGTGCATGGAAATTTAAATCTAGGTCCCCCAAGAGGTCACCAAGATCAAAACAGCTGTCCACACCGGCTAAATATCTGGACCATGAAGAGGTCGCCAAGACCGAAACAGCTGTCCACACCGGCTAAATATCTGGACCTTTGGTAGGTTCTTCTAACTGATGATCTACTGCACGCAGTCATGTGTGCAGAGCAAAGCAGATTAGAGAACTCCAGTGAAATAAGTAAGACTCGCTCACATCATACTGTGCACGATTTGAAAAGATTGTCTGCTGCCAGGGTAACAGATGGTGGACTAGGGAACAGAAAGCAGTAGAGTATATGGTGATGCACGGTGATACAGGTCGCACTGACTAATCCCCTGACTCCTGCTGATGATACCGCTCACCGGAAAAGACACCTAATTACTAATCTTTGCCAACCATTGCGCGTTGGTAGCGGTTTTGGTCGCGATGATTCCTGTAGGAATCATTGCGACCAAAACCACTACCGACGCGCAAAAAAACAGGAAAGATGTTAAATCTCCATCATAGCACAGGAGTGGAGTGTTCGTATACTATCATTTCTAGACGGACTGAGTGGTTGACACTTCTGCAATGGTTTGATCCATAGTCATCGAGCGCGATCCACTTACTATCATTTTAGACAGACCAAGCGGCTGACACTTCTGCAACTGTTTGATCCAAATTCACTGAGTGCATTCCGGTAACTATGGATCAAACAGATGCAGAAGTGTAAGCCGCTCGGTCTGTCTAGAAATAATAGCATATGTCCACTTTTATCTTTTACAGAACCGCTGAATAGAAATGTAGGTCAAAGCCATCTTTAGAACAGGAGTGACGCATTTATTTTCATAAATATTACACGATAACTCCAACTCAACAGTTGAGTAAACAAATAAAATTCTTAAGAAATTTCTTATTTCGAAATCATGGATAAATGAGTATATTTTCAGTATGAGTATATATGTGTGCTTGAGCCATTCTAATGTGGAAGATGTTTTTTTGGACAAACAATGACACACTCTAGTCTGCGAACTGGCTACAGGTTTACCACATATCCCAGACAGCTTAGCGCGGTAAGACTATGACATTTGGTGTAGGGGTGTTTCCTATGTAAAAGTGGTCTTGAAAGGTTCCATACCCATATAGTCTACAAGTGTCTGATTGCCCAGAGCCTCTGCCACATCCTCCTTCAGGTTGCGTTTGGAGCGCTTGTCTGATGCATTCAGCTCCACAGTGGAAAAGCCAGCTTCCTGTAATAAAGCAGAAGGCAGGGTCAGCTATTTGTCTCTCACCATTTTTATGCTGACGAATGCCAATGCCCAATGAAAACATGTTAGTCAGATGTTCCAGTCTTTAGAGTCCTGTGTCACAGACGTTCAGAATTGGACCACACAGAACAAATTGCAAATGAATAGTGACAAAACTGAGGCCTTAAGATTTTCTTGTTCAACCTCCACTGATCTCCCAGACTCGATCAGGGTTGGTCAGAACAGTATCCCCTTTTCCAAGTCCGCCCGTAATCTTGGTGTTATCTTTGACAATAGGCTGATCATAAGAGAGCATGTCAACAAGGTTTGCCAATATTCCTTCTTTGAATTGAGGAAGATCAGTTAAATTTGACACCTTCTCACTAATGAAGTAACCAAAACGCTTGTTACCTCCCTTGTTCTTTCCCACATTGATTTTTGTAATTCCCTTTCCGCTGGTGTTCCTCAGAATCTTCTTGATAAACTTCAAAGAGTTATGAACTGCTCTGCCCAACTAATTTACAGAGTTCCGAAACGTGAGCATATAACAGCCTTACTAGTTGACCTGCACTGTATCTCAAAGAATTGTGTACAAGGTTTCTGTTAATTGCTACAATGTTATTAGCGGTTCTGCTCCCTAATATTTGTCTGACCTGGTTCATATTTACACGCCTTCAAGATCCCTCCGTTCAGCATCAGACACGTGTATTTTCAGGGTTCCTAGGCAAAAGTCTACCCAGGGCCAGCGTGCCTTTTCTGTTTTTTGGTCCAGTCACCTGGAACGACCTTCCAGCCCATGTCAGACATGCTCCAACTCTGTCTGCTTTCAAATCACTGCTCAAGACCTATCTGTTTTCTTATGCGTATAGTTAGATGCATTTTAAGTGTGCTAGCAATCTTTGGCAGTAACTGTTCTTGTAACGGTGTGTGTGTACTGTGTGAGTGTGAGGTTTTGTTATGTGTCACTTTAGTTTTGCAACATTTATTGCAGTGTTTTTGTTTTTCTTGTACTTTTTGGGATTTTTGATCTTGTAAAGCGCTTAGAGCACCATTCATATGGAGGTTAAGCGCTATATAAATGTACATTATTATTATTTATCCTAACTTATTTCCATTGGATGTTTTTGTCTGCATAACTCTTACCAGGATTTGTTTGCGTTTGGTGAAAAAATGCACGCACAAACATGTGCAGAATTCATCTGAGGAATTGCCCTAATGCTGTTCTAGCATATTTTTTTCTGATATGGCTCAGTCAATTGCAGTGCATTGTAAATTTGTCTGCATTTGTGCAAGTAAGTGTTTGCTGACAGCAAACACATACTTGCACAAATGCAGACAAATTCACAATGGAGGCCACTCAATTTGACCACTCTTTAGGTGGCCCATATAAAAGGTGTGAAGTTGGTTTGTGGTCGGTTGGCTTTTTGTCACTTAACATCCCTACAGCAACAAAGACCTGTAAGATGACATCGGTGCTAATAATAATAATAATTACGGTATTTATAATGCGCTTATCTTATAATAATTATAACTCTAAGCGCGCACTCACAACTCGCACACGCATGCGCACGCTTTAGACAATGACTCACGTAACACAAAAAGTGAAGATACATTACGACGGTCAGCTTGGGGTGGGGAGTGTGGTGATATAGTGCTAGAACTGTTGAAAGAGATGAGTTTTGAGGGCGGACTGGAAGAGGAGGAGAGCGAGTGTTTCTGACGGAGAGAGAGTGGGAGAGTGTTCCAGGTGGATGGACCGTATACTGAGAAGGAGCAGGAGCCGAAAGTGCTGAGTTTGGTGCGGGGGATGAGGAGGCGGAGAGGGTCAGAGGCGGAGCGGAGGGAGCGGGGAGGAGTGTAGGGGTGAAGTAAGTTGGAGAGATAGGCAGGAGCGTAGTTGTTCAGGGATTTGTAGCAGAGAGACAAAATTTTGTATTGGATGCGTTGGGGGATGGGGAGCCAGTGAAGGAGCTTGAGCAGGGGAGTGATGTGGTCGGATTTTTTCTTTCTGAGGACGAGGCGTGCAGCATTGTTCTGGACGCGCTGGAGAGTGAGAGTGGTGGAGTGAGGAAGGCCGGAAAGGAGAGAGTTGCAGTAGTCGATGCGAGATAAGATGAGAGAGACAGCGAGTTTGGTGGCAGCTTTGGTAGTGAGGTATTTTCTGATCTGACTGATGCGGCGGAGGTGGAAATAACATGCCTGGGCCGTGGCGGAGACGAAGCTGGTCATGGAAAGAGAGGAATCGAGGATAACGCCAAGGTTCTTGACCGAGTCAGAGAGGGAGATGGGGGTGCTGTCAAGTTGAAGGTGGAGAGAGGGAGAGAGCTGGGAAAGTTTCTGGCGAGTGCCTACCAGCATGGCTTCCGTTTTGTCGTCGTTCAGTTTGAGCTTGTTTGCTGTCATCCAGTTTTTCACGTCTTCATAGCAGTCAGCCGTGCGAGTCAGTAGTGTCCGAGTGTTGCATGTGAAAAAATTATAACATCACACTGAAGGATTGTGGCGCAAAATATTTGTTACATGAAATGAATAAAATGTTAACCAGGTGCCTGTATCAACAACTCTATATATGCCAGACTGTGTACGGCTATGAACTTATGCAAAAAAGAAATGTCACTCACTTTACAGACAAGGACAGCTGTGGTAGTTTTGCCAATGCCGGGAGGACCAGACAGCAAAGCTGCTCGGAAGCCTGAACCATCGTCCTGGCCAAACCGTCCTGAATTTGACAAATTACATGTGTGCCAGTCTGTGATTTTGGACCTTACACTTACAGCTCTAGAGCCATAAGGTCTAAAATCACAGCCCAGCACACATTATTCTAATCCCCCCTCCAACCACACTTTTAAAAATTTTATTTAAAAATGCTTGAAGTATTCACAACACTCAACAGTGCAACAAAAACTATGTAGATTTCGCTAAGCCAGCCAACCTAAACTTAACCCATTTAACCCCATGAAATACCCTTTTAACCCTTTTAACCCAAGGTCCCATTTATCAAATTTTGGAGGTGTTGCCTAACGACTATGTACCAGTTGCAGGAGATGGATTGACCATGATAATTCAAGGGTAGTGCCAGATTAGCTTGGAGGCGCCAAGCTAATCTGGCACTACCCTTGAATTATCATGGTCAATCCATCTCCTGCTGTAGGAACTCTGTGCGAAATGGGTTAATATTAAAGCTGCACAGACTTTCAATCTTGTCTTTGCTACATCAGTACATGTCACAACAAGCAATAAAGCTCAAATTCACACACAAAAGCATATATGCATACAAACACCCCCTACACACACACCTGCAGGCTTGGTGCCAGCCGCCCGATTCTTGTGCCAACACCGGATCCAGTTTAGCAGTTTTTTAGCATTACTCCTGTCGCCCTGTTGGCCGATGATTTGTTTGAGGGAGGTGGGTTTGTGTTTATCCACCCACATCAATGTCCCAGCCCCTTCCTCTTTCACTGAAGATGAACTCCGAGACATTCCAGCCTCTGCCAACTGAGCACCTACGTCTTTCGACAAACTCTGCCCCTGTGTGGGTTTAGAGTCGGAGTTTTTCAGAGCTGTGAAGGAGGAACTGGTAGACTTCTTCAAAGATTGCTCCTGAAAAGGTTGAAAAATGTATGTTACAGACACTGTTAACAGCAGTAGGTCGAAAGTGCACACGCTGCAATGAAAACAGTGGATTAACAGCCCGGACAAACATGCAATATCAAACTTAGATATTGCACGTTTGGTAAGCTGGTGTATTTTTAACCCATTTAGCCCCGAGTCTGAAGGCACCAAGCTAATCTGGCACTACCCTTGAGTTATCATTGTCAATCCATCTCCTGCAACTGGTACAGTCATTAGGCAACACCTCCAAAATTTGAGAAATGGGACCTTGGGGCTAAAAGACCTCTCCCAGGTGCATTGGGCGCAATGTATCTTTTCCCAAGGTGCTAATGGTGCCGCAAAGTTGGAAGATGGACCTTTGAAAGCTTGATCCGGCTAACAACTGCTTTCTGAACAAACCTCCACCCTGCTATTCGCTCCTTGTCCTTGTGACTGATTGCTGCTATTTGCCATGATCCCAAAGCCTACCATTTTAACCATTTGTGTCTCGGTAGCAGTTACTGTCACAATGATTCCTGCTGGAATCATCCAGAAAGAAACTGCTACCAACAGCTAAAGGGTTAAGAATTGAATAGTGCAGATGACATTTTAAACTCATTCAGCCCTGACACACCACAGCAAGACATGGATCAAGCATGATAGTTCAAGGGTGGTGCCAGAATAGCTTGGTACCCATAGGCGCCAAGCTATTCTGGCACCACCCTTGAACTATCATGCTCGATCTGTCTCCAGAATTGTAATACAGTCCTTCAGAGGGCAACTTCTAAATCTAGGGATTTCCATCCTGGCTTAGAATGTGTTAACTCATAAACTCACAGAACTAAATAACTTCCATTTCGATGAAACGGAAATCATGTAGTTCTGGGAGTTTAATTGTTAATATGCACCTGATGTTTATGCAAGCTGTGAACATAAAGGTACGACAGGGACCACAAACCGAGCCTAATGAGAATTTAACTCTACGGGTACTGGGAAAAATCTATATCCCATTCCTGCCCACTGTGGGATTTAAGCAGTGCAGCATCATATCTAGAGCATCATAGACAAAAAAGGCGGCACTGATGCAGATGTCAGAGCACAAATCGGTAAAGCCAGAGCAGCCTTTCTCCAATTGAAAAAAGTGTGGAGTTCCAGAGAGCTGTCACAACACACCAAAGTCCAGATTTTCAACTCCAACGTAAAAGCAGTTCTCCTATATGGAGCAGAGACTTGGAGATTGACAAAAACCACAGTCAACGGAGTACAGATCTTCATAAACAGTTGCCTTAGATGAATTTTGAAAATCCACTGGCCAGAGAAGATCAGCAACGTCAGACTCTGGGAGAGAACAGAGCAGATAACAGCAGAGAATGAAATTGGGCGAAGAAGATGGGGATGGATTGGTCACAGTCTGAGAAAGCCAGCTTCCAGTAACACTAGGCAGGCATTGTCATGGAACCCCCAGGGAAAGAGGAAAAGAGGTAGGCCGAGAAACTCCTGGCGTCGAGACCTCCAAGCAGACATCAAGAGACTGGGAACCACCTGGAGTAAAATCGAAGGAGAAGCACAGGACAGGAGTCGCTGGAGGTCTCTCGTCGACGGCCTATACCCGGGTAGGGGCGACAGGCGTAAGTAAGTAAGCATCATATCTATCAGGCTACATATTTACATTTGATGACGTTTGTTGAGTGAATTGTCAGAATACTGACAAAAAATACTGAAAAAATAAATAAAATACCCACCTTTTTCACAGCCTGCTCTGCCTGTTCCTGGTACTTAGATTTCTTGCCAGGCAGTGTGCGTATAAGGTCCAGCAGGCCATCTTCATCAATCTTCTTTGTTTTGCACTTTTCAGCCTGAAAAGCAAATAATCAGTTTTAAAGAAATAGTCAGGGCCGGCAATTACATCGTGGGGTCACACTTACACAGAAATAACAAGATGCGCACAGATTTGTTTTTAGAAATTATAAAAAAATAGAAATACAATTTCATGTTGTACCCACACATTCACAAACCCTGTTGATTGATCTGGTTCATGTATGACAGCAAAATATGAATGGGTACAGTTTCCCATTTAAAATAAAAATCGAAATTCTGGACAATGTATACAGTACTGTATATTGACAGTTATATAAATCAAAGGTCTAAAGCCATGAAAAGAACGGTAAACTAGTTCAGGCATAAGCAGTGTTGTACAAGAACTGCATCTAGCATTTACAAGTTTGAAGTTTGAATCCTGCCGTGTGAATCCTGCCATTCCCTACGCTTGATCAATCCCAGAGAAGTTCTAGCTCTCATTTCTCTTCGACTTCTTTTTTTTTTACACACAGTTAACCCTTTCTGTGTCAGCACCAGTTTCAGTCGCGATGATTCCAACAGGAATCATCGCAACTGAAACTGCTACTGACACAGAAAGGGTTAAAATGTCAGAGTTCAAAACAACTCTGAACCTATCATGGTCGATCAGTCTCCTCTAAATGAGGATTAACTCACCTTCTCCAGTTTGGAAGCCCCAGCGTCGCGGCCGACCACGACGTAGCTGGTGCGGCTGCTGACTGACACTGTGACCTTTCCACCATAACGCTCCACTAGACTCTTGGCTTCATCACGCTCGAGTGAATCCAGCACACCCGTGATGACGAACGTCAGGCCTTCCATACAGTTCTCTGCTCCCTTAAAATGGGAAAGTAAGTCTAAAGTCATCCGACAAACCAAATTACAATGCAGTATGCATTTTTCTTTAAAAGGTATTTTTTCGAAAAATACTTACCGATGACATGACACGGAGGACCCTCCCACCTGCCCCGCTTGCCGCTGGTGAGCCTAGTATCTGACTGGCGAGTCAGGTGACTCGGAACCGGATAGGCAGGTCCGGGAGACAACTCTTGGCCCCTCTGGAGGGTTCCCCGAGTGCCTCCCGGGTTGTGTTCGCACACAACGGGTTCGTAGGCTAGAATTTGAGCACGTAGTAGACACTCCCATTTGTCATGTCATCGGTAAGTATTTTTCGAAAAAATACCTTTTAAAGAAAAATGCATTTATTTCATCAAAAACATTACCGATGACATGACAAATGGGAGAATCACGAATAGGAGGAGGGTGCCGCACTGGTACTACCGGCGACCAAGACCGTCCTCCCATTGCTAATTCCCAGGTAGCTAGCTAGGTGCGTACCTACGGCGCCTGCTGCGCCGGGAGGGAGTGCTGTGCCACCGTGAGGTCCCCCAACAAGGCGAGGTTGTCTCGCTGTCCCGCCAGATCCCGAAGGTAGAAACGAGCGAAGGTAGATTCTGCTCGCCAGCCCACCGCGGCCACGATGTCCTTGACAGCGCAGTTCCGATCGAATGCGACGCTCGTGGCCATGGCGCGTACTTCGTGTGCGCGGATCTTCAGTCTCTGCGCTACGCGTGGGGAGAGATCCATGTATGCCGATCGTATTACCCAGCGCAGCCAGGAGGAGATCGTCTGGGCTGTGATATCAGTCTTGCCCTGGCGTATGGGCAGGAAGAGGCGGGAGCGCCCTCTACGGGTAACTTTGGTACGGCGCAGGTAAATGCGTAGGGCACGCACGGGATCCTGTTGCCGAGTCTCCGGAGAGCAGTCAGGCCCTCCCAGGGGCCGCAAGGTGATGATCTGTGGGGCAGTTAGGGGCGACCTTGTTTTGGCAATAAAGTTGGGGTCCGTTAAGAGCTGCACGGAGCGATCTGCCCTGAACTGGAGGCAGTCTGGGCGGGTAGAAAGAGCGTGTAGCTCGCTAACTCTGGACGCGGTGGCCAAGGCTAGAAGGAAGCAGGTCTTGCGTGTCACATTCGCCAGAGGGGCGAGAGCGAGTGGCTCGAAGCGGGATGAATTCAGCCACGTCAGGACCCAAGGTAGGTCCCAGCGAGGAACGAGAGAACGCTGAGTCGGACGTTGGAGGCTGAAGCTGGACATGAGGTCGGAGAGGTCCTTACAGGCGCCGGGGTCTGGAAGGCCGAGATGGCGGTAAGTGTCGGCGACCATGGATAAGTATCCCCTGATGGTGATGGGCGCCAAACCTTGGACCTCGAAGAGCCAGAGGAGAAAGTCCGCGAGCTGGGGGTTAGTCAGTCCGGTGGGTAGGAGGCGACGGGCGTCGCACCAGGAACACAACACGCGCCACTTCCCTTCATAAACACGCCGGGTGGACGGCTTGCGGGCTGCAGCGATTGCCTCCACTGCTGCACAAGAGAAGCCTCGAGCGGTGAGGGCGCGCTGCACAACCTCCAGGCGTGAAGAGACAGGCGTTCTGGACAAGGGTGGAAGAGAGCCTGCCTGGGCTGCTTGAGCATGGAACGGGGCGTGGGAAGGCGCAGGGGAGGAGAGGTGGCGAGGTTGAGTAGGTCGGTGGTCCAGGACCGGGCCCAAGCCAGCGGGGCGACCAGAAGCAGGACTGCGTTGCACTCTCGAAGTTTGTGGAGGACCTTGGGAATGAGGACTGTCGGAGGGTACGCGTAAGCGATGAGGCCGTCCCAACGAATCGAGAGGGCATCGACTGCCCAGGCCAGCGGGTCTGGAATCGGGGAGACGAAGAGGGGAAGCTGGTGGTTCCACCTCGTAGCAAAGAGGTCGATTAAGGGAGTCTCCCAACGGGCGCAGATCATCTTGAAGATATCCGGGCGCAACGTCCATTCTGTGTGGAGCAACTGGCCGCGGCGAGAGAGAGAGTCCGCCAACACATTCAAGTGGCCAGGAATGTGTCGTGTGAGGAGTGTAATGTCGCGTTCCTCAGCCCAGCGCATCAAACGGAAGAGGAGCATACAGAGGTCGGGAGAGCGGGTGCCCCCCTGCCTCTGGATGTAGGCCACCACCGTCGAGTTGTCGGAGAGGACGAGAAGCCGCTGGTTCCTGAGCTGGCTCTCCCAATGAAGAGGGCTTGCCAGACTGCTTGCAGCTCTAACCAATTGCTGTGCTTGTCCGCAAACTCCGGGGGCCAGAGGCCGGAAGCCGAGGCGAATTGAGGAAGCAGGTGGGCTCCCCACCCCGAGAGGCTCGCGTCGACACACAGGGAGAGGTGCGGGGGGGGGGGGGGGGGGGGGGAGGACAAAGGGACTCCCGAAGCCAACCAAGCCGTGTCGGTCCAGCGTAGAAGATGAGGGCGAACCAGGGGGGATACCGGGACCAGGTGGGTAAGGTCGCCAGAAGAGGGTCTCCAGAGAAGCAGGAGGTGCAGCTGAAGGGGGCGGGCGTAGAGGCGACCCAGGGGGAGAAGGTCCGCCGCTGCGTTGATCAGTCCGAGGAGTTGAAGCCAAACTCGGGCGGGAGCTGCTTCCTGCTGAGCTAGCTGGTTGGCGAAGGCGGACAACTTCCGAATCCGGGGATCCGGGAGGCGAACCACGTTGAGATCGGTGGCAAAATCCATCCCGAGATGAATGAAGTGGCGCGAGGGCGTGAGATCTGACTTCCCGACGTTGAGGAGGAACCCGAGTCGCGACAGCAGACGCATCAGTGTATCCCTGTCCGCTTCCAAGACGGACTCGACGTGGTTCCTCAGGAAGAGATCGTCGAGGTAGTTGGACATAGGGCTGAGAGACGACTGCCATGCCTTGGCCATTACTGCATCCATCAAGCGGGTGAAGACCCAGGGGCTGAGGTTGAGGCCGAAGGGTAGGGCTCGAAACTGGTAAACAGTTCCATCGAAGGCGAAGCGCAGATACCTCTGGGCGGCCGGATGTATGGGTACGTGTAGGTAAGCGTCGGAGAGATCTAGGCTGACGGCGTAATCCATGGGTCGCACCGAGGTACGCAGGGCTCGGGCCGTCTCCATGTGGAAGGAAGGAGCCACGATGAAGCGATTTAGGGCTGAGAGGTCGATCACTGGGCGCCACTTGCCGCCGGGCTTGGGGACGACGAAAAGTCTGCTGTAAAATCCCAGCGAGTCTGTGCGGCGCACAACCTCTGTGGCGTCCTTCCTCAAGAGAGAGTCGACTTCCCCCCGTAGGGCGCACTCCTTGAGCGGTTCTGCGGGGATCTCAGTCCACAGCGGAGTAGCGCGCAGAGGAGGAGGGGAACGAAAGGAGATCCGTAGGCCGCAGGAAACAGTGTCTAAAATCCACGGGTCGTCTGGAATCAGTAATCGCCACTCGTCGCTGAAGAGGGCGAGCCTGCCGCCGACTGGAGGACCCGAGACGGCCGGCGGAGGCGGAGGAGGGGCGGAGTCACTGAGCCCGCCCGCGCCCAGGGCGACGGGCGGGACGGGGCCAAGCGGGGGCGGGGGCGTTAGCTTGGCCGGGGCGACCGAAGGCGGGGCGACGGCGACGCAGGGACTGCAGCTGGGCTGTCGAAGTCGGGGCGACGGGTCTGGTGGTCCGCAGGGAGCGACCCACGGCCTTGCGGGCTGACTGAAAGCGCCGAGGAACAGACTTGGGAGGCCACCTGTCCGAATTGGAATCCTTGACGGCTTGCCAGGTGTCACCAAAGAGAAGGGGTCCCCCGAGGGGGGCACGACGCAGCTGAGTCTTCAGGTCGGCAGGCATCCCCCGGCAGGCCTGCAGGACAGCGTCGCGGCGGAGTAAGTCACAATTGGAGGCTGCAGCCATAGCGTTGACCAAAGAGTGATACGCGGCGCGGTTGGCCGCTTCAGCGAGGACGAGAAGATCGCCAAGCAGGGGGGTCAGTGAAGGGTGCCACGAATCTTCCACGCGCCGGAGGAAGGCTTGCGTAAGGAGCTCCATGAAGCCGGCGCAGGCCAAGGAATTCCTGACAAGCGAAGCCGTCTTGTCCAAACCAGCGGGGAGCGCGCGCCTAAGGGCAGAGGCCCCACCCGCCTGCACCACGGCGGCTGGGTCCACCGGAGGGAGAGGGCAGAGGAAGGCCTGGGAATGGCCGGCGTACCACTGCTGGCGGAAGTAAATGTCGAGGTCCGGAGGCCACCTGTGGTCCGAGAAAAAATTACTGTCCCGCGAGTCAGACAACAGGTGGGCCGAAAAAACATCCCTAAGCGCACGAAAGCCGGGGGGCTGAGGGAGAGTCTTGAACTTCTTTACCTGTCTACCCGCGTCGACGAAGGCAGAAGGCTTCCTCTTCAGGGGGGGGGGGGGGAAGGAGGGCAGTCCTCTGCCGGAAGCGTGGCGGAGATGAGGCGGGCGACCTCATCGAGAGCCAGAAGAGCCTCTGTGCGGGAGGAGGCCGGTAACCCGTGGGCTGTCGACGTATCCGAAGGAGAGAGCGGAGAAGGGGAGCGGCTGAGACCTCCTAGGAGAACCGAGATCGAATCATCAGGGAGAAGACTCAATGAATCGTCGTCCACTACGCAGGGAGCCGTCGAAGAGGGACGGCGACCGTGACTACGAGAGCGAGCCGCTCGACGAGGACGAGGGGAGCTATAAGGCGCCGAAGCACGCGGGGGAGAACGACGTCCGCGATGGCGACGCGACGAACTAGCGGAGCGGGAACGGCGGCGGCGACAAGATGAGCGACTGCCAGCTGGAGACCGCGATCCACGGGAACGAGGAGGAAGGAAAGAGGCTGGGCGAGGGGAAGGGGAACGGAAGGGACGAGGCAGACGGCGGGGAACGTGGGACGAACGCCGCGAAGAGGTAGAGCGCGAAGGCCCATGGTCCAGATGACGAGGAGAATCACGAACTTTACAACGCTCACGCGAAGGAGCGCGAGAGTGGTGGTCAGACTTCGATCGCAAGGAGGAACTGGACACAGGTAGTGGTGTGGTGAGTGTGCGAGAATGTCTCCGCGAGCCGGACTCTGTGGCGAGGCGGGTTCGCAGCGGCCGAGGAGGATCCAAGGCCTTCCTAGGAGACGAGTGGGGACCGGTTGACCATGGACGGCGCGAGGCACGTCTCTCCGAACTGACCTCTGTCTCGAGATGGGTTCTCTGCCTGTCATAAGGCTTGGTCCAAGCGCGTTCCCTCCTGGGAACCAGCGCCTCGAACTCCCGACTCCGCACACTACCTTGCTGTGTCCGCTGTGGAGATCTTTCCAGACTGGGGCCATCGGGGGCAAGAGCGGTCGGGGCGCCGGAGATGACAGCCGGCACTTCCGCAGGTCTTGCAACAGGCACAGGTGTCGGGCGTTCACGTCGGTAGAAGCTCCAAAGTTGGGACCAGCGGAGCTCCGGCCAGACGGCGCAAACGTCACATGAACGCTCAGATGTACAGCCGACACACGGCAGGCAGACCTTGTGCGAATCCGAGGGCCACTGGAAACCTCCACACTGAGTGCAGGTCATCAGGAGGGCACTGCAACACACCAAAAAAAAACTTGCCGGTACGTGGTCGAGACCAACCGGGCTCGTCCTACCAAGGGAAACCGTACCGAACGATAAGAACAACAGGGTTGTGCCCCCAGGCTATACTGTTGTAGCGCTCGAAGCTAAGCTTGCGTCTTCATAACAAAGCCTACCCCAGCCAGGCTGGAGAGTAAATGTGCGCCAAACGACAATAGGGACGAAAGGCCGTGCCCTCAGGCTATACTGCTGTAGCGCTCTAAGCTAAGAGTGCGCTCTCGTAACAAGCATACCCCAGCCAGGCTGGAGATGAACGTGAGCCAAGCGCCGCAGCTGTTTTAAACAATGCTCCCCGAAGGCTACCAGGGGAAGCCAGTAACTTTCACCCAAAAAGGGGAAGGGCGAGGGCACCAGGGCCCCGCCGAGCTAAGAGTCCCCGCTCAACAAAACCCATACAACATGAAAACAAGGTAGAGTCCAAAGGCACAGGCCGGTACCCCGCCCGGGGACCGGCTCCGGGCACAACTAACTATCCTACCTCTCTGCCGAAGCGGTAGCGGGAGAAGAGACGTCCATGTCGCCACCGGCGAACGGGCGGGAACCAGCAGGGCCGCCAAGCGAAGCCAACCAAGGAGGACGCCAAGCGAAGAAGCGCAAGCGAAGCTGCAGCGAAGCAAGCAAGAAGCGAAGCAGAAGCGAAGCAGAAGCGAAGCAAGAGGCGAAGCAAAAAGTCACGGCGAACTCGAGCACCAAGACCGACCGGTCGAAGGGAGTGCGAGAGGCTAGAACACGTCCGAAGGTCGTGAGCCTACGTAGCTGACTGGCGAGTCAGGTGACTCGGAACCGGATAGGCAGGTCCGGGAGACAACTCTTGGCCCCTCTGGAGGGTTCCCCGAGTGCCTCCCGGGTTGTGTTCGCACACAACGGGTTCGTAGGCTAGAATTTGAGCACGTAGTAGACACTCCCATTTGTCATGTCATCGGTAATGTTTTTGATGAAATAAAATACTTTATTAATCTCTCATGGGGAAATCTTCTGTCTGCCCATACAACACATGCCATGCATGAGAAGTATAACAGCCTAACACTCAAACAACCAACTAATTCAATGAATTATTTGCAAATGAGGAAGAGTTGAAGCCTACAGCCTGTTTCAATCACAAAAAAACACCGACACACTGAAATAATGGTTTCAAAAACAAACAAAAACAACAATTGTGTGCTGACCTGGGATTATGCACTTGTGGCCAAAGGCCGTAAGGTCCAAAATCACAGGGCAGCACACCTCTCTTCTTACCTCAGGGATTTCTTTGGAGCCAGGGGCCAAGGGTCCCTCACGGTTCAGGAAACTCCTGTATGCTCCCCAGTTTCTGCTGGCCGACCCTTTTGCCTTCTCATCCTGTTGAGAAGGAAACATGAAACAAAATAAACAAGATGGGTGTGGCATGTGGCCTTTAATCTTACAGTCTAAAATTGTGTGCTCGTCTGTGATTTTGGTCCTTACAGATTTAGGCCATAAGGTCCAACATCACAGATCAGCACATATTAAAAAAATCCTGGCAAATCCAAAAGAGGTGGGGGGTGGGGGGGGGGTGGGTGTCCTCGTGAAATGTGAAAGCCCGAAATAGATTCAAGAAAACATCCTGGTTATCTCGTGAAACCTGAAAGCACCCACTACTACCCGCTCCTTAGGGTTTTCGGCCAGTAAAACAGGTTCCAACAGTGGTAACTTATCTCCTCATTGTCTCTTTTCATCGTGAAAAGCTATTTTATTTTTTTCATGATGTGCAAAATAAATCACTGTAAATCAGTGACGCTACCCCCCCCCCCCCCCCCCCACTTACTCCCCCGCCCCCCCCAACCCCTTTTCCCCCAAAATACAAATTGCGAAGCTCTTAAGTGAGAGGGGCAATAAATTTCAACATTGCTAAAGCATTTTGATGGGTACTTGCTCAAGAGCAGTAAATGACCAATTTCCCAGGGCGCAGCTAATGTACAAGGGAAACAATTCTCACACCCAATAACCAACCCAGTACACGTCCATAGATCTTGGATGACCACGGAGTAGCTCCCTTGATGACACCCATTCAGAGACAATTCATACAAGGTAAACAATTCCTACACGTTCTAAACAGCATCAGTGTGAAGAGGCAGATATGCCTACTCCAAGTCTGTTTCATATAGATTCCACCCACAAAGAGAGATTCACAAACAAAGAAGTTTTTGTTATTTTGTTTGGTGTCTTTTGACATCAAGCTCGGCAACAAAACAAAATGAAATGAAATATATGACAGAGTACTGAACCAGACTTCATAACTCATTCAAGATGCCCTGCATCAATAGCTGTGAAAGTGCCACAATAGTTCAAGGGTGATGCCAGAATAGCTTGGCGCCCATAGGCGCCAATCTATTCTGGCATCATTCTTGAATTATCATATATTGCCACTGGCAACGCTATACGACACTTTCGCAGCTATTGCGGCAAGGCACCTTGAAGGAGTTAGCCCCCTTGTGCATGCAGCCCCCCCCCCCCCCCCCCCCCCTCACTGCTCATAGTACTGGTGGCTAAATGTGTGTTACGATTGTGGTTGTGTTATCCTGTGAGAGCGTGCGTGTGTTGATCGTAGGCAACGATCCGTTGTTTGAGCTATCACGGTTACGTTTCACGTGCCTTTTTAGTTAGATTTCCTTTTGTTCGTGAGTAGAGCCGTTTTCGTTTTGTTAAGTTTAGTCCGGTGCGTTCTGGAAAGGTCGCACTGTCTAGTGGCCTCGTTGTCACGTCGGTTAGTTGACATCGCTACACTTCGCAACATTTTCGCTACTTTTTGTTTTCCTGTGCTCGTGAATTGAGCAGCCTTTGTTTTGTTTTGGGAATGTTCTCGTACTTTATAGAGCTACCAGGTGATAGGGATACCATACTTTTATGTGACTTAATTATACGCTAGAATTTAGAGCTGAAGTGAGCAGCCGAATTTTTGTAGCCTGTTATATTGTTTCTGGAAAGTTCATGTTAATGAGCTTCGGCTGCGTGTTTCGTTCTGATTGGTTGAGTTGTTTGATTTGCATAGACGGTTCTGGAATTTCATAGTATATATAAGGAGGGCACTGGGAAAGCCCGTTAGTACATTGTCTTGCTTTGTCAGTAGTAGAGATACGTAGTTTATTGGGAGAGATGCTGTGTATGAGAAACGTTGAGTCGTAGTGTGGACATTGCAGAAGAGACTTTGTATTCAGTAGTTTGTGCATTTGAAAGAGCATTACTGTGTGGATATCGCATCGCTGAATTAAATATTGTTGGAACTGTTACTCCAGTATTGTCTACATCCTTAAGCCACGTGTGACGGATTGCAGCTGAACGAGGTTTATTTTAAAGAACTCTATGTGTGTGTGTCTGGTGTGTTTATCATACTTCAACTACAACTCCACCACGTAACAAAATGCATGAGTTAAATAGGTTTTCATACTTACTTTTGCTGGAGTTTTTTTCGCTGATCGTGGTGTCTTTTTCTCTGTCGAAGCTGGCGTAGGCACCTCTTCATCCACCTCCATCTTGGCCGGAGACTTTTTTTGAGAAACTTTTGATGCAAAGAGGTTCTTTTTCCTCAGAGGTGACTGTGGTGAAAATGTAAAAAAGTGTAAATTCTCTAATCTTCTGTTCAGGTTAACTCATTACATCCTGAGGCTGATTATTTTAATTGTGCTTATTGTATTATGAAGGCCACATTACAGATTAGGAGATAGATCAACCATTTTAGTTCAAGGGTGGTGCCAGAATAGCTTGGCGCCTAAGGCGCCAAGCTATTCTGGCACCACCCTTGAACTAACATTCGCAAATTAATTTCATGCAAGGTTGTATCAGGATGAAAAGGGTTAATTAAGGGGGAAAAAATCTAGAAGGTGAAAATCAAATGCATCATTCAAATCAGCATGCAAAGGAGCATGTTTATCATCAAGCATATTTGCAGCAAGGCTTTGACTTCTATTTGATGTAACAAGTGTTCACTTCTTTCCCTCCATACATCTTTGGACTCTCCCTAACAGGGGGCCATGGGATAGCACATATGGCAAGTCTGACTGCCATTGCACTGGACTCTCCCTAATCGACTATTTCAGGTCATACCTTCAGTTACAAGTTGCAAATTGTGCACCTGTTTGCGTGTATATTTCAAATTAACTCACTGGAGATGCGCCGTATACAGATACGCGGCGATTCGCTGTGTATCTTTATTCGGCACGTCTCCAATGAGTTGCATAGCAGAGATCCGTATCAGGATAGGTACAGCAACATCCGCAATGGCCAGGCTGGACAGGATATGGCGAAGTAACTCCATCAGCTTCACCATCAAGTACAGGCTTTACAAGTCCCTCGTAGTGTCTATTCTACTCTACGGCTGTGAGACTTGGACACTGCTTGCAGACTCAGAAAAGAAAATCCAGGCCTTTGAGAACAAGTGCCTGAGGAAGTTGCTCCGCATCTCGTACCGCGAGCACAAGACCAACGAATATGTACGGAGCATCGTCACTTCCCTGGTGGGCCCACATGAACCCCTTCTGGCAACCGTGAAACGGCGCAAGCTTGCTTGGTTTAGCCACGTGACCCGACACAACACCTTGTCCAAGACTATCCTCCAGGGCACTCTCGAAGGAAGTCGTCGGCGAGGTCGTCAGAGAAAGAGTTGGGTCGCAAACATAAAAGAATGGACCAAACTCGAGATGCCAGACTTGCTTGCCACCGCCCAAAATAGAACTCAGTGGAGAGCACTGTCTGTTGCTGCTGTCTTTCAGTCCCCCCAACGCCCAGTTCGGGCAGGGGACTGATGATGATGATGATGATGAAATGTCTTTTCTAAGTGAGTTTCTTTCTTCGTGGGGTTCTTCTCTTCCCAAAAGGATGGCACAGGTTGTGGTGCACGTTTTATTTGTGACGCACGGGTCACCAAGCCTTCTAGTTTGTCCAAATATGGCAATTTGTTTTTACTTATTTTTAAACCCTTTGTGACCTTGGCCAGGTCATTCAATTTAATTTAAAAAGGTCTCACCACAAAGTATTTTTGGACCAAGTTTGAAATCTGCCAAAATGATAACATTTATCACTGGTGATAGACAACACTCAAGAGATCGCCATCTGTCGAGTGTTGCCCATCATCTGTGGTACACAGACACACATGGACCAAAGATTTGCCATGAAACGCACTCTCACCATCTGCTGATCTGGTGTGTCTGGAACCAAGTTGCTGTTGTCATCGCGCTTTGCTGGCGATGCGGGATTGGACGTTTTCATTCTCTGAGACAGTTTGCTGGCGAGACTGGACCAAGCTAGAAGTAACACAGTCAAATCAGTGTCCCATCCACAGAACTTTACACAACTCAATCCCTCCTCTCCCAACGGACACATTTTGTTTCTGAGAACTTTATTCTTTCAACGACCAAACACCGCAACTGTCTAAAGCACACTGATACAAATTGGACACAAGAGACATAGATCCTCATGAGCCCCCACAGTTGTGGGGGCTCATGAGGATCTATGTCTCTTGCAGTTGGGTGTTCAGTTTTTCTCAATAGTGAAATACTTAATACGAGCATCAAGCCACAGAAAAATCTTCCAGACATCCCACTTAGCCCCTGACTTAATTACAGAAATGGATCACCATGATAGTTCATGGGTGGTGTGAGAACAAAAATCAAATTAAAGTACCTGCTTCATTTGTTTTTTCCTTGACAGGGGATATGTCCTGTCGAGGCTGTAATACACAAGAGTGAGAAAATGCATCACAATAATATCATAAATGACATGCAATAAAGAGATTATACAAATAATTATATTTATGTATCATTCAAACACATTAAACAAAACACACACAAAACAAACTTCTTATCAAATACATCTGATGTAAAACATGACTTTTATAACTGAATGACTGATCAATGTCGATTGTCAGTAAAGAGGGATGACATTCCTTCCCCAATTTAACCCCACGGCCGCATTTCCCAAATTTGGGAAGTGAAATTCAAGAGTAGTTACAGTGTTGATTCTAGGATTTCAGAAAAGTGAGCCCAAAGGCTCCCTCTAATCAAAAAAGGGAGCCCCTCAAGGTGTAAAAGGGAGGCCCTCAAATCGCGTTGCACTGCTTACTTTAAAACAACATATATACACACATTCATACATACAGTGGAGTCCGCTTAACACGAATTTCTGGGGACACGGAAAATCACTTCGTGTTAACCGTATTTCGTGTTAACCAATATGGCCTCAAAATTGATCACGGCCCTCAAGGAGAAAGTGTGTAAGACGTGTGCGTGAATGAGTACCAGGTTAAAAGTGCACGACATTATCGTACTTTCTATGCATACCTTCAGCTCGCTAGGAAAACACAAGGAAACGTGTACAGCTCGAGTATTTAATGTAAATCCATCAGGTAAAATCCATACTAAGTTACAATCCTCAGGTAAAAGCAACACAGGCTGAAGTACAATCCCGCATCGGTAAAAGGGTTGTGTTGGTACACGAACGATACAACATGAATACAGTACAGAAATGCTAGCCAATGAGAAGACAGATTACAACAGCCGAAGGCTATTCAGCCAATCACAGACTAGAGTTCGCTCTGATCTGTCATGTGTACTTTCACAGCGCGAGAGCGACACGTGAATTGGTTTTCTGTGAATGGAATCTGTGTTCGTGTTAAACAGGTGAATAATAGTGAAATTGCCCTGGCTCGACTCAGGCCACACTGCACCAAGACGCTCGAGCAGGCTTTTACACAGCAGCGGTGCGGCCGCGCTGGTCGTGCAAAAAAGCGTCCAGTTTCTTTTTTCTGCGATTCTTCGGCCGCGCTATCGGTGTTTTTTTTTTGCAATTTGGAGCATAATATTGCGAGAAATCGCGCAAAACGCGCTCTAGAATCAACACTGTAGTTAGTAACAAATTAGTTTGGCGCCAAGCTAATTTGGCACTCCCCTTGAATTATGATCGATCTACCTCCTGCCGCAGTGTCAGGGTTAAATGGGTTTATCTCTTCACACCGGAAATGAATTGTTACTTGCAACCAGAAATAGACTTAACACATCATCGCTGTGCTATTATGGGTGAATAACTCCTCTAGACTTTACCCTTTTGGCTTCTTTTTCGTCCAACTGCTGAAGTGTCTTGGAGAAGTCATCGTCGTCATGGAACTCTGTTTCCACCGTTTCTGCCTGTAACAAAGAAAAACAGTCCAATTATAACTGAAAAATCCTAAAGGGTGATAGCACTTGATTGAAAATCTGCAAGATGCAAATACATTTTAGAACACGTATTTTTTGCAACTGCCGGGTAAGAATTTGAAGGTTAGGAATGATCAGTAGCAAAGGCATGTGATTTTCAAAAATGGAACCTAGCTGCTGATTGCTGTGCGGAATTATTTTCTTCCTTAGATTTACAATTTTTACTTCTCCTTGACCGCTGCTTTTCATTTCTTCACTTCAGCATTGTATCTCTTTCAGAAAATGAATTAACTTTTAAAAACCCCTGTATACAGTACTGAAGACTGTATGCACAAGCAGGTTAACCTATTTAACATCAAATATTAGGGGTGTCTCTTAACAACTATGTACCAGTTCCAGAAGATAGATCGACCATGAAAATTCAAGGGTAGTGCCAGATTAGCTCGGCGCCTAATGGCACTAAGCTAATCTGGCACTAACATTGAATTATCATGGCTGATCCATCTCCTGCTGTCGTGTGTTGGGGCTAAACAGGTTAAAAGTGCTGTAGCACATAATACATCATTATATTTCAGCAAAAATATGATTTTTTTTTCTAAAATGTATTTTTTTAAAAAATACTTACCGATGGCATTACTATCTGAGTAATGCCATCGGTAAGTATTATTTTAAAAAAATACATTTGTGACCCGCCACCACAAAATGAGTCGTAAGTCACCTTTTGGACATTTTGAGATATTGATATCAGCAGAAACTAGAAAGAAAACCCTTTTCAATGGTGCCAATAACATGTGAATCAGACGATTGGTCACCGAGTTATGGTTTATAGAAACTGGGGACCCCACACATGTACCCGACCACACCACCCGACAATTTTCAAAATGAGTCTAAAGTCACTTTTTGGACATATTGAGATATTGATATCAGCAGAAACTAGAAAGAAAACCCTTTTTAATGGTGCAAATAACATGTGAATCGGACGATTGGTCACCGAGTTATGGTTTTTAGAAACTGGGGACCCCGCACATATACCCGACTATGCCACCCGACAATTTTCACGAATAGCGGGAAATCGGGTCAGGGACATTACGACTCATTTCGTGGTGGCGGGTCACATTTTAGAAAAAAAATTCATTTGTTTTTTCAAAATACATTACTGATGGCATTACTATCTGGAATACACTCAATTGCCTATAGATTTCAGCCAAAAGGTTGTGTAACCCACACAACTGGGGAGGAGACAACGGGGATCCACGAACCGGGGCCCCGGGTGGCCTCCCCTTACTACCCTATCCCGGCATTCGTAGGGCGACCCTATCAGTTTCACACATAGCGAAAAGAGGCATGCGGGGCAGGCGGGAGGGCAGTCTGAGTAATGCCATCGGTAAGTATTTTTCAAAAAAACACATTTTAGGAAAAAAATTCATTTGTTTTTTCAAAATACATTACCGATGGCATTACTATCTGGAAGAATGTCGAACAGGCGGAGGGTGCCGTTCCTATAACCGCAAACCCAACCACCCGTTGGCCCAGAGAGAGAGAGAGAGAGAGAGAGAGAGAGCACTCCCGACGATTTCAGCTATGACGTACCTAAGACGCCAGGGGCGCGCGGAGGGAGTGCTGGGCCGCAGAAATGTCGCCCACCCATGCCAGGGAGTCACGTTGGCCGGATAGGTCTCTGAGATAAAAGCGGGTGAATGTTGAGTCAGCTCGCCAGCCGACCGCCGTAACAATATCTTTGACCGAGCAGTTGCGGTCCAGGGCAAGACTGGTGGCCACTGCTCTTACTTCATGCGCCCGGATGTGAAGAAGTCTATCGCCGTCTGGGGAGAGGTCCTGGTAGGCCGACTTAATCACCCACCGCAGCCAGGACGACACTGTCTGGGCCAAAATATCTGGCCTGCCTGCGGACAGTGGGAGGAAGAGGCGAGAGCGCCCCCGGCGTCGCGGCTTAGAGCGACGCAGGTAAATCCTAAGTGCCCGCACCGGGTCCTGTTGACGCGACTCAAGGGCCATGTCCGTTCCACAGAGAAGCCTTACGGTCAGCATCTGAGGGGCCGCCGCCGGGCGGCGGTGCTTGGCCAAAAAGGATGGGTCGGTGAGAAGCTGTGCAGAACCGTCCGAGCGAAACTGCAAACAGGAGGAAAGTACCGAGAGAGCATGAAGCTCGCTCACTTGGGACACCGTGGCGAGAGCCAGCAGAAAACATGCCTTCCTGGTCAAATCTGAGAAACTAGCCAAATGCAGAGGTTCAAAGCGGTCCGTGTTCAGCTACGTTAGTACCCAGGCGAGATCCCACCGAGGCACTAGGGACCGAGAAACTGGACGTCGGAGCTCAAAATGTGCCAGCAAGTCCGTCAGATCCTTGCAAGCGCCTGGGTCTGGCCTGCCCAGGTGGCGGTAAGTGTCCGCGATCATGGAGCGGTATCCTTTGATGGTAACGGGTGCTAAGCCTTGTTCTTCAAAGAGCCACAGGAAGAACTCCGCCAGCTCCGGGGTGGCTAGATGTGTGGGAGGGAGACTTCTGGAGGCGCACCAGGCCTGAAGGACCCTCCACTTGCTCTCGTATACCCGCCGTGTAGGCCGTCTGCGGGCTGCTGCAATAGCCGCCACCGCCGCATCTGAGAAACCTCTAGCGGCGAGGGCTTGCCGGACAACCTCCAGGCGTGAAGGAGGAGGCGCTCCGGGCACAGATGGAAAAGCTGCTGGCGGGGCTGCTTGAGCATCGTAGGAGGTGTAGGAAGCTCCAGCGGCGGGTCCGTCGCTAGCTCGAGTAGGTCTGTGGTCCAGCTCTTGGTCCAGTTGAAGGGGGGCCACCAGAAGGAGGACTGCAGAGCAACCCAGAAGCTTCCGCAGAACCTTCGGAACGAGGACTGACGGGGGGTAGGAGTAAGCGATCAGACCGTCCCAGGGGATGGAAAGCGCGTCTACCGCCTGGGCGAGCAGGTCCGGGACTGGAGAGACGTAGACCGGGAGCTGTTTGTTCCACTTGGTGGCAAACAAGTCCACTAAAGGAGTTTCCCACCGGGAGCAGATCAGGCGAAAGATGTCCGGGCGTAGGGACCAGTGTGGAGCAGCTGTCCGCGGCGGGACAGGGCATCCGCGATCACGTTCAGGTGACCGGGAATGTGGCGAGCCCGTAGAGTAATGCCCCGGTCCCTGCACCAGAGGAGGAGATGGTAAAGGAGAATGCACAGGGAGGGCGAGTGAGTGCCCCCCTGGTTCTGTATGTAAGCCACCACCGTCGAGTTGTCTGAGAGAACGAGAACGTCCTGGTTGGTCAAGGTCTCCTGCCAGAAACTGAGGGCCAGCCAAACTGCCTTCAGCTCCAGCCAGTTGATGTGTTTGTCCTCCAAACCCCGCGGCCAAAGGCCCGAGGCCGAGACAAAGTCCGGTAACAGATGCGTGCCCCAGCCGGCCTGACTCGCGTCGGTGCAGAGAGACCACCGGGGCGGAGGTGAGTGAAGAGGCACGCCCGTAGCCAGCCAAGCGATGTCCGCCCACCTCTGGAGGTGTGGACGAGCCAGAGGGGTAACTGGTACAAGATCCGCAAGGGAACCCGACGAAGGACGCCAGTGTAGTAGATGTAGCTGCAACAGGCGGGCATAAAGCCTGCCCAAGGGAAGCAAGTCCGCAGCCGCACTGAGCAGGCCCAGAAGTTGAAGCCAGACCCTGGCTGAGAAGGAGGACCCTACCTCCATCGAAAGCGCTACATCGACGATCTTCTGCCGCCGGGCCAGAGGCAGGCGGACTAGATTGAGATCGGTCAGGAATTCCATCCCCAGATGTAGAAAACGCTGAGAGGGGGCAAGATCCGATTTGCCCAGATTGAGAAGAAACCCGAGGCGACGCAGGAGGAAAAGCAAGGTGTCTCTGTCCTCTTGGAGCGCCGAGGCTATCAGATTTCGCAGTAGTAGGTCATCCAAGTAATTGGAGGCTGGGCTCAGGGATCGTTGGCGGAAGTAGGCCATCATCGCGTCGAGGATCCTCGTAAAAACCCATGGACTGATGTTGAGGCCGAAGGGAAGGGCGCAGAACTGGTAAACGACTCCCCCAAAGGCAAACCGCAGGTACCTGCGAGACGACGGATGAATCGGGACGTGAAGATAGGCGTCGGACAGATCGAGGCTGATCGCAAAGTCCATCGGTCGGACGGCCGCTCGGAGGATCCTGGCTGTCTCCATCCAGAACCGAGGGGCCGAAATGAACTTGTTTAGCGCCGACAAGTCGATCACTGGGCGCCACTTGCCTCCTGGTTTGGGAACGAGAAAGAGGCGGCTGTAAAATGCTGGTGAGTCCTGACGCGATACCACCTCCGTCGCTGCTTTGTCGAGGAGAGCCGAAACTTCTCTGCGCAGAGCGTCCGCCTGAAAGGTGTCGAGTGGAGACTGGGTCCACAAGGGGGACCTGCGAAGAGGCGGAGGGGACCTGAAAGAAAGCTGGAGGCCTGTTGAAACCGTGGAAAGGATCCAGGGGTCGTCTGGGAACAGCAACCTCCAATGGTCGCTGTAAAGAGACAGCCACCCGCCGACTGGAGACCCGGAAACTGCCGACGGGGGCGAGAGAGGGGGCAAGTCAGCGGGCCCGGCCGCGCCCGGCCGTACGGGCGCCGCGGGACCAAGAGGGGCGGGAGGCGGGGAAGGGCTTAGGGGCCTGAGGAGGGCGAGCCCTACCTCTGGCCGAACCGACTGGAAGCAAGAAGGGTCTAGAAGACCGCCGGACACGACCCTCGGCCGGGCGGGGGCCGCGAAAGCGAGTCGCTCCAGGAGTGGAAACAGGTCTGGGCCAAAGGTCCTTGGACGAGTCTTTAACTGACTGCCACGTGTCCCCGAAAAGCTGAGATCCACCTAGGGGGGCCTGTCGAAGCTGGGTCTTCACTGACTTCGGGAGATCCGCGCAGAGATGCAGAAGGGTATCCCGTCGCCATAGATCACAATTGGCGGCCGCCGCCATGGCGTTGGTGGAGGAGTGGTAGGCGGCCCGGTTGGCCGCTATCAGGATGGACTGCACATCGCGGAGAGGGGACGGCACCTCCAGATCCCAAGTTCCCTCCAGGCACTGCAAAGCCGCCTGGGTAGCCAACTCCAGGAACCCTGAGCACGCCAGCGAATTTCGCACTAAAGAAGCGATCCTGTCAAGCGGACGAGGCCAAGCTTTCAAGACAATTCTGCGGCCGCCCGCCTGGACTAGGGCCGCCGTATCCACCACTGGGAGAGGGACGGCGAAGGCTTGAGAATGTCCCGCGTACCAGGCCTGGCGGAAGCTCAAGTTAATCCCTGCAGGCCACCGTGAATCGGAGAAGAATCCCGCGTCGCCGAAGTTGTCTTGTCGTAACTGGTCGGAGAACGCATCTGTGAGGTCCCGGAAGCCGGCAGGTTGAGGAAGGGACTTGCGGTGCTTGACATGCCTTTGTGCGTCGACCATAGCGGAAGCCTGTCTCTTCATCGGGGGTGAAGGAGGACAGAAGTCGGGCGGGAGAAACTTCGCAATAAGCCAGGAGGCCTCATCCAAGGCGCTGATAGTCTGCGATCCGAGCGAAGGGCCGACGATGTCCAAGGAGGAGGAGGCCGACGAGAACGCTGAACGGCGGGAAGGGATCCCACCGCCAAATCCCGCAGGAAGATGGCCGAAGCCGAATCCGTAGGATGAAGGCTGAGGACATCCGGTTCCGAAGAACTAGACCGTCCGTCTCGTGAATGCGCCGAAAGGGGCGACCGGCTCCGAGAGAGCCGCACCGCCGCGCGAGAGATAGACGGGGCCGCCCGCGACGCCCGCCAGGCGGAGCGTCGCGGGGACAGAGGGACCGCGAAGGAAGGACGGTCAGCAGTGAAGCTAGATTCTGCACGCTGGTGATGGAGACCACTCTCCGAACGTAACCGGTCTAGCGATGTAGTGGTCTGGTCACACCGGGCCCGCCTGGTCGGAACGGGGCGGTGGGGGGGGGGGGGGGGGGGGGGGGGGACCGTAACGAGTCACGCCTAGTGCGCTCAGGAAAAGCGGAGTGGGGAGGGGACAAAAAACGTGTATGCGGCCGCCGCTCCAAGGCCTCGGAGCGAGGGGGACGCGCTGTGATGTCACACCGTGCCCGCCTGGTGCGGGGGGGGGGGGGGGGGGGGGGGGGGGGGGGGAGAGACATTCTAGAGTCACGCCAAGCCCGCTCAGGAAAAGCGAAGCGGGGAGGGGACAATTCATGAACACGCAGCCCCAGCTCAGGCGCCTCTGAGCGAGGGGGACGTGTGTCAGAGTCACACCGTGCCCGCCTGGTCGGAACGGGGCGGGGGGACTGCCTATGGTCTCGCCAAGTCCGCTCAGGCGAAGCGGGGAGGGGACAATTTCTGAGCACGCGACCCCCGCTCAGATGCCTCGGAGCGTGGGGGACGAGTGTCAACTTCACCCCTGGCCCGCCCAGACGAGACTGGGCGGGGGAGGGAGGAAAGCGAAGCTGGCCCAGCCCGCTCGGAATTAACCGAAGGAGGGGGCAGCACTGCTAAGGGCCTCAAGTCACGCTCCGACGCCTCTCTTAGTATGTTTCCTCTCATTCTTACTACGCTTGCGTTCTTTCAACCGCACCCGCTCAGGAGACCCAGAGCGGGGGGTGGCTGACGAACGCTCCGCTCGCCTAGACCACTCGCTCGAAGCAGAGCGGGGGGTGAGCGAACCCGATGGGCTCAAGCCACGCGCTGCCGAAGCAGACTCCGAAACTCGCCTACCCTGCTCCGAAGACTCGGAGTGGGGAGGGCGAACCTGTGAGGTAATAGTGCAAGAAGGGGACTTACCTGAGGGCCGGACAGCCCGAACGACGGAGCGGAGCGGTGCGCGAGGAGCCGACGTAGTGACGACAACCTGTGGAGGATTCCAGGGAGATTGAAGTGGCCGGGAGGGCCGGTCGCGCCTGTAGAAGTCCCACATCTGCGACCACCGGTCTTCCATCCACTCATCACACACGTCCTGTCTGATGAACAGCCCGAGCATGGCAAGCAGACGTCGTGGGCGTCGGAGGGCCACTGAAAGTCCCCGCAAATACAGCAAGACTTCAACACAGGAGTAGCCATAGCGTCACTGAAAAACCCGTACGAAGGCTAAAAGTCAAGTCGCACTCCTACCAAGTTCACAAAGTCACGTGCGAACGCCAACCACAAGGTCACTGGCTAAGCTCACTGAAAGTCAAAGCCGGTCCGAACCGGACTGCGCTCAGTTCAAACACAGTAGTCCCTTACAACTACGAGTAGGAGAGAAGTCAACGAAGTAGAGAGTCCAGGCTATGAAAAACCCTCAAAGCGAAGGCCCAAAACTATCAAACTCTGGTAGAGAAAGTTTCCGAACGGAGAAAGGCAAAAACTTGACCGTCCACGGTCGAGCTATGAGTGAAACTGACAGGGTCGCCCTACGAATGGCGGGATAGGATAGTAAGGGGAGGCCACCCGGGGCCCCGGTGCGTGGATCCCCGGTGTCTCCTCCCCAGTTGTGTGGGTTACACAACTTTTTGGCTGAAATCTATAGGCAATTGAGTGTATTCCAGATAGTAATGCCATCGGTAATGTATTTTGAAAAAACAAATGAATTTTTTTGAAAAATACTTACCGATGGCATTACTCAGATAGTAATGCCAGCGGTAATGTATTTTGAAAAAACAATTAAGAATGCTTTCGGTAAATCACACATTTTAACCAAGGACTCACTGCTTTTCTTTTTGCGGCAGCCAATGTTCGTTCAATCCTATGAATTTCCCCTCCGCCAAAAAAGGTTGCGACGTCCACAGCAACTTTCTTTTCCGGCATCTTCTTCTTGGCCTCTGCTGGCTTCTCCTGCTTGTCTGCCCCTCTTGAGACAAACAGGTCCATGCTGCCTTTTTTGGGTGTTTTTTCTTCATCTGTACATAATTAAAATAATATGATGGAAAATCCCATCCAAGAGCATAATGGGAGTATGTCGAATGATGAAGAAATTTACAAAGAGATAGATTCTAGTTTTAATTTATGCAGTGCCAGCCAACGCAGACTGAGTTTCTGCAGTCTTCATCAAGACCAAAACGCTAGATGTCCCAGGAACATAGATTCAAAGTGGTTTCTGCAAGAGGCATAGATCCTCATGAGCCCCAGCAACTGCGGGGGCTCATGAGGATCTATGCCTCTTGCAGTTGGGTGGTGTTCACATTTTCCTCAGCACAAAACAGGTTAGTCAGTTTTAAGCGCCCACACACCCTGGATGTATTTACCCCACCTTCTTTACTGCTAGTGGTGGCAGACTACGTTTGTGAAATATTTTCAACCCATATCATACCGAGGCTAAAAGCTTTAAATCTGTACACTGCCATATATATGCATGCTACATTATAGTACTTACAGATAAGGATATATAGACCAATGGGTTTAGTTCAAGGGTAGTGCCAGAATAGCTTGGCGCCTAGAGGTGCCAAGCTATTCTGGCACCACCCTTGAACTATTTTAGTCAAGCTTATTTTGAACACTGGTGTATTCCGAATGATATGGGTCAAGGTAAACGCCAAAAGACCCAGTCATCCAAGGAACAGGGATACAAAGTTGTGTCAGCAAGAGGTGTAGATCCTCACGAGCCCCCTTGTCCGAGTAGAAAATCAGCTGCGGGGGTTCACGAGGATCTATATCTCTTGCAGCTGGATCATGCAGGCTTTCCACTGGGATTTTAAATTGTCCATCATCAGGACAGACAGCATGACAGAAAAAATGAATTTTTTTTCTAAAATGTATTTTTTTGAAAAATACTTACCGATGGCATTACTATCTGGGAATACACTCTATTGCCTATAGATTTCAGCAAAATTGTGTGTAGCACACAACTGGGGAGGAGACACCGGGGATCCAAGCACTATGACCCCGGGTGGCCTCCCCTTACTACCCTATCCCGGCGAGCACAGGGCGACCTCGTCAGTTTCACACATAGCCACAAGAGGCAAGCGGGGCAGGCGGGAGGGCCATTCGAGTAATGCCATCGGTAAGTATTTTTCAAAAAAATACATTTTAGAAAAAAAATTCATTTGTTTTTTCAAAATACATTACCGATGGCATTACTATCTGGGAGAATGGCGAACAGGCGGAGGGTGCCGTATCAAACCACAACCCAACCACTCCGCCGGCCCCCTCGAGAGAGAACTCCCGACGATTTCAGCTATGATGTGCCTAAGACGCCAGCAGCGCTCGGAGGGAGTGCTGGGCCGCGGAGATGTCGCCCACCCGTGCCAGGGAGTCACGTCAGCCGGATAGGTCTCTTAAGGTAGAAGCGTGCGAAAGTGGAGTCTGAGCGCCAGCCACCCGCTGCCAAAATATCTTTGACCGAGCAGTTGCGGTCCAGGGCTAGACTGGTGGCTACTGCTCTCACTTCATGCGCCCGGATTTGTAAAGGCTCAGCGCCGCGTGGGGAGAGGTCTAGGTAGCCTGACCTAATCACCCACTGCAGCCAGGATGACACGATCTGGGCCGAGATGTGGCGTCTGCCCGCGGACAAGGTAAGAAGAGGCGCGAGCGCCCCCGGCGCTGCGGCTGAGAGCGGCGCAGGTAAATCTTTAGCGCCCGCACTGGGTCCTGTTGCCGCGATCCAGGGGAGAGGTCCGCTCCACAGAGGGGCCGTATCGTTAGCACCTGAGGAGCCGCCACGGGCGGCGGTTCTTGGCCAGGAAGGACGGATCGGAGAGCCTCTGCGCAGAGCCGTCGGAACGAACCGCAAACAGGCTGGGAGCATCGAGAGCGCGTGAAGCTCGCTGACTCGGGACGCTGTAACGAGAGCCAGAAGGAAACAGGTTTTCCGGGTCCAGTCTGAGAACCGAGCCAAGGGGAGGGGCTCAACCGGTCCGTATTCAACCACGTCAGTACCCAGGCAAGATCCCACCGGGGTACTAGGGAACGTGAAACCGGACGTCGGATTTCAAAGTGAGCCAGAATTCGACAGATCCTTGCAGGCGCCTGGGTCCGGAAGACACCGGTGACGGTAGATGTCCGCGAACGTAGCGCGGTAGCCCTTGATGGCGACCGGGGCTAAGCCCCGGTCGTCGAAGAGCCACAGGAAGAACTCCGCCAGTTGGTGGGAGGCTAGGTTAGTGGGAGGGTGCCCATGGGAGGTGCACCAGGTCTGAAAGACCCTCCACGTGCCTTCGTACACCTTCCTTGTAGAGAGTCTGCGGGCTGCTGCAATTGCCGCCACTGCTGCATCCGAGAACCTCTAGCGGCGCGGGCGTGCCGGACAACCTCCAAGCGTGTAGGCGGAGGCGTACGGGGCACGGATGGAAAAGCCGCTGACGGGGCTGCTTGAGCATCGCGGAAGGGGTAGGAAGCTCCAGAGGAGGGTCCGTCGCAAGCGCGAGGAGGTCCGTGGTCCAGCTCTTGGTCCAGTTGAAGGGGGCCACCAGCAGGAGGACCGCCGAGCAACCCAGAAGCTTCCGCAGTACCTTCGGAACGAGGACTGACGGGGGGTAGGCGTAAGCAATCAGGCCGACCCAAGGAATGGGGAGCGCGTCCACTGCCCAAGCGAGTGGATCCAGGACTGGCGAGACGTTAGACCGGGAGCTGGCTGCTTCATCTGGTGGCCAACAGATCCACTAGCGGCGTTTCCCAGTGAGAGCAGAGCAGGCGAAAATATCCGGGCGTAGGGACCGCTCCGTGTGGAGCAACTGTCCGCGACGAGACAGGGCGTCCGCCTTCACGTTGAGGTGGCCAGGGATGTGGCGGGCTCGTAGGGCAATGCCTCGATCCCTGCACCAGAGGCGAAGGTGGCACCGAAGAATGCAAAGGGAGGGCGAGTGAGTGCCACCCTGATTCTGTATGTAAGCCACCACCGTCGAGTTGTCGGAGAGCACGAGGACGTCCTGATTGGCCAAGGTCTCCTGCCAACGTCGAATGCCAATCCAACTGCCTTCAGCTCCAGCCAGTTGACGTGATTCCCGAACAGCTCCCGAAGCCAACGCCCGAGGCCGAGAGAAATCCGGTAACAGGTGCGCGCCCCAGCCGGCCTGGCTCGCCTCTGTACAGAGAGACCACCGAGGCGGCGGGGAGTGTAGGGCACCCCCGAAGCCAGCCAAGCGAGGTCCGCCCACCTCTCGAGGTGAGGACGAGCCCGAGGCGTGACAGGTACTAGATCCAACAGAGCGCCCGAGGGTCGCCAGTGAAGAAGGAGACGTAGCTGGAGAGGCCGAGCATAAAGTCTGCCCAAGGGAAGCAGGTCCGCAGCCGCCCTGAGGAGGCCCAGGAGTTGAAGCCAGACCCTGGCGGTGAAGGAGGATCCCATCCCCATCGAAGTCGCTAAGTCGACTATCTTCTGTCGCCTGGCCAGAGGCAGGCGGGCAAGGTTGAGGTCGGTCAGGAATTCCATCCCCCGATGTAGAAACCGTCGAGAGGGAGAAGATCGGATTTCCCCAAATGAGTAGGAAACCTAGATGACGCAGAAGGGAAAGCAGGGCATCCCTGTCCGTCTGGAGGGCTGCGGAGACCAAGTTGCGCAGTAGAAGGTCGTCCAAGTAATTGGAGGCCGGGCTCAAGGAGCGCTGACGGAAATTGGCTATCACGGCGTCGAGCAGTCTTGTAAACACCCACGGACTGATGTTGAGGCCGAAAGGAAGGGCGCAGAACTGGTAGACGATCCCCCCAAGTCAAACCGAAGGTACCGGCGAAACGACGGATGAATCGGGACGTGCAGATAGGCGTCTGACAGATCGAGGCTGATCGCAAAGTCCATCGGCCGGAGGGCCGCACGGAGTGTCCTGGCCGTCTCCATCCTGAATCGAGGGGCCAAGCATCCTGAATCGAGGCCAAGCTGATAAGTCGATAACTGGACGCCACTTGCCGCCTGGTTTGGGAGCTAGAAGAGTCGGCTGTAGAACGCCGGAGAGTCCTGCCGCAAAACCACCTCTGTCGCCGCTTTGGTGAGGAGGGTCGCCACTTCCCCGCGCAGAGCGTCCGCCTGTGTGCCGTCGAGCGGTTCCTGGGCCCACATGGGTGCTCAGCGAAGAGGCGGAGGCGACAGGAACGAAAGTTGCAGGCCTGCGGTAACGGTGGAAAGAATCCAGGGGTCGTCCGGGGACAGCGATCTCCAAGATCGCTGAAGAGCGACAGCCGCCCGCCGACGGGAGGCTCGATTACTGAGGCGGGGGCGGAGGCGGGGGCGAGTCAAAGAGCCCGACCGCGGCCCGATCTACGGGCACCGCGGGGCCAAGAAGGGCGAGGGGCGGGGCCGGCCTGAGTAGCCTGGAATGGACGGGCCCGACCTCGTGAAGATCCGACTGTAGAGAAGGAGGGCCTGAAAGACCGCTGAGCACGACCCCCGCCGTGCGGGGGGCGCGAAAGCGGGTCGAGGCTGGGTTAGATGCAGGCTTGGGCCACAAGTCCTTGGAAGATTCCTTAAAGGTGTGCCAAGTGTCGCCGAACAGCTGAGGACCCCCTAAGGGGGCGTGACGGAGCTGGGTCTTCACTGACAAGGGAAGGTCCGAGCAGAGGCGCAAAAGGGTATCCCTCCTCCAGAGGTCGCATTTGGCAGCCGCTGCCCTGGCGGTGGCGGAAGAATGGTAGGCGGACCGGTTGGCCGCTATCAGGATGGACTGCACGTCACGAAGCGGGGACTGAGCCACCAGGTCCCACGTATCCTGTAGGCACTGCAGTGCTGCCTGGGTAGCCAGTTCCAAACCCGAGCACGCCAGCGAGTTCCGCGCTAAGGAGGCGATCCTGTCGAGAGGCCGAGGCCACGAGTTCTGGACGAGCCTGCGGCCGCCCGCCTGTAGTAAGGCCGCCACATCCACCGCTGGAAAGGTAAGGCGAAGGCTTGGGAGTATCCAGCGTACTAGGCCTGGCGGAAGCTTAAGTTGATTCCCACCGGCGATCGAGCGGCGGTAAAGTATCCCGTGTCGCCGAAAGCGTCGTTACGCAGCTGGGCGGAGAAGCATCGGTGAGGTCCCGGAAGCCGGCTTGCGGGAGGGACTTGCGGCGCTGGACTTGCCTCTGCGCGTCGACCATGGCCGAAGCCTGTCTCTTCGGAGGAGGCGAAGGCGGACAGACGTCGGGCGGTAGGGACTTGGCGATAAGCCTTGAAGCCTCACCCATAGCGTGGACCGACTGTGATCCGAGCGAAGGGCCGGCAACGTCTGACGAGGCGGAGGCCGACGCGACAGCGGAAAAGGCGGGAAGGAGAACCCGCCGCCGAGTCCTGCAAGAAGATCGCCGAGGCCGAGTCCGACGGATGAAGGCTGAGGACGTCCGTTCCAAACTGATCTTCTCGCGTCAAAGACGAAAGGGGCGAGCGGCTACGAGAGTGCCGCACCGCCGCGCGCGAGGTAGACGCAGCCGCCCGCGACGCACGCAAAGAGGCGCGCCGCGGCGACGGAGGGACCGTGGCAAAGCGACGGTCCACCTCGAAGTCGGGATCCGCACGCGGCAGCCGACGTGAGCGACAAACCGCGATCGGAATACCGAGGAAGTGGCCTGGTCACCCCTGGCCCGCCCGGGAGAACCGGTGCGAGGGGGGGGGGGGGGGGGGACCGCCAATAGTCACCCCTAGCCCGCTCAGGAAAGGCGGAGCGGGGAGGGGACAAATACCGGGCACGCGGCCCCCCGTCCGATGTGTCGGACCGTGGAGGACGCGCGATGTCACACCGGGCCCGCCTGGTCGATACGAGGCGGGGGGGGGGGACAGTCTAGGGTCACGCCAAGCCCGCTCAGGAAAGGCGGAGCGGGGAGGGGACGATTTATGAGCCCGCTGCCCCAGCTCCGAAGCCTCGGAGCGAGGGGGGGGGGGGGGGGGGGGGGGGGCGAGGGTCCAAGTCACACCGGGCCCGTCCGGTCGATACGAGACGGGGGGGGGGGGGACAGTCTACGGTCACGCCAAGCCCGCTCAGGCGAAGCGAAGCGGGGAGGGGACCATTATGTGCACGCGACCCCCGCTCCGACTCCTCGGAGCGTGGGGGGCGAGAAGCAACCACAATCCGGGCCCGCCCAGGCGAGACGGGGCGGGCGGGGGGGGGGGGGGGGGGGGGAAAGAAAGCGAAGCATGCCTTGCCCGTTCGGAAAATACAGAGCGGGGAGGCAGCATTACTAACGGTCTCGAGTCACGTTCCGAAGCCTCGGTGCGTGAGCGAGAGCATTTCTTATCACGTTTACTATCTTTCTTATGCTTGCGTTCCGTCACCCGTCCCCGCTCCGGAGACCTAGAGCCGGGGGTGGCCGACGAACGCTCATCTCTCCCAGACCGCTCGCCCGAAGCAGAGCGGGGGGTGGGAACCAAAATGGGCTCAAGCCACGCGCTAACGAAGCAGAGCGTGGGGAGCGTGACTCCGAAACTCGCCTACCCTGCTCCGAAGACTCGGAGAGGGGAGGGAGAACCTGCGAGGTAACGGTACAAGAAGGGGACTTACCTGTGGGCCGGAAAGCCCGATGCGCCGAGGGAAGTACGTCCACCCGTGGAGGATCCCGTGGAGACCGAAGCGGGCGAGGGGACCGGTCACGCCTGAAGAAGTCCCACCTGCGCGAACACCGGTCTTCCGTCCAAGCGGCGCCACCATCACACGTTCCGTCCGAAGCACAGCCCGAACACGGCAAGCAAGAGTCGAGTGCATCAACC
Source organism: Semisulcospira habei (assembly GCA_036245525.1). Lineage (NCBI taxonomy): Eukaryota > Metazoa > Mollusca > Gastropoda > Semisulcospiridae > Semisulcospira > Semisulcospira habei. The sequence continues at coordinate 144,924,315 of BTPG01000001.1, forward strand.
GGCCACTGGAAGGCCCCGCACGGCGGCAAGTCTTCGACACAGAAGAAGCCAAAAGGCCCTAAACCAGCTACGCCGGCGAAGAAAGTCCACCTTGCACAAACCAGCCGGGCACAAGTCACGTGCGTCGTCGAACCCCAAGGCCAAGCCAAGGGTGAACTCACAAAGTCAGAGCCGGTAAAACCGGTCGGCGCACAGGTCACAATGAGTCCAATTGTCAAAGGAAAACCACGAATGTAGTGAGTCCAGGGCTGAATCGAAGACTCCAATTCAAGCCCACAGTCAAAAACCACTGAAACCCGTAGAACGGAGAAGGCAAAAACTCGACCGTCCCCGGTCGAGCTATGAGTGAAACTGACGAGGTCGCCCTGTGCTCGCCGGGATAGGGTAGTAAGGGGAGGCCACCCGGGGTCATAGTGCTTGGATCCCCGGTGTCTCCTCCCCAGTTGTGTGCTACACACAATTTTGCTGAAATCTATAGGCAATAGAGTGTATTCCCAGATAGTAATGCCATCGGTAATGTATTTTGAAAAAACAAAAAACTGGTCCCAAGCCTCTCAAGTACTTGATTGCAGGGTTAATTTTTTTCCTTCAAGATCTGTCTGTCCCGGTGACGGATGGCCTTCCATTTTTACCGTCCCTGTCAAAATGTGTCTGTCAAATATGGAGAATTTTCCATTACCAAAAAATCCCGTCAGCTAGCAGTAAGGGCTGTGTACATAAGTCAAATAAATCAACGTACACTGTACCACACTGTACACTGAACAGAACAATGCTCAAAACAGGCGTTTCACACATTCTACCTACACTATCCCCCCCCCCAATTACCAACAAAGATTACTAAAATTATACCATTCCCAATTGCACTCAAGAGGTAACATGTATAAAATTCAATTTCAAGCATTTACCTGCCCAAAACAAAAAGTGTAATATTTTATCACATTTTAGTGCTGCGCTCTGATTTTGAACTTTACGACTTTGAGCAATAAGGTCTAAAATCACAAAGCAGCATAAGTGTGTACAAACCTGAATCATCTACAAACACAACGGGTTCTTTCTTCTTCCTTTTCTTCCGTGACGTCTCTTTTGGCAGGGGGTCTTCCACGTCAGAATCTGAAGCAATTGGTATTTCAAATTAACACTAGTCAAGTTCTCTGTTGCAAAAAATGCACAAATACTAAGAAAACATGAATGGCAAAAGCCTCATAGCTTACATAAATGTCATTTAAACAAGTGAGTAATTTTATTTTTACTAATAATAATACTATATTGTTTTGACATGATTGCACACCTGGCCATAGTGCTTGTCATAGTACTAACAAAATCTTTTGCTTTGCCAAAAACTTGCAAATACACTGTACATGTATTCAGTCATGCTGTCATTCTATGACCCTTGACTGTTGTTACTGTTAGTGTAACACAAATTAGTATGCAAAGGAAAGAATTTTACCTTTGTGCCAAGTTTGATTCAAAAGGTTTGCATAAGTGCTGTTAATAGATTTTAACCGTTTTTATTCTGATACACTATTGGATGAAATAAATCTGACGACAGTTCAAGGATGGTGCCAGAATAGCTTGGCGCCTCAGGCGCCAAGCTATTCTGGCACCACCCTTGAACTAAAATGGTTAATGTATCTCCTATTTTGCAATGAAGCCTTCAGACGACAATAAGCACATTTAACACATTCAGTCTCAGGATGTAATGCGATTGTAATGGGTTAATAAACAAACATTCTGTCTGAGCAGAACAGCCTGCCCCATCATTTTCGCCACTCACCCAACTCAGCAACTTTCAAATCCACAAATTTTGGAAATAGTTACCCCACTTTGCACACCAGTACTGTAAACAGTAACAGTGCATGCATGCAGCCACTGGTATTGGCACTACCAACTGCTGCATGCTGAAGTAGGTAAACAAAAGAGTGCACTTTCTGGCATTTTATTTCACAAAGTCTTTTCAACATGAAAGATTATTTCACAAGTCTAACTCCACACTGAGATAAATGTTCTGAAAAGTACCTGATTCTAAAACCCTCTTTCCCTTTTTGCTGGGTCTAATTTCCTCTAACTGCTCATCATCTGCCTCATCCTACAACAACAAATCATGAGTGCAAACATTAAAAACAAGAAAGGCAAAGCCATTATGGCTCACGTGTATGACCGATTTATGTGTGACCTTTGTGACAAATGCTGGCTTCTGCAGCAACAAAATCCATGTTTACTGAAAATGTAAGCATTTTTCACACATCTATCAACTCCCCTATGACCCTTGTGATGTCGACTAAATTAGTATGCATAGGAAGGTCTTATCATCAGCTATCTTTGTACCAAATTTGATTGAAAAATTTGCTAAAATTTGGGAATACCTTCAAGTTTATAAAAAATCAGCATTTTACACACATTTACCAGCCTCTTGAGACCCTTGACCTTTCCAAAGGGTCATCCAAATTAGTATGCATATATAGGTCTTACCATCAGGTATCTCTGTACCAAATTTGGGTTTTAAGTTGTGAATAGTATTTGAGAAAAACATCTTTTGTCAATATATGGCTATTTTAGACCTATTTCCCAAGCTCTCGTGACCCATGACCTTTCTGAGGGATCAACCAAATTAGTGTGCATAGAAAGGTCTTCCCATCAGGTACCTCTGTAGCAAGTTTGGGTTTAAAGTTGTGAATAGTATTTGAGAAAAAAACATCTGTTGTCAAAAATGGCAATTTTTTCACCTATTTCCTGAGCCTTTGTGACCCTTGACCTTTCTGAGGGGTCATCAAAATTAGTATGCATAGATAGGTCTTACCTTCAGGTATCTCTGTACCAAGTTTGGGTTTGAAGTTGTGAATAGTATTTGAGAAAAAAACATCTTTTGTCAAACTATGGCTATTTTTCAACCTATTTCTGAGCTCTTGTGACCCTTGACCTTTCCGAGAGATCAACCACAAAGTATTCTTGAGCCAAGTTTGAAGAATGTGACTTGAATAATCTCTGAGAAAATGCCAACGTTAAAGTTTACCATGGACGACGTCTGACAGCGGACGGACGACCACTGGCCCAAAACATACTCACTTTTGCTTCGCACGTGAGCCAACAAAAGCACAGTTCAGCAAAATACAAGCAGCAAAGCTGTCCATAACAGAAAGGATGCAAAAATCCACGCTGCTTTGAGAAATTCAGTGTCCCCTAAAGAAAGTTTAACCCTTTGGATGTCGGTAGTGGTTTTAGTCACGCTGATTCCAACAGGGATCATCACGACTAAAACCGTTACCAACACCAAAGGGTTAAGTGAGGGCCCTGTAAAAATCATTAAAAAAAAACAAGTGCAAGGGGCCAAACAGATGAAATTGTAAGACTAATCATCCACTCCCACTCACTTAAATAAATACGTACCTGTGCATCAGCATGATACGCACAATGACATTTCAGAATTGTGTCAGAATGAAATGATTAATAAATAATAGACCCTCAGATATGAAGCGCCAAATGTTTCTCTTTACTAAACAGAGCATTGTTTGTACCATAAGTTCTGTACTGTAGCACTTTGGAAACTAAAGCAAACTTCATAACATATCTGGTACTCTACCGTTTAAGTGAAGGAATCGTATGGTAAAAAATGATAACTTTATTATACTTTAACTTTTAAGTTCTGAAAGAATAATGCATACTGACTAAGTATGACAACATAAACAAAGAATGAAAAAAGATCAGAAGTGAGTCAGGGCACCAAAATACATGACAATAAACACACACAGATAGACCTTGCCCCCTTGTACATGAATGAAGCGACCGGCACATGGGCGACAGTGCAAAAAACTGAGAAGATCGAATGCAGTCCACCATAATCCATGGCCAGCAAGACAAATTCTCATGAGCCCATGCGTATGCAGGGGCACATGAAAATTTATGCTTCTTGCAGATGGAACAGGACAGCTTAACCCTTTCTATCATGATACACCTTTTCACAAAATACTTTGGACTATGATAGTTAAGGATAGTGTCAGAATAGCTTGGCACCTGTAGGCACCAAGCTATTTTGGCACCATCCTTGAACTAAAATGGTTGATCTTTCTCCTAATCTGTAATGTGGTCTTTATTGGACAATCTGAAAATTAAAAATCAACCAATGGGAGGGTCTAAACCAAAAGGCTGAAATTCAGCTTCCTGGGATTTTGAAAAAGCTGAAGGAGTCTCGAGCACTGAAGACTGTGACCGATGTGTTTACAGTACCGGTAGCTGAATGCACCAAGATGGCTGAACAACTTACACTGTTCAACTTCTTTGAACCTTTCCTTGCTTTCCCACCATTTTTGTGTTCAAACAGTTTGCCATCACCATTCTTTTGTCCCTCAGCTTTCCTCGCTCCTCTTCCTTTCCCCTTCTCTTGAGGGAGAACTTCCTCATTTTCTGAGTCACTGTCTATAATAACCTGAGGTTTTGCTCTACCTCTCGATTTTTTTTCAGTCTCTTTGTTCTTATTTCCTTTCCTCTGTTTGGATTTCTCAAAACTACTGTCCTGAAAACTGTCGTCATCACTTTTGGAAAATTTCTTTTTATCACTGGCTGCGCCTTTACCATTCGTTTTTCTAGAAATTTCCTCATCAGATTCACCAATAATCTGAACTTCCTCAGGGTCACTCTCTACTTCAATACTTTTCTTCTTTTGGTTCTTGGAACTTTTAGTGGTGCTGGACGAGGGAGGTGACTTCGACTTGGAGGTCTTGTTGAGGGATTTTTTCGATTTTCCACCATGACTGCCTGTTGCCGGTTCCTTGGGCTTTGGATTTGCAGGTGCTGGCGGTTTCTTGGTGCCTCCCCCAGCAGATGAGAAGAACTTTCTGATATCCTGAAATGCAATTGCAAATCAAAATGATTTCATTATTTTCAGTGATGCATTGTGCAAAGAGTGCTTTGTAGCAATCACATCTGTTTGCTCACAGGTATTATCAACAGCTAATCCTTTCAGCCCCGGATACCTACAGCAGATGGCATGACCATGATAATTCAGTAGCTAATTGGTACCTGAAGGTGCCAAGTTGATCTGGCACTACCCTTGAATAATCATAGTCAAGCCATCTCCTGCAACTGGTACATAGTCGTTAGGCAACACCTCCAAAATTGAGAAATGGACCTTGGGGCTAAAAGGGTTAAGGTTACAGAGTGGTGCCAGAATAGCTAGGCGCTAAGGGTGCCAAGCTATTCCGGCACCATTCGCAAAACAATTCTGATCCTTTTTGTTCTGCCTCCTGTAGTACTACGTCACTGTCAGATCTGACCAGATTAAAAAGAATCTTCATTTTTTAAAAAAAAATTGCTACAGTATAATGAAGTACGTCCTCGTTGCAAAGTTTTTTTTTTGTTGTTGTTGAAATGCACACATTCGACCAAGACAAAAGCCCTAGGTGAAACTTAAACTATTCAAAGTCGTAGGAAGGGGACCTACTAATCCTTATGTCAACTGTATTTTTAAATCAGCCATTACTGACTTCGCCTCTTGAGTCTGAAACGTATGCAAGTGATGACTTTCCTTTGCTGGTCAAGGCAAACCGCCAGGCATGATCGATGAACGACGCCGCCGTAAAAGAAAATAACTTACGTGGCACCATAATGCCATTATTTGTTGCTCTATTCATGCTGCGTAATAAATCACTAATTTTCCTTTATTTTGCATTCTTACCATTTCCAGGTATGCAGCTTACAGACTGGACTGCGATTAAAGTATGTCAACAATCACTTTCGCATCTAGTCCACCATGTTCGCGCCAAATTCGCTACAACGCATGCGTTAGTTGCCCCGGAAACTGAGGTAACCGTGACGCTAAGGTCATAGCAGACGACAAACATCTGCACGCACTTAGTCTTCTCCACTTTGTCATTTCAAAGGTCGTAATGTCTTTACAGAACATTATTACCATTTCGCACTCTATTTAAAAAAAAATGAATTTCTGACCGCAGTTGTATTTTGAACCGGCTTGGCAAGATGGAAGCGGCCATGCGGCACTCTCCAGAAACTCTCCGCGCGGCCCAGCTGAGTCCCTCCCTCTCTACACCTTCAACTCGATAGCACCCACATCTCCCTCTCTGACTCGGCCAAGAAGCTCGGCGTTGTCCTCGATTCCTCTCTGTCCATGACCAGCTTCGTCTCCGCCACGGCCCAGGCCCATGCTCAGTATTTCCACCTCCGCCGCGGCATCTCAGGAGTCAGATCAGAAAATACCTCACTACTGAAGCTGCCACCAAACTTGCTGTCTCTCTCATCTTATCTCGCATCGACTACTGCAACTCTCTCCTGTTTCCGGCCTCCCTCACTCCACCACTTTCACTCTCCAACGCGTCCAGAACAATGCTGCCCGCCTCGTCCTCAGAAAGAAAAAACTGATCCGACCACATCACACCCCTGCTCAAACTCCTTCACTGGCTCCCCATCCCCCAACGCATCCAATACAAAATTCTGTCTCTCTGCTACAAATCCCCGGCTGAACAACTGCGCTCCTGCCTATCTCTCCAACTTACTCCTCCTGCCTATCTCTCCAACTTACTCCAGTCACCCCTACACACCTTCCCGCTCCCGGCGCTCTGCCTCCGACCGGCCTCTCCGCCTCCACATCCCTCGCACCAAACTCAACACTTTCGGCCCCCGCTCCTTAGTCTCCGTCTACGGTCCATCCGCCTGGAACACTCTCCCACTCTCTCTTCGTCAGAAACACTCTCTCTCCTCCTTCCAGGCCACCCTCAAAACTCACCTCTTTCAACAGTTCAGACTCTAGCACTATGATCACCACACTCCCCACCGCAAGCTGACCGTCGTAATGTTTTTCACTATTTGTGGTACGTGAGTCATTGTCTAAAGCGTGCGCATGCGTGCGCGAGTTGTGAGTGCGCGCTTAGAGTTATAATTATTATAAGATAAGCGCATTACAAATATGGTTATTATTATTATTATTATTATTATTATTATTATTATTATTATTATTATTATTAAGACACAACACTGATTTGCCGTTCTCGCCGCCATCGATCACGACTGTGTTTCTGACATTTTGATTCCAAACACTTTTCATTTCTTTCCCTTCTTTAGTTTTCTTTTTGTTAAAGCGATCTGCTCAATGACATTGTGAGGTGTGAATGTGAGTGAGGCGGGTTCATTCGAAACGAAGGACTCCCAACAACGAACAACTGACTGAGGAAAATTAGTCATGGCACGGGATCGAGACTATCACTGAGTAACCAGCTTAATTAAGTTCCGTAGGTATAGTCAACTACCTGTTCTCCAAGAGGCATAGATCCCGATGAGCCGGCCTCCGGGCCCGTGAGGATCTAAGCCTTTTGGAGATGTTTGGAGTAGGAATTGTCCATTTGCCGTGACTAACTTCGCTGCCGTTCGTGTGCCGTTTCGGGAGATCTTAGGACTGACATATCATTACAAGCTCCTATATAGCGTCCCAGTAGCCTTTTTGTTGACAGACCACCTCTTAATAGGGACGGCACGCGCCGCCTCCCATCTGGTTTCACTGAATGCCGGGCCGGGGAGGGGTCCCCGTGGGTGGGTCTACTTACTTACTTACGCCTGTCACCCCTACCCGGGTATAGGCCGTCGACGAGAGACCTCCAGCAACTCCTGTCCTGTGCTTCTCCTTCGATTCTACTCCAGGTGGTTCCCAGTCTCTTGATGTCTGCTTGGAGGTCTCGACGCCAGGAGTTTCTCGGCCTACCTCTTTTCCTCTTTCCCTGGGGGTTCCATGACAATGCCTGCCTAGTGATACTGGAAGCTGGCTTTCTCAGACTGTGACCGATCCATCCCCATCTTCTTCGCCCAATTTCATTCTCTGCTGTTATCTGCTCTGTTCTGTCCCAGAGTCTGACGTTGCTGATCTTCTCTGGCCAGTGGATTTTCAAAATTCTTCTAAGGCAACTGTTCATGAAGGTCTGTACTCTGTTGACTGTGGTTTTTGTCAATCTCCAAGTCTCTGCTCCATATAGGAGAACTGCTTTTACATTGGAGTTGAAAATCCGGACTTTGGTGTGTTGTGACAGCTCTCTGGAACTCCACACTTTTTTTAACTGGAGAAAGGCTGCTCTGGCTTTACCGATTCGTGCTCTGACATCTGCATCAGTGCCGCCTTTTTTGTCTATGATGCTCCCGAGATAGGTGAAGGACTCCACCTCCTCCAACGGGGTGCCAGCAAGCAAGATTGGTTCTTCCCTGGTTGTGTTCAGCCTCATTGTCTTTGTTTTCTGTTCGTGAATGGTGAGGCCCACTTGGGACGAGATGTCAGCAAGCCTCGTGGTCTTGTCCTGCATTTGTTGACGAGTGTGGGACAGTAATGCCAAGTCGTCTGCAAAATCGAGGTCGTCAAGCTGTGTCCACAGTGTCCACTGTATTCCACTTCGTCTGTGCTCTGTGGTCATCTTCATGACCCAGTCTATCGCCAGTAGGAAGAGGAACGGAGACAGCAGACACCCTTGCCTGACACCAGTTCTGACCTGGAGCTCCCTGGTGAACTGCCCTTCGTGGATCACGCGACATGTCATGCCATCATAGCTGCTCTTGATCAGGCGGACGAGCTTTGTGGGTACACCATAGTGGGTGGGTCTACGGCCTGTCAGAACTGACCTGCTGTAACTGAACACACCCAGAGCAGTAGCCTGATCCAGATCTTTAGTTCACGGCTGCAAAGTCTGGTAACTACTGACTCCGAGACCTTCCTTTCCCACGTTTGAAATTTCAGCCTTTTCACGGCAACGGTCAAATCCTGCATGTGATTTAAGTCTGCATGCGGGCAATACCTACTGAGCTAAGGGGAAATATGAATAAACTCCTGAGGTTATTACAACTATATGCAAATCACGATGTTGTTAGTGTCTATTGGCTATCATTGCTTTGGACTGGTGCAATGATTTAACGTCGGAGGACGGATTCCTTCATAACTCTGTACTCCGGTATGTATTTTCCCCAAATCACTTGTTCTGTTGGAGTCACGGAGATCGCCTCAGTTTCGCCGACATTAAATTCAGAGTGACCTCCGATCTCTCCAAAAATGCAGCGGTTTTAATTCTAGTTATGTCGTTCTTGGACGTCTTTTTCTTGTAAAAACCGTCCAAATTCACCACTGATCGCTACTCTTTATCGAGGCCACCTCTGCTGCACAAAATGGCGGCTGCAGCAGACGAACCCAGTTGCCTATCACGTGATCGCTTCGTCTTGTATTTTCAATCAATACAATGTTACTTAGGGCTTCCTCACACGGAGAAACGAAACGAAACATTTCGTCGAAATGTCCGCATTTCAGACATTTCTCCAACATTTCACCGTTTCACGAAATGCGAAACGACACATTTCACGAAATAGAACTTGTCCCTATTCGAGAAACATTTCGCCGAAACATTTTACCCGTCACCCAATCAGCGCCGTCCGCTCGGTCACACCCCCAATCTGACGTCATTCAAGCCCAAACACTGAGGACTGCAACGGTAAAGCGATGCCGTTGATTCAGGTCTATATTTTAGGTCAGCTTTCTGAACCCCACTTTCATCGGCTGCTCTGCGAAGCCGCCTACAAGATGGCGGCTATCGCTTCGGAGACGGCGGGCATCCTCGATTCACTTGAACCAGCCTTGTTTACGCATTCAAAAGCGCTTACGTTTATTCGATATGGTCGGCAATTCACTTTAATTGTGTAAGTGAAGGCACACATGTCATATATGTTTAGTTTTTAAGCGTCAGTAGTCAGAAATATGACCCGATATCCACGGATACAAACCAGAGCATGTGTCAGTGAACAATTACTTCCCCTGTACCAGGCGAAATGAATTTTCACCGCGTTTCTGCGTGTGCGGAGAAGGCATTTCGATGCAATGAAAATGTTTCGTTTCTTGTACATTTCGTTTCTCCGTGTAGGGAAGCCTTTTTTTTTTTTCCTACACGGAGAAACGAAATGTATAAGGGAGTCCTCAGTGTTTGGGCTTGAATGACGTCAGATTGGGGGTGTGACCGAGCGGACGGCGCTGATTGGGTGACGGGTAAAATGTTTCGGCGAAATATTTCTCGAATAGGGACAAGTTCTATTTCGTGAAATGTGTCGTTTCGCATTTCGTGAAACGGTGAAATGTTGGAGAAATGTCTGAAATGCGGACATTTCGACGAAATGTTTCGTTTCGTTTCTCCGTGTGAGGAAGCCCTAAGGCTTCCCTACATGGAGAAACGAAATATACAAGAAACGAAACATTTTCATTGCATCGAAATGCCTTCTCCGCACACGCAGAAACGCGGTGAAAGCCCTAGTAATTTTACGCAGTGGCTGCGCGCACGCGGTGGCGCAGCGGATTTGCATAAGTTAAAGCCGCCATTCGTCAGGCCCCTATGTGTGAGTGCGCAGTACATCGTAACGGTACGATATAAGAGGTACATCAGCGTATGAGTACTGATTTAGCCCCACGGCCACATCATTTCCCAAATCCTGCCTGGAGGTTTTTACATAACTACGTACGCCGGCACTACAGGAGATGGATCGACCATATCCATGAAGGGTAGTGCCAGATGAGCTTGGCGCCTCAAGGCGCCACTCTGGCACTACCCTTGAAAGATCATGGTCAATCCATCCCCTGCTGTAGCCGGGCGCTGGGGTGTAGTAAATCATATCGACTCGACCCGTCCGATGTCATATGATCCCTCAGCCTCGATTTCCCTCTTTAACTCATTCTGCCCGCGACACACCACAGCAAGATATGGCTCGACCATGATAGTTCAAGGGTGGTGGCAGAATAGCTTGGCGCCTGTAGGCGCCAAGCTATGCTGCCACCACTCTTGAACTGTCATGGCGTCGATCTGTCTCAGTCCCGAACAGGGTGAATGAATGATGCCAGGCAGCAAAATATCCACAGGCCTTGGTTTTGGTCGGGCACAGCCGTGCGCGGACCAACAGTGGTTAACATCGAAACGAAGACATTTTGCCTACTGACACAGCAGTGAGCACCGTCTTTTGCCGAGACACGGAGTACCGTGTACGCGCGTCAATTGCGGCACGTGAATCACACCGCATCCAGGACAAACCTAGTTCTTTGCGCTGACGGTCAACGCTGTCCCGGTACGGGCCAAGGACCCTCGTGCCGCCGAGTGTACGCTGGTCTAATGCGGCCCGAAGATCTGTTGATGACTGGGGTGTTCACTATTTCGCGCTGTATCAAGTGACAGCCACCCAACATGCTATGTCCGCACGAGACATAGAGTTTAACGCTGCCCAATGATGTGCAAACGCAAGCACGCTCGACTGAACTATCAAGGCTGTATATTTACCGGGTAAAATGTACTCCGTTGCGTCCTCAAACTGAGGGAAATCTGAGGGGCTAAGTCTACGTAGGATGTATATAAGCGAATGCAAAACCGTGTCGAGTAGGCTAGTGCAAATGGGGTTTGTAAAAAAAAAAAAATTGTTTTTGTGTTTGCTTTCGTTTGTTAATGTTTTACGGCCTTGTTTTAGTGCATGAAAAACACCATAGGATGTTGAAATGGAGGCCAGTGTACCACGGAAGTTGTGACTTTGTTCTTGCTGAGGCCATTGGGTACAGATCGAAAAACGGTAGGCTCTTTTGGTTCTGCCATAATTCTACGTGGGCCATGTTGAAATGTCCAAATTTGTGGACTCTGTTGTGAGTATCTTGTTTTCCGGCCTCCAGAGCGAAAGTCAGTTCACATACATCATTGTATCATTTTAGTTTAACTAGTTCGCACCCATCTCCACACACAAATCTGACTCACAAAATACAGTTCATGAGTGTTCCCTGTACGTGCTACTTTCAAAACTTTCATCTTCCCTTAACTCATTCAGCCCCATTGCCATATTTCCCAAATTTTGGAGGCGTCATCTAACGACTATGCAACAGTTGCAGAAGATGGGTCGACCATGATAATTCAAGGGTAGTGCCAGATTAGCTTGGCGCCAACAGGCGCCAAGCTAATCTGGCACTACCCTTGAATTATCATGGTGGACTCATCTCCTGCTTTCCGGCTTCAGGGCTGAATGGGTTAACTAATCTGTTAGCAATTACATTTAGGGTTGAAACAGCATATTACTTGGCATGATCTACACTATAGATTTAGATTTGTTGAAAACCGTGACAGTAACACAAAATAGACGAATGTACCAATTGGTTTTGACATTCAGTGAATTTGTGGCTGATGGGCTGCAGTTATCTGCATTCAGTGAATCATGTACTACAATAATATAAAGTGTTCAGCTTGACTATGTTACTCACTGGGAGCGCATAAGTATTTTCAGTAGCCATGCGTTTGCCATTTAGTTCAAGACAGACCCATTACATGTGGTGAAGTCTTCAAAATATCTTGGGAGTGTAGACAAGAAGGTACAGAGTTTACCTACACTGTTTTCCTTAAGCCAAGTAGACTGTATAATATATTAGTGTTCCATTTCTTTTAGCTTTACATTTTTATGCATTTTATGCAAATTTGAACCTATTTTTGTGTTTAATATTCTTGTATTTCTTTATTTAAATAAACATTCTTAACAGATGGCTTTTTAGTAATTTGGTCTTTAGCCTATATGCACATTTCAAAATAAATGAATATTCCATAGTTTAAAAAAAAGATCTTTGCACAGACTTTTGTTTTTAACGTGCCAATGGATTTATTATTCAAAACATATCATTTTGTGGAGAAAGCTTAAACTTGGTTCGGTGTGTGAACAAAATAGTATCGGAGTGTGCTTGAACAGTCACCGTCCGCCTGATCAGAGCGAGCCAAAGATAGGTGTGGTTTGGAAGTGCTCAGAAACAGTTGAAAACAGCCGAAGAGAGCACTATGTAAGTGTCTTTGTCTCCAGTCTCCACGCCTGTCACCCCACCCCGGGTATAGGCCGTCGACGAGAGACCTCCAGGAAATCCTGTCCTGTGCTTCTCCTTCGATTTTACTCCAGGTGGTTCCCAGTCTCTTGATGTCTGCTTGGAGCTCTCGACGCCAGGTGTTTCTCGGCCTGCCTCTTTTCCTCTTTCCCTGGGGGTTCCATGACAATGCCTGCCTAGTGATACTGGAAGCTGGCTTTCTCAGACTGTGACCAATCCATCCCCATCTTCTTCGCCCAATTTCATTCTCTGCTGTTATCTGCTCTGTTCTCTCCCAGAGTCTGACGTTGCTGATCTTCTCTGGCCAGTGGATTTTCAAAATTCTTCTAAGGCAACTGTTTATGAAGATCTGTACTCTGTTGACTGTGGTTTTTGTCAATCTCCAAGTCTCTGCTCCATATAGGAGAACTGCTTTTACGTTGGAGTTGAAAATCCGGACTTTGGTGTATTGTGACAGCTCTCTGGAACTCCACACTTTTCAGCTGGAGAAAGGCTGCTCTGGCTTTACCGATTCGTGCTCTGACATCTGCATCAGTGCCGCCTTTTTTTGTCTATGATGCTCCCGAGATAGGTAAAGGACTCCACCTCCTCCAACGGGGTGCCAGCAAGCAAGACTGGTTCTTCCCTGGTTGCGTTCAGCCTCATTGTCTTTGTTTTCTGTTTGTGGATGGTGAGGCCCACTTGGGACGAGATGTCAGCAAGCCTCGTGGTCTTGTCCTGCATTTGTTGATGAGTGTGGGACAGTAAAGCCAAGTCGTCTGCAAAATCGAGGTCGTCAAGCTGTGTCCACAGTGTCCACTGTATTCCACTTCGTCTGTGCTCTGTGGTCCTCTTCATGACCCAGTCTATGGCCAGTAGAAAGAGGAACGGAGACAGCAAACACCCTTGCCTGACACCGGTTCTGACCTGGAGCTCCCTGGTGAACTGCCCTTCGTGGATCACGCGACATGTCATGCCATCGTAGCTGCTCTTGATCAGGCAGACGAGCTTTGTGGGTACACCGTAGTGTCGTAGGAGTTCCACAGAGACTCTCGATCCACGCTGTCAAATGCTGTCTCGTAATCCACAAAGTTGACGTACAGCGGGGAGCTCCACTGTGCCACGATGATGCGGAGAGTGGCGATCTGGTCTGTACATGATCGGTTTTTCCTGAATCCTGCTTGCTGGTCTCTCAGCTGGGGGTCAACGGAGCTCTTCATTCTCTCCAGGATGATCCTGTTGAAGACCTTTCCTGGTACTGACAGCAAGGTGATTCCTCTGTAGTTGGAACACTTGCTGAGGTCGCCTTTCTTGAGAAGCTTGATTAGTTACCCCTCCTTCCAGTCAGCCGGCATCACCTCCTCTTCCCAGATCTTTCCAAACAGTGGGTACAGCATCTCTACTGTTGTCTCTAGGTCTGCTTTCAGAGACTCTGCTGGGATGCCATCTGGCCCTGCTGCTTTGCCGTCCTTCAAAAATGCCACTGCTCTTCTTATCTCTTCCCAGCTGGGTCGGTCTCTGCTGGCTGGATGTCTGGGGGGTCGGGTGGGCTAGGTCTGTTCAGTAAATCTTCAAAATACTCGGCCCATCTGTCGAGTTGGTTTGCTTTGTCTGCAATAGGCTTGCCTTCTTTGTCTTTTAGCTGGTCTTTCTGTATGGCCATACTTGCCCGACAATCTTCTGGTAATGTCGTAGAGCTGTTTCATGTTGCCGCTGCCTGCTGCCTTTTCTGCCTCTACTGCCAGGCTGTCTGTGTAGGCCCTCTTGTCTGCCCTGATACTCCTCTTCACCTCGCGGTTGGCTTCCGAGTATTCCTCCTGTGCCCTTGTTTTGGCTGCTCTCGTGCGACTGTTGTTGACAACTGCTTTCTTCTGCTTCCTCACTTCTGTCTTCTTCAAGGTCTGTGCCGACAGCCAGTCCTTGTGATGGTGTTTCCTGAACCCTACAGTGTCATTGCAGGTTGAATTCAGCGCCTCTCTAACTGCCTTCCACTGCTGCTCTGTGGTGACCGCCTCCTCTTCATTTACTAGCTCCTGTAGCGCTTGAAACCGGTTGGACAGCACCAGTTTGAACTCTTCTCTCACTCCAGTCTCTCTCAGGAGGCCTACATTATAGCGCTGTGTTCTTGTTGTCTCTGTGCGGCTTTTCTTTAACTTGAGCTTTATTCTTAAGGTAAGCAGATGGTGGTCTGAGGCGACATCTGCTCCCCTCCTCACTCGAACATTGAAGGGATCTTCTAAATTTCTTGCTAATGCAGATATGGTCTATTTGGTTCTCTGTAGTATGGTCAGGTGAGATCCAAGTTGCTTTGTGTATTCTTCTGTGTGGGAAGATGCTGCCTCCAATGACAAGTCTGTTTAGAGCACAAAAGTCTACAAACCTCTCCCCGTTCTCACTCATCTCCCCTAGTCCCTGTCTCCCCATCACCTCTTCGTATCCGGTGTTGTCCTCCCCTATTTTGGCATTAAAATCACCCATGACGATGGTGATGTCTTGCTCCGCACATTTGTCCACAGCACTCTGGAGTCGGTCATAGAACTCTTGTTTCTCTTCCTCGTCACTGTCATTAGTGGGCGCATAACACTGGATGACGTTCAGCTTGATCTTTTTCTTGGTTCTAAAGGCTGCTGTGATAATTCCTGGCCCAAGAGGTTCCCAGCCCATCAGCGCTCTGTGTGCCACTGGTGACAACATGAATGCTACTCCTTCTGTATGGGGGGCATTCTCCTCTTCATGACTTGAATACAGAATCATCTCCCCACTTAACAGCCTTTTCTGGCCAGACTGCGTCCATCTGGCTTCACTTATACCTAGCAGGGAAAGGTTGTACTTTTGCATTTCCGCTGCTATCTGGGCGGCCTTGCTGCTCTGGTACATGGTCTTGACATTCCATGTGCCCATGGTTGTGTCCCTGGATAGAGAGAGGTGGCTCGGTCCTGTGGTTTCCGAAGACTTTCGGCTTTCACCACAGGACGTCATAAATCTTCTGGTAGAAGAACTGACCTTCCTCCTCCAGGAAAGGAATTGCTGTTTGTCTTTTCGTCGGCGTTTTTGTAGCTATTTCCTTATTTGCAGGGTGGGGAAGCTACCCCCACACCCAACCCCCTTACTAGGAGGACCAGGGGTTTTCTGTCGGGGTCACCTTCCCTTAGACCATGTTGGTTCACGGCACCTTATTTCATTCGGTGCACCCCTCTCGCGAGGGACCCCCTATCCACCACCCAGGGGACGCGCCTGAACGCCATATGGTCCCAGCGCGAGGAAGTGTCTTTGCAACAACAACAAAAATCACCATACCAGTCGCGGATGGTCTTAGTTGCCTGCTCGGCGTTCAACCCAAATAACTAACTCACCATACCGGTCGCAGTTTATTCCTGGTGGCCGCTGCAGTAGCCAGGTTGGTCTAGTCTCCAGGCACCAAAACGTGAGATGGCACCTCTTCGCCTCCACCCCCACCTCCTTTTTTTGGTGTTGTTGCCCTTCCACTTGACCAGTGGTCAGCTATTGACAGAGCAGTCCTCATAGATAGACAGAGCCAAAAAACTCACATGACATTAGCAATACCCTTGTGAGTGCATGCACTGGCACTTGTCATCCGTAAAGACATCCAGACCAAAAAGGTGATCATGTAAAATGCTGAGAATAACCCAATGAAGAAGAAGCACCCTTAGAAAAGACAATAACAACACAATTGTGGTGTTACTGTATTTTCTAGTGTTTTTCTTCTTCATTGGGTTATTCACCATACAGGTGGCTGGATGCACAAGAAAGTTGAACTTTGAAACTTTATTTTGTAAGAATGAAGACCATATATGTATAGACCATGAGCCAAAGTCGAAACAGTACCATTTTGGCAAGCAATTCTGATATAGTTCTTTGGTGTACTCACTGTCCATATATGTAAACAAAATCTATAGGATACTTCTAGATCAAGTATCTTCTTGTCTGTCTTCATATGAATCTCTCTTAACTCAATCGCGGCGAGCTACATCCGGAAGTGCAGCATAAGCTGCACATCCAGATGCGGCTGGCTGCGAATGAGTTAAACCGCACACGTCGCTGTACAGATGCAGATTTCAAGTCCTGTTGCATCATCATTTATCAAAGACAGTGATACACATATGTTGACGTCGGTGTTAATTTCCTATTGAAACGGCATGTGTAGGTATTTGTGAATCTAAAATATAAGTCCATTTTAGTTCCATGTCCTGCCAATGAACTCCTGCCCCTCCCCCAACCCCCCAAAAGCTTAAACTCGTCACAAAATTTAGCATATTATTTTAATCGCTGAGCGTACCCTTTTGCTTTCATTTGGATTTTTGTTGGGGTTTAACTTGTGGTAGCGCAGTATATATATCTGTGTGAGACACCATGTGTTATTTGTCTGTCTGTTCATCTGTCGGCCCAGTTGTCTGTCACTTCTTACCGTCCCGCTATATGTTTATAATAAATACAAACAAGAAATTGTACTTGAAGATTAGTCCAAACTTGGCACAATGGTGGTTGTAGTAAGACTACACAAAAGTATAGACCGAAAGGGTTGACTGCCAGTGCTTGTAATTTAGAAAAAACTACCAAGTGAGTAGGAAAAGCACTGTCAAGGGAGAGAAGTGTGCATGATAGACCAATGATCATAGATCTACTTTGGTCCAAGCACACACAAAAAAAAAAAAAAAAAAAAGATAGGAAAGATGGGGCCGCTAAGTAAGAGACTGAAAGCAATGCATATGGAAGCCCCCCCCCCCCCGAAGGGGGGCGTATCACATATCCACTGTTCCAGCCCCTAGGTGCATGGAAATTTAAATCTAGGTCCCCCAAGTGGGGGTCCAGATATTGAGCCGGTGTGGACAGCTGTTTCGGTCTTGGCGACCTCGTCAGCACACCATCGCGAGGGACCCCCTATCCACCACCCAGGGGACGCGCCTGAACGCCATATGGTCCCAGCGCGAGGAAGTGTCTTTGCAACAACAACAAAAATCACCATACCAGTCGCGGATGGTCTTAGTTGCCTGCTCGGCGTTCAACCCAAATAACTAACTCACCATACCGGTCGCAGTTTATTCCTGGTGGCCGCTGCAGTAGCCAGGTTGGTCTAGTCTCCAGGCACCAAAACGTGAGATGGCACCTCTTCGCCTCCACCCCCACCTCCTTTTTTTGTTGTTGTTGCCCTTCCACTTGACCAGTGGTCAGCTATTGACAGAGCAGTCCTCATAGATAGACAGAGCCAAAAAACTCACATGACATTAGCAATACCCTTGTGAGTGCATGCACTGGCACTTGTCATCCGTAAAGACATCCAGACCAAAAAGGTGATCATGTAAAATGCTGAGAATAACCCAATGAAGAAGAAGCACCCTTAGAAAAGACAATAACAACACAATTGTGGTGTTACTGTATTTTCTAGTGTTTTTCTTCTTCATTGGGTTATTCACCATACAGGTGGCTGGATGCACAAGAAAGTTGAACTTTGAAACTTTATTTTGTAAGAATGAAGACCATATATGTATAGACCATGAGCCAAAGTCGAAACAGTACCATTTTGGCAAGCAATTCTGATATAGTTCTTTGGTGTACTCACTGTCCATATATGTAAACAAAATCTATAGGATACTTCTAGATCAAGTATCTTCTTGTCTGTCTTCATATGAATCTCTCTTAACTCAATCGCGGCGAGCTACATCCGGAAGTGCAGCATAAGCTGCACATCCAGATGCGGCTGGCTGCGAATGAGTTAAACCGCACACGTCGCTGTACAGATGCAGATTTCAAGTCCTGTTGCATCATCATTTATCAAAGACAGTGATACACATATGTTGACGTCGGTGTTAATTTCCTATTGAAACGGCATGTGTAGGTATTTGTGAATCTAAAATATAAGTCCATTTTAGTTCCATGTCCTGCCAATGAACTCCTGCCCCTCCCCCAACCCCCCAAAAGCTTAAACTCGTCACAAAATTTAGCATATTATTTTAATCGCTGAGCGTACCCTTTTGCTTTCATTTGGATTTTTGTTGGGGTTTAACTTGTGGTAGCGCAGTATATATATCTGTGTGAGACACCATGTGTTATTTGTCTGTCTGTTCATCTGTCGGCCCAGTTGTCTGTCACTTCTTACCGTCCCGCTATATGTTTATAATAAATACAAACAAGAAATTGTACTTGAAGATTAGTCCAAACTTGGCACAATGGTGGTTGTAGTAAGACTACACAAAAGTATAGACCGAAAGGGTTGACTGCCAGTGCTTGTAATTTAGAAAAAACTACCAAGTGAGTAGGAAAAGCACTGTCAAGGGAGAGAAGTGTGCATGATAGACCAATGATCATAGATCTACTTTGGTCCAAGCACACACAAAAAAAAAAAAAAAAAAAAAGATAGGAAAGATGGGGCCGCTAAGTAAGAGACTGAAAGCAATGCATATGGAAGCCCCCCCCCCCCCCGAAGGGGGGCGTATCACATATCCACTGTTCCAGCCCCTAGGTGCATGGAAATTTAAATCTAGGTCCCCCAAGTGGGGGTCCAGATATTGAGCCGGTGTGGACAGCTGTTTCGGTCTTGGCGACCTCGTCAGCACACCATCGCGAGGGACCCCCTATCCACCACCCAGGGGACGCGCCTGAACGCCATATGGTCCCAGCGCGAGGAAGTGTCTTTGCAACAACAACAAAAATCACCATACCAGTCGCGGATGGTCTTAGTTGCCTGCTCGGCGTTCAACCCAAATAACTAACTCACCATACCGGTCGCAGTTTATTCCTGGTGGCCGCTGCAGTAGCCAGGTTGGTCTAGTCTCCAGGCACCAAAACGTGAGATGGCACCTCTTCGCCTCCACCCCCACCGCCTTTTTTTTTGTTGTTGTTGCCCTTCCACTTGACCAGTGGTCAGCTATTGACAGAGCAGTCCTCATAGATAGACAGAGCCAAAAAACTCACATGACATTAGCAATACCACTTGGGGGACCTAGATTTAAATTTCCATGCACCTAGGGGCTGGAACAGTGGATATGTGATACGCCCCCCTTCGGGGGGGGGGGGGGGGGGCTTCCATATGCATTGCTTTCAGTCTCTTACTTAGCGGCCCCATCTTTCCTATCTTTTTTGTGTGCTTGGACCAAAGTAGATCTATGATCATTGGTCTATCATGCACACTTCTCTCCCTTGACAGTGCTTTTCCTACTCACTTGGTAGTTTTTTCTAAATTACAAGCACTGGCAGTCAACCCTTTCGGTCTAGTTTTTTACTACAATTTCGACTGCAACCCCTTCCCCCTTTTTAGTAGGTTCTCTCTTAGGGTGCATGGAAATTTGGCTATAGGTGGAGGCATGGAATGTATGCCCCTGCAGAAACCACAGTAAAATGTGGTCTTCTTTGCAGGTAAGCAGAAATTCCTTCTCTTCCTCCAGTATTGCCGATGGTGTGTTGACGAGGTCGCCAAGACCGAAACAGCTGTCCACACCGGCTCAATATCTGGACCCCCACTTGGGGGACCTAGATTTAAATTTCCATGCACCTAGGGGCTGGAACAGTGGATATGCGATACGCCCCCCTTCGGGGGGGGGGGGGGGGCTTCCATATGCATTGCTTTCAGTCTCTTACTTAGCGGCCCCATCTTTCCTATCTTTTTTTTTTTTTTTTTTTTTTTTTTTTTTTTTTTTTT
Source organism: Semisulcospira habei (assembly GCA_036245525.1). Classification (NCBI taxonomy): domain Eukaryota; kingdom Metazoa; phylum Mollusca; class Gastropoda; family Semisulcospiridae; genus Semisulcospira; species Semisulcospira habei. The sequence continues at coordinate 144,944,792 of BTPG01000001.1, forward strand.
GTGTGTGCTTGGACCAAAGTAGATCTATGATCATTGGTCTATCATGCACACTTCTCTCCCTTGACATTGCTTTTCCTACTCACTTGGTAGTTTTTTTCTAAATTACAAGCACTGGCAGTCAACCCTTTCGGTCTAGTTTTTTACTACAATTTCGACTGCAACCCCTTCCCCCTTTTTAGTAGGTTCTCTCTTAGGGTGCATGGAAATTTGGCTCTAGGTGGAGGCATGGAATGTATGCCCCTGCAGAAACCACAGTAAAATGTGGTCTTCTTTGCAGGTAAGCAGAAATTCCTTCTCTTCCTCCAGTATTGCCGATGGTGTGCTGACGAGGTCGCCAAGACCGAAACAGCTGTCCACACCGGCTCAATATCTGGACCCCCACTTGGGGGACCTAGATTTAAATTTCCATGCACCTAGGGGCTGGAACAGTGGATATGTGATACGCCCCCCTTCGGGGGGGGGGGGGGGGGGCTTCCATATGCATTGCTTTCAGTCTCTTACTTAGCGGCCCCATCTTTCCTATCTTTTTTTTTTTTTTTTTTTTTTTTTTTTTTTTTTGTGTGCTTGGACCAAAGTAGATCTATGATCATTGGTCTATCATGCACACTTCTCTCCCTTGACATTGCTTTTCCTACTCACTTGGTAGTTTTTTCTAAATTACAAGCACTGGCAGTCAACCCTTTCGGTCTAGTTTTTTACTACAATTTCGACTGCAACCCCTTCCCCCTTTTTAGTAGATTCTCTCTTAGGGTGCATGGAAATTTGGCTCTAGGTGGAGGCATGGAATGTATGCCCCTGCAGAAACCACAGTAAAATGTGGTCTTCTTTGCAGGTAAGCAGAAATTCCTTCTCTTCCTCCAGTATTGCCGATGGTGTGCTGACGAGGTCGCCAAGACCGAAACACACCGGCTCAATATCTGGACCCCCACTTAGGGGACCTAGATTTAAATTTCCATGCACCTAGGGGCTGGAACAGTGGATATGTGATACGCCCCCCTTCGGGGGGGGGGGGGGGGGCTTCCATATGCATTGCTTTCAGTCTCTTACTTAGTGGCCCCATCTTTCCTATTTTTTTTTTTTTTGTTTTTGTGTGCTTGGACCAAAGTAGATCTATGATCATTGGTCTATCATGCACACTTCTCTCCCTTGACAGTGCTTTTCCTACTCACTTGGTAGTTTTTTCTAAATTACAAGCACTGGCAGTCAACCCTTTCGGTCTAGTTTTTTTACTACAATTTCGACTGCAACTCCTTCCCCCTTTTTAGTAGGTTCTCTCTTAGGGTGCATGGAAATTTGGCTCTAGGTGGAGGCATGGAATGTTTGCCCCTGCAGAAACCACAGTAAAATGTGGTCTTCTTTGCAGGTAAGCAGAAATTCCTTCTCTTCCTCCAGTATTGCCGATGGTGTGTTGACGAGGTCGCCAAGACCGAAACAGCTGTCCACACCGGCTCAATATCTGGACCCCCACTTGGGGGACCTAGATTTAAATTTCCATGCACCTAGGGGCTGGAACAGTGGATATGTGATACGCCCCCCTTCGGGGGGGGGGGGGGGGGCTTCCATATGCATTGCTTTCAGTCTCTTACTTAGCGGCCCCATCTTTCCTATCTTTTTTTTTTTGTGTGTGCTTGGACCAAAGTAGATCTATGATCATTGGTCTATCATGCACACTTCTCTCCCTTGACAGTGCTTTTCCTACTCACATGGTTTTGGCATCCTGTCTCGGAAGACAATGGAGTATATGCGCTTGCTGGGTCAGTCACTGGAGTGACCTCTCCAGGGCGCAAGCCTGGGCGAAGTGTATGGAGATCCTGGGGTGCCCAGTCGTCAAGATCCCCCTCTCGGCCTCGCTGATGTATCCAAAGGAATGCAAAGCAGTACGTTTGGCACCAGTTTGGCTGCAGGAGCTGCCAGAACAGTGCGTGAATACAGGCAGCTGTCTGCCTTCGGGGCTCCACTCCTGATTTGAAGGGTTTACTCCCCCACATTTGGCCGTTGGATCCAACCTGATCTCCTCGGTCCTCTAGCCGTTGGCTGTCAGAAACAGCTCATCCGCCTAGTGGTGCAATGTGAACACCACCCCCTCACGTGGTTTAGCCCACCAGCTGAGGTGGTTTGCCAGGGTGTGGCGCTTGGAGCCAGCACGTGAGAGATTAAGGAGATGGATGAGGACCAGTGATGTCCGTCCGTCCTATGTAGGACGCAGCTGCCGAACAGCAAAGGTGCTACCTCTATCCAGAGCCCCCTACACCCCCACTCACTTGGTAGTTTTTTCTAAATTACAAGCACTGGCAGTCAACCCTTTCCGTCTAGTTTTTTACTACAATTTCGACTGCAACCCCTTCCCCCTTTTTAGTAGGTTCTCTCTTAGGGTGCATGGAAATTTGGCTCTAGGTGGAGGCATGGAATGCATGCCCCTGCAGAAACCACAGTAAAATGTGGTCTTCTTTGCAGGTAAGCAGAAATTCCTTCTTTTCTTCCAGTATTGCCGATGGTGTGCTGACGAGGTCGCCAAGACCGAAACAGCTGTCCACACCGGCTCAATATCTGGACCCCCACTTGGGGGACCTAGATTTAAATTTCCATGCACCTAGGGGCTGGAACAGTGGATATGTGATACGCTCCCCTTCGGGGGGGGGGGGGGGGGCTTCCATATGCATTGCTTTCAGTCTCTTACTTAGCGGCCCCATCTTTCCTATCTTTTTTTTTTTTTTTTTTTTTTTTTTTTTGTGTGCTTGGACCAAAGTAGATCTATGATCATTGGTCTATGTCACGTAACGGATGTGACATGTTGTTTCATTTTTTCGCCAAGTCGTTTTCTTGTTAATAAATGTAGGTCGCCGACTTCTGTAAATAGCCTTAGTTTAGGGAAGTTAATAAATGTAGTGTGAGCGTAATCGTAAAGCCCGTGCAGCAAGCTTAACAGTGAGCGAGTACAGCGGTTGCACGCTTTAGCCAAGTAGCTTTAACCGAACAGTGTTCAGAAGTAAAGTTAAACTGCAAGGTAGCAGAGGGATATTACAGTCAGTCAGCGGAGTTAGCCAGCGAAGTGAGAGTCTGGGTCAGGGTGCGGCCTCGTTTGGAGCCCTTGACAAGCTGTGTGAGGGTTGTTTTACCCTCCCTGCAAGACCACGGCCAGTGTTCCTGGGTGTGGGTGTCCCGAGAGACTTGTGACCACGGCTGCTACTCACCAGAAGACCCCTCCGGTTCGTCTTCGTCTTGTTTTGTCTCGTCCTGCCGGAGGACTCACCAGTGACAGGTAAATACTCATGCCATTTTCCTCAGTTAGCTGCTGTGCTCTCGGGTGTGTGAATGTGTACATAGGTTCGGAAGGGTATGTTCGTCTAGTTTTTTAGTGATGTTTTAATCAAGTCTTTAACCATGTTTTTTAGGTTGGGTTGTAATGTGGTGGGTGTCGGATTTAGTTGTTTATATTCGGCTGTCGCCGAGTGAGTATATTTAAAGGGCCATGTTGTAAAATGAATTAAAGTGGGTATCCTTTCAAATATATATTTGTATTAGGTCCTAGATGTAATGTAATAAGATTGTCACGTGGGGTGGTTGCTGGTGATTATTTGATATCTTTGTATGTACATGTGGATATTTTGATAACGTTGGTTTTAGCAGTGGCAATGTTATTATACAAAAGTGGTTGTGCTAGCTTAATGTTAGTGTAATGGAGTAGTGCAGACCTGGCGAATGTTGAATGTACATAGGAATCCTTTTTATCCATGATTGTATATTTAATATGGCCAAGGCGGATATTAGGGTGAGACGAGACACGACTCACGTGGTTTGTGAGTAGGTGCGTGTCAAATAGGCCAGAATTAACTGTGTTGGCACTTTGACTGACAATGCGCCCTTTCCAGTGCACTGGCTTCGATCACTGGCTTCGAAGACTGGCTTCGAAGATTTCGTCCTTCGATCTCCATCATCCACGACCAACGGTGACGCATCATCTGGAGTCGGAACGCCTTCGCTAGCCGGTCCTGTTGGACAAGTACGTTGGGCTACAGCAGGCTGATTCTACGTTCTGAGCGTCGGTCACAGGCGTGCGTGGGCAAGCGCGGCTACGGTGCTCTGTGGTGCAGGGGTAGTACTCGTACGTTATGAGCCACCCTGTCTAGTGTGGGACAGAGGACACTGTACAGAGACAAAGTTACCCGCACTTGTATAGCCGTTGGCCATATTAGTCATTATCACCTGTTAGTCATTTTCGTCTGTTAGTCATATTCACCTATTAGTCATTTTCACCTGTTAGTCTTTTTCACTTGTATAGCCGTTGGCCATATTAGTCATTATCACCTGTTAGTCATTTTCGTCTGTTAGTCATATTCACCTGTTAGTCATATTCACCTGTTAGTCATTTTCACTTGTTAGTCATTTTTTATATGTTAATCTTTTTTTATGTGTTAATACGTTATGAGTGCATGCGTGGGTATGTGGGAGTGTGTGGGGCGTTAGTGGGTTGGGGTGGGGGTTAGAGTAAGAGTAGGTAATAAAGGATTTGTTTGTTGTTTATCACTGGCGTTGCGTTATTTATTTAGAGTGGGTGGGTTTCTCGAGTGTCAGCACTCATATTGTCCACGGCGCCCTGACTCCGTCAGGCGTGTCGTGACAGTCTATCATGCACACTTCTCTCCCTTGACAGTGCTTTTCCTACTCACTTGGTAGTTTTTTCTACACAAAAGTATTTTTGATGCTCTTGTATAAGGTCAAGCTCGCATAGATCAATCAGAGGAAAGAATGGTCATTTTTATGGCAAACTTTGCACCCTCTTGCATACTATGACACGATCCAAGTGAAAGGTTTCCACAGTGTAACAATAAAAGACAGATCCCACCTAGGTATAGAAAATCCTGCCTTTCATGGTTCAGACACCTATTAACATCTGAGCATGAAGTTGAATTTGTGTGAAGCGTTCAGGGGTGTTTTGATTGGTAGTCCCCTATTCATAGTAAAAAAAAACTACAGGCTCCGATTTACTCATAGGAACTGGCCAATAATTCTCATTCCTAGGTGTAGGCCATGGTTCGCATTTTATTCTGTATATCTAGATGTAGTATTTATTGTTGGTGTGGTCCATGTTATCTGTTTTTTTGTCTATTGTATTGAAAATATGGTAGACTTTGAGATGGGGCTGGTCGGAGCATGTTCCGTAGCGTACAAATGACGAACATAGGCGGGCACACATCAGACTCCAACAGTGAAGTGACACAATAAAAATTACATCATGCCTACTATGCTAATCACGATGTTAAATTTACATGACGGGAAACACCGTGTGTGTGTATGTATGTAGACATGAGTATCTCCCATGCTTGTGTACGTACAGGCCTGAAACTTTAGGAAATGCTTTGAGCGAGATGTATTTCAGAGAGCCTCCAAGCATATTTTAAATGAATCGATGAAGAGAAAAATCGCCGCTTATATAAAGTTGACCCACATTTGAGTCCGTAGTTTTCGTTCTATTTACTCGGAATTTTGCATATAGCTACCTTGAAAATAGACATTGAATGAGTTTGTTAGTCAGCTTTGTACCTTTTCAACGTTTTTGTAAAAAGTAATTCGTTGCAGGAAAAAAAAATGAAAAGTAAGAATTCTCGACTCTTGAGAAGGATCAGACTGTGATGGTGATGTAAAGGCGCCAAACACGTCACACTACACAATGTTCCTAAATTGTCACAAAGCACGAGTTATCAGTGTTATACAATGTTTCTGAATTTACATCAAATTCATCACTGTTGCACAGCGTTGTGGAACTAGAGATGCCATTACATGAAGCTTATAGTGACGTCATTTGATGCTCTTGTTGTGCGCCGGTGTCTTTTTGATTAGAGGTTGGGTTAGAGATGAGGGATATGGATCAGAAGGATAAGCTTAAAAATATGAACATGAATGTTCCTAAAAGAAAAACGCATGTGAGCTCCAAACAATACGGTAGACTTTGGGATGAAATCCTCATCTTGTTAATGTTCTTATGAACATAGTAGTCCAAAGTTGACGTGGCATAATTAATAAATGATTGGTTTGAAATACTTTAAAATCCAGTTATTTTCATGTAGGGGTACACTTTTATCACTGCATCTTCTTTTCCACGATTTGTGGCTGTCAAATTGACAGTTACTTCATCGTCCAGTTTAGCTGTCATAAGACACGCTAGGAAGCATAGACAGCCCGCGTGCATCGAAGCAGGGCATAGTTACATTGTCAAATCATTAATTTGATCCTGAATATGTGCATAATGATATATTTTTCTGCTTTCAAGATCTGGAAATGACGTAGCTTAAATCGCATATAAATGTATCTGCTGACAGTTTTACACAACTTATCCCTATGTGCTTGCTACTTGAGGTGCAAGATCATCAATGATAACTCCAAGGAGGCAGTGTTCACATACTCATGTTATCTGCTTGCATTCCAGCTATAAACTAAGCAAAAGTACTCACTGGTGAGAAAATGGACGTTTGAAGAAAATCAGTTGATCCTCATTTGAGTATGCAATATTTTGGTTGTGATCACTTGATATTTTGCATTTAAATATACAACTGTAGCTATAATTTTAGAATGAATGTTGTCTAACTGGCTGTTTGAGCTGGGGTTTGAAACAGACACTACAAGATCTATATTATTTTGTTAGACATCATTCATTGCATTTTAAGTATGGAAGAATAAGTTTTTTAGGTGATTTCCATACTTCAAATATTTACCACACAACTGGACTTCAGCAAACCGCTAGAATGGGGAAAAGCATCAGACACTGCTTGTGTGCAATCTGTCAGGTATAAAATGAAAAGATTGCTTTTGTTTTAAAGAGTTTGAAAGACTGTCTGCTATTTTTAAAATATTTGCCAAAAATGTGGTACGCGGCCATTGCAAATGCACTTTACCTGAAAGAGCTTGACACCCTGTCTCAAGAGATATTTGGAAAACGCCATGAAAATACACATCAGCTTTTGCTGTACAGACTTTTAATAGCAGACTTATGGTGTGAGACATAACTCAGTGTGTTATAAGTTTATTTGTTTCCTTGCTTCTTCAGACATCATACACATAAATCGCACCAGGCTTACTCATTTTCAGCAAGGAAATGCAATAAATAGTTCTTAAATGGGTTCGAGTAACAGACCGGATTGTGAAGTTTATACCATGTATTGCCTTCTGCTTACTATTTTTATGACCTGAAATGTGAATGAAAGAGCCTTCAAAGTGGACTCAGCGATATGTTTATGTCTAACACCTCTAAACTTACAAATTTGCTTATGGTGCCAACAATTTCAACAATCATCTCCTCTGTCAATGAAGTAATTCATGAGAAACGCATCCTGTAACTTATTTCTACCTTGAATTTCCTTCAGATCATCAAAACACCTGTGCCTTTGCAAGATGCCACCTCTGCTTTCTCTTACTAGTGACAGAAATAGTCTATACCTGATATACCTGATATCAGACACAAATTTTAATGTTGAAACTGTCTTTTTGAGTGTCATTGTGAGGGAGTTTGTGGTGGCTCCAATGACATGCTTTTTTTCTTGTTATGTTTCAGTGTTGCTTTCCCCCACTGAGAGCTCACTGCAGCTGACAGAGCGGGCAGGGCGCAGGACACGGATCCTACCTGTTCGATGTGAGGCGATATGAGAACCGTGGCATCCAGAGACAAACAATTGCACTCTCTTAAATGCGAGGGCTAATGTCTCCTTAAGTAACTATGTCACTCTTGACTAGTGACTCAGGGTGTTGAGTGAGAGAGTAGAGCTGACTCGCTCTCGTGAGTCTTACTTTTGCTTCTCTTAACTGGGGGTGTAGAGTGTTCATGGAGAAGTAGCACCTTTGACTTTTCAGCCAGCAGTGCCTCTTGGGGCAGGCGGGAGCACTGGTCTTCACATGGCACTCAACTCTCACAGCTGGATCCAGGTCCTTTACCTAGCCACACCCCGGTAACCGCTTCTGCTGGCGGGCGAAACGTTGTGAGGGGCTGACGCGTCTCTCAGTCAGTTGAAATACTTGGAGAGGAGACGGGCGCCGCCAAGTTCGCCTAAGCCCATTGAAAGGACTGATGGACAAGCAACAGAATAAGAATAACATGCCGGATCGGTCGGGGCCCGGATCACCAACGACCGCGCACCCCATTGGAGGTCTCCAGGGTGGGGGCGACAAGTGTGTTACTGGAACCAAACCCACCATCAAGCTGCCCACGCAAGGAATAACTATCGGAACTTGGAACGTTCGCACACTCTACCAGTGCGGCAAAGTGAAGGAACTCACCCACGAGTTGAAGCGCTATCGCTGGGACATTGTAGGACTTGCAGAAGTTCGATGGACAGGCTTCGGAGAAACAACAACAGATGAAGGCCATAAAATCTGGTTCAGCGGAAAAGAAACCAAGCACGAACATGGCGTAGCTTTTATCGTAAGGAAAGAGGTGGCTGGAACTGTCATCAGCTGCACCCCCGTGTCAAGCAGACTAATCTCCATCCGCATCTCCGCCCGACCGCACAACATCACTATCATTCAAGTATACGCTCCAACAGCAGATCATGATGATGAAGAATTAGAAGAATTTTACGAACAACTGGACAACATCATCAAGAAAACACCTAAGAAAGACATTCTGACTGTCCTCGGTGACTGGAATGCAAAGATCGGCCCTGACGCCTACCAGCAATGGGCAGGAACAGCTGGCAAGTTTGGCCTTGGAGAAACAAACGACAGAGGCCTGCGACTTTTAGAGTTCGCACAGAGTCACCGTCTCACCGTTGCTAATACCCTCCATCCACACAAGAAGTCAAGAACAGTGACATAAGTACATGGCAATCGCCAGGAGGCCTGGTCCATAACCAGATTGACTTCATCTTGCTGCCTCGACGATTCAAATCCAGCGTTAACAAAGCACAAACGAGGTCCTTTCCTGGCGCTGATATTGGCAGCGACCACAACCTCGTCCTTACTAGCCTCAAGTTGAAGCTGGCATTGAAACGAGATAGCAAGAGCCCTCGCATCAGATTTGACCTCCAGAAGCTAAAAGACCCGGAAGTAGAAGAGCTCTTCCAAGCCCAGGTGGGAGGCAGATTTGCAGCCTTGGCTACTTTGGACTGTGACGTAGACACCCTTGCTGGAAATATAAAAGAGGTGTTACTTTCTACAGCAGAAGAAGTGCTGGGGAAGCAGAGGAAGCGCAAACAGCCCTGGGTCACCGATGACATCCTCGATCTCTGTGATGAGAGGAGAGCCTGGAAGAAAAAGAGAGGCCAAGACCTCACATCAGCAAACAAGTACAGACTTGTCAACAAGAAGACCAGGAAGAGGATGAAAGAAGCCAAAGAAGATTGGATTGAAGACCAGTGTTGTAGCGTGGAAGAGGGCATGGCAAACGGCAACAGCAAGAAGGCTTATGAAACGCTAAGGACCCTCACCAAGACTCAACAGCGAACAGCCACAGTCATCGAAGACAGCAGCGGCCAACTCCTTACGGAAAACACTGCTGTACTAAACAGATGGACTGAGTACTGCCGAGACTTGTATAACTACAAGGCTGAGCCAGACACCAGCATCCTCCAAAACAACCAGGCTAGGGCCAGGAAGTCTGAAGACCTGCCAGTGTTAGCTGAAGAGGTGGAAGCAGCCGTACGCGGCCTGAAGGGAGGAAAGTCTCCAGGTGTAGACAACGTACCTGCTGAACTGTTGAAACATGGAGGAGAAGTAACAACGAAGGTCCTCACTACACTCTGTCAAAAGATCTGGGAGCAAAAGAAATGGCCAGTAGAATGGACACAGTCTCTAGTGATCCCGCTCCCCAAGAAAGGAAACCTGAAACAGTGCCAGAACTACAGAACTATCAGTCTGATAAGTCACCCTAGCAAAGTAATGCTTAGAATCATTCTCAACCGCCTCAAAACTTTTGCCGAGGAACTGCTGGCAGAAGAACAGGCTGGCTTCAGAGTTGGAAGAAGCACTGTAGAGCAGATTTTCAACTGCCGCGTCCTGATCGAGAAACATCTGCAGCATCAGCGCGAACTCTACCACAACTTCATTGATTTCAGGAAAGCATTTGATCGCGTCTGGCACGACGGACTCTGGCAAGTCATGAGATCGTTCAACATAGAGGAGGGACTGATCCAAATGATAGAAGCGCTTTACAAGAACGCCTGCAGCGCGGTTCTACTTAACAATCAGTCAGGCGAGTTCTTCAGTACGACGATCGGTGTCCGTCAAGGATGCCTGCTCTCTCCTGTCCTTTTCAACATATTCCTGGAGAAGATCATGCAGGAAACCCTCCACGACCACCATACTTCAATCTCTATTGGTGGCAGATCCCTGTGCAATCTTCGATTCGCAGACGACATTGACCTCATGGCAGGCAGCAATAGTGAGCTCCAAAACCTGACAGACAAACTTTCAAGTAGCGCAGGGTCTTATGGCATGGAGATCAGTACGGATAAAAGCAAAGTGATGATCAACACCACAAGCGACAGCAGCAGCAACATTCACATGAATGGCCAGAAGCTAGAAGAGGTCAATAGCTTCAAGTACTTGGGAGCCACCCTGTCCAAAGACGATAGTTGCATAGCAGAGATCCGTATCAGGATAGGTACAGCAACATCCGCAATGGCCAGGCTGGACAGGATATGGCGAAGTAACTCCATCAGCTTCACCATCAAGTACAGGCTTTACAAGTCCCTCGTAGTGTCTATTCTACTCTACGGCTGTGAGACTTGGACACTGCTTGCAGACTCAGAAAAGAAAATCCAGGCCTTTGAGAACAAGTGCCTGAGGAAGTTGCTCCGCATCTCGTACCGCGAGCACAAGACCAACGAATATGTACGGAGCATCGTCACTTCCCTGGTGGGCCCACATGAACCCCTTCTGGCAACCGTGAAACGGTGCAAGCTTGCTTGGTTTGGCCACGTGACCCGACACAACACCTTGTCCAAGACTATCCTCCAAGGCACTCTCGAAGGAAGTCGTCGGCGAGGTCGTCAGAGAAAGAGTTGGGTCGCAAACATAAAAGAATGGACCGAACTCAAGATGCCAGACTTGCTTGCCACCGCCCAAAATAGATCTCAGTGGAGAGCACTGTCTGTTGCTGCTGCCTTTCAGTCCCCCCAACGCCCAGTTCGGGCAAGGGACTGATGATGATGATGATGACACTGGGACTCGAGCCCCCGCACACTCCCTGCACTCTGTCAAATAGTTGCTGAAAATCTGAATGATTGCACACCCGAAAGCAACCTCACTGATTCCATTAGAACTTTACCTCCATTCTGAAATTGTTAGGGTGATGAAATGTCTGCCTGGTATGCATTTCACATAGGTAGCCATTATAGGGCTAGCTGATTTCTAGGCGTTGTAAGAAAAAGGGCCCAGATAATTGCACCAACCTCATGCTGATTCACATGGGACAGACTGTTGATGTGCACATTTTAGCTTTCCAGAGACGGTGCACTTTTTACAAATTATGTCTTTAGGTACCTTTCTGTTTTTGTTTTTTTAAGCATTTTTTTATATTGGAAATTGATTTTGATATCAACATGTTTCTATTTCTAATTGTATGAACACAGTACTGTCAGGTTTGGAATGCAATGCCTGAATGTTATTGATTGCTATAAGGCTGGATTAGAAAATGGAGAAGTGTACAGAATGTTCTTGTGGGCGGCATCCCGTCACTTTTTTTTCACATTGGCAGATAATTTTTAGAAATAACTGCTAAACTGACACTGCTGTATCCATGTATCTATGTATAGTATGTCATATAGACTAAGCATACCAAAGGCAATAAGTCCACATATTGGGACAACTCACCTCCTCCTGGAGGCGTTAGTCTTCTTTCTGTTGGCAGATTTCAGAAGCATTGGATACTCACACTGCCTCCCTGGAGGCATTATGCTTCTTTCTGTTGACAGATTTCAAGGGCAGTCAGGACCACCAAGAAGGGATCTGGGCGGAACCAAGGGACTTACAAGGACTTCACAAGGGAATCTGGACGGACCAAGGGAGACTCCTAGGACTTCACATCTCTTAGACATCAGGCGCAGAGTGTTTTTGTTTCAATAAGCCAGGTTAAAGTCATTCCAAGTTGCACATAGGGACCCTTTAACTCTGGCTATTTGGTCTAATTATAAATGTTAAAGATTAGGGCTGGTAGGGTTAAGGGGTAATTGTAAGCATATATTGCCTTTTCAGATCACTTTTATAGCATCCCAGTGGATGGTGTAAGATTTAGGGTAGTACCATTTTTAGTTTGCCTATACTCACATTGTCTCCCTGGAGGCAAACTTCTTTCTGTTGCAGATTTCAGGGACAGTCAGGACCACCAGCAAGGGACCCAGGCAGACAAAGGGACTTGCAAGGACATCACAACGGACTCTGGATAGACCAAGTGAGACCACTAGGACTGGACATATCACAGACATCGGGTGCAGAGTGTTTTTGTTTTAATTTTAAGCCATGTTAGGGTCATCCCAAGTTGAGCATAAGGACCTTTTACCTCTGGCTTTTTGGTCTAATTATGAATGTTAGAGCCTATGGCTTGTAGGGTTAAGGGGGTAATTACAAGCAAGTATTGCCTTTTCAAATTACTTTGTACCATCCCTGTGGATGGTGTAAGATTAAGAGTAGTGACACTTATAGTCTGCCTGATACTCACATTGCCTCCCTGGAGGCATTATACTTCTTTCTGTTGCAGATTTCAGAGACAGTCAGGACCACCAGCAAAGGATCATGGTGGACCAAGGGACTTGCCAGGATATACAAGGGACTCTGGACGGATGAAGAGAGACTGCTATGACAGGACATCTCACAGAAATCAGGTGCAGAGTGTTTATGTTTCAATTTTTAAGCCATGCAGGTTAGGGTCATCCCGAGTTGCGCATAGGGAGGACCCCTTACCTCAGGCTTTTTAGTCTAATTATGAATGTTAGAGCCTAGGGCTGGTAGGGTTAACGGGTAATTGGAAGCAAGTATTGCCTTTGCAAATTACTTCCGTAACATCCCACTGGATTTTGTAAGATGTAGGGTAGTGACACTTTTAGTCTGCCTGATACTCACATTGCCTCACTGGAGGCATTATACTTCTTTCTGTTGCGGATTTCAGGGACAGTCAGGACCCCTAACAATGGATCTGGGCAGACTAAGGGACTTGCCAGGACTTCACAAGAGAATCTGGATGGACCAAGTGAGACTGCTAGGACAGACATCAGGTGCAGAGTGTATTTGTTTCAATTCTTAAGCCAGGTTAGGGTCAACCCAAGTTGTGCATAGGGACCCTTTACCTTTGGCTTTTTGGTGTAATTGTAAATGTTAACACTTAGGGCTGGTAGGTTTAAGTGGTAATTGTAAGCAAGTATTGCCTTTTCATATCACTTCTGTAGCGCCACAGTGGATGGTGTAAGATATAGGGTAGCACACTTTTAGTTTGCCTGATACTCACATTGCCGACCTAGAGGCTTTATACTTCTTTTTGTTGCAGATTTCAGGAACAGTCAGGACCACCAGCAAAGGATCCTGGTGGACCAACAGACTTGCCAGGACATCACAAGGGACTCTGGACGGACCAAGGGAGACTGTTATGACTGGACATCTCACAGATATCAGGTGCAGAGTGTCTTTGTTTCAATTTTTAAGCCATGCAGTTTAGGGTCATCCCGAGTTGTGCATAGGGGGACCCCTTACCTCAGGCTTTTTAGTCTAATTATGAATGTCAAAGCCAAGGGCTGGTAGGGGTAAGGGGTAATTGTAAGCAAGTATTGCCTTTGCAAATTACTTTCGTAGCATCCCAGTGGATTTTGTAAGAGGTAGGGTAGTGACACTTTTAGTCTGCCTGATACTCACATTGCCTCGCTGGAGACATTATACTTTTTCTGTTGCAGATTTCAGGGACAGTCAGGACCACTAACAATGGATCTGAATGGACTAAGGGACTTGCAAGGACATACCAAGAGACTCTAGATGGACCAAGTGAGACTGCTAGGACAGACATCAGGTGCACAGTGTATTTGTTTTAATTCATAAGCCAGGTTAGCGTCATCCCAAGTTGCGCATAGGTCCCATTGGCATTTTGGTGTAATTGTAAATGTTAACACTTAGGGCTGGTAGGTTTAAGTGGTAATTGTAAGCAAGTATTGCTTTTCATATCACTTTTGTAGCGCCCCAGTTGATGGTATAAGATATATGGTAGCACGCTTTTAGTTTGCCTGATACTCACATTGCCTCCCTGGAGGCATTATACTTCTTTTTGTTGCAGATTTCAGGAACAGTCAGGACCACCAACAAAGGATCCTGGTGGACCAATGGACTTGCCAGGTCATCAAAAGGGACTCTGGACAGACCAAGAAAGACTGCTATGACTGGACATCTCACAGACATCAGGTGCAGAGTGTTTTTGTTTCAATTTTTAAGCCATGCTGGTTAGGGTCATCCCGAGTTGCGCATAGGGACCCGTTACCTCAGGCTTTTTAGTCTAATTATGAATGTTAGAGCCAAGGGCTGGTAGGGTTAAGGGCTAATTGTAAGCAAGTATTGCCTCTGCAAATTACTTTCATAGCATCCCAGTGGATTTTGTAAGATTTGGGGTAGTGACACTTTTAGTCTGCCTGATATGCACATTGCCTCCCTGGAGGAATTATACTTTTTGTTTTGCAAATTTCATGGACAGTCAGGACCACTAACAGTGGATCTGGGCGGACTAAGGGACTTGCAAGGACATCACAAGAGAGTCTAAGCAGACCAAGTGAGACTGCTAGGACAGACGTCATGTGCAGAGTGTATTTGTTTCAAATCTTAAGCCAGGTTGGTGTCATCCCAAGTTGCGCATAATGACCTCTTTACCTTTGCCATTTTGGTCTAATTGTAAATGTTAACACTTAGGGCAGGTAGGTTTAAGTGGTAATTGTAAGCAAGTATTGCCTTTTTATATCACTTTTATAACGCCCCAATTGATGGTGTAAGATATAGGGTAGCATGCTTTTAGTTTGCCTGATACTCACATTGCCTCCCTGGAGGCATTATACTTGTTTTTGTTGCAGATTTCAGGAACAGTCAGAACCACCAGAAAAGGATCCTGGTGGACCAAGGGACTTGCCAGGACATCACAAGGGACTCTGGGCGGACCAAGGGAGACTGCTATGACTGGACATGTCACAGACATCAGGTGCAGAGTGTTTTTGTTTCAATTTTTAAGCCATGCAGGTTAGGGTCATCTCGAGTTGTGCATAGGGACCCCTTACCTCGGGCTTTTTAGTTTAATTATGAATGTTAGAGCCAAGGGCTGGTCGGATTAAGGCGTAATTGAAAGAAAGTATTGAATTAGCAAATTACTTTCGTAGCATCCCAGTGGATTTTGTAAGATTTAGGGTAGTGACCATTTTAGTCTCCCTGACACTCACATTGCCTCACTGGAGGCATTATACTTCTTTTTGTTGCAGATTTCAGGAACATTCAGGACCACCAGCAAAAGGATCCTGGAGGACCAAGGGACTTGCCAGGACATCACAAGGGACTCTGGGCGGACCAAGGGAGACATCAGATGCAGAGTGTTTTTGTTTCAATTTTTAAGCCATGCAGGTAAGGGTAATCCCGAGGTGCTTATAGGGACCCCTTACCTCGGGCTTTTTAGTCTAATTATGAATGTTAGAGTCTAGGGCTGGTAGTGTTAAAGGGTAATTGTAAGCAAGTATTGCCTTTGCAAATTACTTTCGTACCATCCCAGTGGATTTTGTAAGAATTAGGGTAGTGACACTTCTAGTCTGCCTGATACTCACATTGCCTCCCTGGAGGCAATATACTTTTTTCTGTTGCAGATTTCAGGGACAGTCAGGAC
This sequence comes from Semisulcospira habei, assembly GCA_036245525.1. Taxonomy (NCBI): domain Eukaryota; kingdom Metazoa; phylum Mollusca; class Gastropoda; family Semisulcospiridae; genus Semisulcospira; species Semisulcospira habei. The sequence continues at coordinate 144,960,606 of BTPG01000001.1, forward strand.
CACTAACAACGGATCTGAGCGGACTAAGGGACTTGCCAGGACATCACAAGAGACTCTGGACGGACCAAGTGAGACTGTGAGGACAGACATCAGGTGCAGAGTGTATTTGTTTCAATTCTTAAGCCAGGTTAGGGTCACCCCAAGATGTACCTAGTTTGCCTGATACTCACATTGCCTCCCTGGAGGCATTATACTTCTTTTTGTTGCAGATTTCAGGAACAGTGAGGACCACCAGCAAAGGATCCTGGGGGACCAAGGGACTTGCCAGGTCATCACAAGGGACTCTGGGCGGACCAAGGGAGACTGCTATGATTGGACATCTCACAGACATCAGGAGCAGAGTGTTTTTGTTTTAATTTTTAATCCAGGTTAGGGTCATCCTGAGTTGCACATAAGGCCCCTTTACCTCTGGCTTTTTAATCTAATTATGAATGTTAGAGCCGAGGGCTGGTAGGGTTAAGGGGTAATTGTAAGCAAGTATTGCCTTTTGAAATCACTTTTGTAGCATCCCGGTGTATGCCTCCTTGGGGGCATTATACTACTTTCTGTTGCAGATTTCAAGGACAGTTGGGTCCACCAGCAAGTAATCCGGGTGGACCAAGGGACTTGCGAGTATATCACAAGAGACACTGGATGGACCAAGTGAGACTGGTAGGACAGACATCAGGTGCAGAGTGTTTTTGTTTTAATTTTTAAGCATCCCAGTGTATGGTGTAAGATCTAGGGTAGTGACACTTTTAGTCTGCCTGATACTCGCATTGCCTCCCTGGGGGCATTATACTTCTTTATGTTGCAGATTTCAGGGACAGTCGGGACCACCAGCAAGTAATCCGGGCGGATCAAGGGACTTGCGAGTATATCACAAGAGACACTGGATGGACCAAGTGAGACTGCTAGGACAGACATCAGGTGCAGAGTGTTTTTGTTTTAATTTTTAAGCCAGGTATTGTCATCCCGAGTTGTGCATAGGGACACCTTACCTCTGGCTTTTTAGTATAATTATAAATGTTAGAGTCTAGAAACGGAAGGTTTAAGGGTTAATTGTAAGCAAGTATTGACTTTTCAAATCACTTTTGTAGTATACTTCTGGATGGTGTTAGATTTAGGTAGTGACACTTTTAGTCTGCCAGATACTCACATTGCCTCCCTGGAGGCATTATACTTCTTTCTGTTGCAGATTTCAGGGACCACTAACAATGGATTTGAGCAGACTAAAGGACTTGCCAGGACTTCACAAGTGACTCTGGATGGACCAAGTGAGACTGCTAGGACAGACATCAGGTGCAGAGTGTATTTGTTTCAATTCTTAAGCCAGGTTAGGGTCATCCCAGGTTGCGCATAGGGACCCCTTTACCTTTGGCATTTTGGTCTAATTGTAATTGTTAACACTTAGGGCTGGTAGGTTTAAGTGGTAATTGTAGGCAAGTATTGCCTTTTCATATCACTTTTGTAGCGCCCCAATTGCTTTTAGTTTGCCTGATACTGACTTTGCCTCCCTAGAGGCATTATATTTCTTTTTGTTGCAGATTTCAGGAACAGTCAGGCCCACCAGCAAAGGATCCTGGTGGACCAAGGGACTTGCCAGGACATCACAAGGGACCCTGGGCGGACCAAGGGAGACTGCTATGACTGGACATCTCACAGACATCAGGTGCAGAGTGTTTTTGTTTCAATTTTTAAGCCATGCAGGTTAGGGTCATCTCGAGTTGCGCATAGGGACCCCTTACCTTGGGGTTTTTAGTCTAACTATGAACGTTGGAGCCAAGGGCTGGTAGGGTTAAGGGGTAATTGTAAGCAAGTATTGCCTTAGCAAATTACTTTCGTAGCATCCCAGTGGATTTTGTAAGATTTAGGGTATTGACACTTTTAGTCTGCCTGATACTCACATTGCCTCCCTAGAGGCATTACACTTCTTTTGTTGCAGATTTCAGGAACAGCCAGGACCAACAGCAAAGGCTCCAAGGGACTTGCCAGGACATCACAAGGGACTCAGGATGGACCAAGGGAGACTGCTATGACTGGACATCTCACAGACATCAGGTTCATAGTGTTTTTGTATCAATTTTTAAGCCATGCAGGTTAGGGTCATCCTGAGTTGCTCATAGGGACCCCTTACCTTGGGCTTTTTAGTCTAATTATGAATGTTAGAGTCTAGGGCTGGTAGTGTTAAAGGGTAATTGTAAGCAAGTATAGCCTTTGCAAATTACTTTCGTAGCATCCCAGTGGATTTTGTCAGAATTAGGGTAGTGACACTTTTAGTCTGCCTGATACTCACTTTGCCTCCCTGGAGGGAATATACTTCTTTCTGTTGCAGATTTCAGGGACAGTCAGGACCACTAACAATGGATCTGGGCGGACTAAGGGACTTGCCAGGACATCACAAGAGACTCTGGACGGACCAAGTGAGACTGCTAGGACAGACATCAGGTGCAGAGTGTATTTGCTTTAATTCTTAAGCCAGGTTAGGGTCATCCCAAGATGTGCATAGTTTGCCTGATACTCACATTGCCTCCATGGAGGCATTATACTTTTTGTTGCAGATTTCAGGAACAGTCAGGACCACCAGCAAAGGATCCTGGTGGACCAAGGGACTTGCCAGGTCATCACAAGGGACTCTGCATGGACCAAGGGAGACTGCTATGATTGGACATCTCACAGACACCAGGTGCAGAGTGTTTTAGTTTTAATTTTTAATCCAGGTTAGGGTCATTCTGTGTTGCACATAAGGCCCCTTTACCTGTGGCTTTTTAATCTAATTATGAATGTTAGAGCCGAGGGCTGGTAGGGTTAAGGGGTAATTGTAAGCAAGTATTGCCTTTTGAAATCACTTTTGTAGCATCCCGGTGTATGCCTCCTTGGGGGCATTATACTACTTTCTGTTGCAGATTTCAAGGACAGTTGGGTCCACCAGCAAGTAATCCGGGTGGACCAAGGGACTTGCGAGTATATCACAAGAGACACTGGATGGACCAAGTGAGACTGGTAGGACAGACATCAGGTGCAGAGTGTTTTTGTTTTAATTTTTAAGCCAGGTATTGTCATCCCAAGTTGTGCATAGGGACCCCTTACCTCTGGCTTTTGGGTCTAATTATAAATGTTAGAGCCTAGGACCGGAAGGTTTAAGGAGTAATTGTAAGCAAGTATTGACTTTTCAAATCACTTTTGTAGTATACTATTGGATTGTGTAAGATTTAGGGCAGTGACATGTTTAGTCTGCCAGATACTCACATTGCCTCCCTGGAGGCATTATACTTCTTTCTGTTGCAGATTTCAGGGACAGTCAGGACCACCAGCAAAGGATCCTGGTGGACCAAGGGACTTGCCAGAATATCACAAGGGACTCTGGACGGACCAAGAGAGACTGCTATGACTGGACATCTCACAGACATCAGGTGCAAAGTGTTTTTTTTTTCAATTTTTAAGCCATGCAGGTTAGGGTCATCCCGAGTTGCGCATAGGGAGGACCCCTTACCTTGGGCTTTTTAGTCTAATTATGAACGTTTTAGCCTATGGCTGGTAGGGTTAAGGGGTAATTGTAAGCAAATATTGCCTTTGCAAATTCTTTTTGTAGCATCCCAATGGATTTTGTAAGATGTAGGGTAGTGACACTTTTAGTCTGACTGATACTCACATTGCCTCCCTGGAGGCATTATACTTTTTCTGTTGCAGATTTCAGGGACAGTCAGGACCACTAGCAAATGATCCTGGTTGGACCAAGGGAGTTGCCAGGACGTCACAATCGACTCTGGATGGACCAAGGGAGACTGCTAGGTCTGGACATCTGACAGACTGCAAGTACAGGGTGTTTTTGTTTAAATTCTTAAGCTATACAGGTTAGGGTCATCCCGAGTTGCGCATAGGAACCCCTTACTTCGAGCTTTATAGTCTAATTATGAATGTTAGAGCCAAGGGCTGGTAGGGTTAAGGGGTAATTGTAAGCAGTATTGCCTTTGGAAATTACTTTCGTAGCATCCCAGTGGATTTTGTAAGATGTAGGGTAGTGACACTTTTAGTCTGCCTGATACTCACATTGCCTCCCTGGAGGCATATACTTCTTTCTGTTGCAGATTTCAGGGACAGTCAGGACCACTAGCAAAGATCCTGGTGGACCAAGGGACTTGCCAGGACACCACAGTGGACTCTGGATGGACCAAGGGAGACTGCTACGACTAGACATCTCACAGGCATCAGGTGCAGAGTGTTTTTGTTTTAATTTTTAATCCAGGGTAGGGTCATCCTGAGTTGCGCATAAGGCCCCTTTACCTCTGGCTTTTTAATCTAATTATGAATGTTAGAGCCTAGGGCTGGTAGGGTTTAGGGGTAATTGTAAGCAAGTATTGCCTTTTCAAATCACTTTTGTAGCATCCCACTGTATGGTGTAAGATCTAGGGTAGTGATACTTTTAGTCTGCCTGATATTCACATTGCCTCCCTGGGGGCATTATACTTCTTTCATTTGCAGATTTCAGGGACAGTCGGGACCACCAGCAAGTAATCCGGGCGGACCAAGGGACTTGCGAGGACATCACAAGGGACACTAGATGGACCAAGTGAGACTGCTGGGACAGACATCAGGTGCCGAGTGTTTTTGTTTTAATTTTTAAGCCAGGTTAGGGTCATCCTTAGTTGTGCATATGGACCCCTTACCTCTGGCTTTTTGGTCTAATTATAAATGTTAGAGCCTAGGACCAGAAAGTTTTAGGGGTAATTGTAAGCAAGTATTGACTTTATAAATCACTTTTGCAGCGTACTTGTGGATCGTGTAAGATTTAGGGTAGTGACACTTTTAGAATGCCAGATACTTGCATTACCTCGCTGGAGGCATTATACTTCTTTCTGTTGCACATTTCAGGGACAGTGAGGACAACCAGCAGAGGATCCTGGTGGACCAAGGGACTTGCCAGGACATCACAAGGGACTCTGGACGGACCAAGGGAGACTGCTATGACTGGACATCTCACAGACATAAGGTGCAGAGTGTTTTTGTTTAAATTTTTAAGCCATTCAGGTTAGGGTCATCCCGAGTTGCGCATAGGGAGGACCCCTTACCTCGGGCTTTTTAGTCTAATTATGAATGTTAGAGCCTAGGGCTGGTAGGGTTAAGGGGTAATTGTAAGCTAATTTTGCCTTTGCAAATTACTTTTGTAGCATCCCGGTGGATTTTTTAAGATGTAGGGTAGTGACACTTTTAGTCTGCCTGTTACTTACATTGCCTCCCTGGAGGCATTATACTTTTTTCTGTTGAAGATTTCAGGGACAGTCAGGACCACTAAAAATGAATCTGGGCGGACTAAGGGACTTGCCAGTTCTTCACAAGAGACTCTAGATGGACCAAGTGAGACTGCTAGGACAGACGTCAGTTGCAGAGTGTATTTGTTTCAATTCTTAAGTCAGGTTAGGGTCATCCCAAGTTGCACATAGGGACCCCTTTACCTTTGGCATTTTGGTCTAATTGTAAATGTTAACACTTAGGTCTGGTAGGTTTACGTGGTAATTGTAAGCAAGTATTGCCTTTTCATATCACTTTTGTAGCGCCCGGTTGATGGTGTAAGATATAGGGTAGTACGCTTTTAGTTTGCCTGATACTCACATTGCCTCCCTGGAGGCATTATACTTCATTTTGTTGCAGATTTCAGGAACAGTCGGGACCACCAGCAAAGGATCCTGGTGGACCAAGGGACTTGCCAGGACATCACAAGTGACCAAGGGAGACTGCTATGACTGGACATCTCACAGACACCAGGTGCAGAGTGTTTTTGTTTCAATTTTTACGCCATGCAGGTTAGGGTCATCCCGAGTTGCGCATAGAGAGGACCCCTTACCTCAGGCTTTGCAAATTACTTTCGTAGCATCCTCGTGAATTTTGTAAGATGTAGCAAAGGATCCTGGTGGACCAAGGGACTTGCCAGGACATCACAATGTACTCTGGATGGACCAAGGGAGACTGATAGGTCTGGACATCTCACAGACATCAGGTGCAGGTTTTTTTTGTTTAAATTTTTAAGCCATACAGGTTAGTGTCATCCCGAGTTGAACATAGAGACCCCTTACCTTGAGCTTTTTGGTCTAATTATGAATGTTAGAGCCAAGGGCTGGTAGGGCTAAGGGGTAATTGTAAGCAAGTATTGCCTTTTGCAAATTACTTTTGTAGCATCCCAGTGGATTTTGTAAGATTTAGGGTAGTGACACTTTTAGTCTGCCTGATACTCACATTATCTCTTTTCTCTTCGCGTTATGGGCTTGGCCTGATGTCGGAACTTGTCCCTATTCACCACAGCTGCTTCCGTGCTGTCTGCCACTTTTAGCGGGATAGACTCTTCTTTGCTTGACTTCTTGTGGTAACAGAACATGTTTCAGGTCTCCACTTCGGATCTGGATCCTCTGCATTTCTGACACTGTCAACGTTTCCGATGATAGATCGTAGACAGGGGTCTTCACGCATAGCATCTTCACCTCTCCTCTCAGGTACGGGGTGTCGACACTGACATTGGCAAGGGGGATAATTCTTACAGTTCCATCGGCCAAAATGAGGGTGGTACACTCCTGTATCTTCTGGTCTTCTGCTATTAGGTCCTCTCTCACGATGACGCAACTACAACCAGTATCTCTCAGCACTCTCACTCTTGTGTTTCCGACGAATCCTGACACCACCGGCATGTTCGGCACTTCATTCTCAGGCAGCGCAATGTTTGAAACTGGTAAGAATGTAGCCCCATCTCCTACTGGGATGCGTCCATTCTTTTTGAAAGATTCAGTCAGCTCCGGTGTCACTCGCTACTACTACTTCTGCCTGCTATCCCGCGATCTTGGTTGGATCTTCTGATGTTGTCGCCTCGGGGAAGGTCTTTTAGAAGGACACCTTGTGACCTTTCTTTCCACAGAGAAAACATGTCAGGTTCTCCAAGGGCTTGTATTTCGGGGTGTCTCTGGCATTGTGGATTTCCTCTGCTGGTGCAGACACACGCTGCGGTTTACTGGGCCCGAACTTCATGTTGTGGGCGTCAAGGTATCTTTGAGCGAAGTCTGCCAGGGCCTTCAGGGACTGGCCTTTTTGCTCTCTGAGGTGGGCGGCCAGGTCCTTAGAACATGCGTTGAAAACTTGTTCTTTGATGATGAGGTCACACAGGTCTTGGTACTCTCTGTTTAGGCCAGCCAGCTCTATCCATTTCTCCAGGTAGCTTCTGATTCTTTCAATGAATAGGCCGGGTGTTTCTCCTTCTTCAGGCTTGCAGTTCCGAAATCGTCGCCTGTCACCCTCTTCAGTGAAGTCGTACTATCTCAGCAGGGCGGCTTTCAACTGCGTATAATCTTCGGCTTCTTCTCTCGGCGGGCGGGTGTAAAATTCAAGCGCTTTGCCAGTTAGAAGTGCACTCAGTTTGATAGCCCAAGTCTCTTGTTTCCAGTTGTTGCTACTTGCGAAGCGCTCGAATCGTTCCAGATAAGCGTCCATCTTATCTGAATTTTCAATGAAAGGTGGAAGCTTTGGCGCACGGGCTGTTTGCTCTCTGCTGGCTAATGCTGTTGCTTCGCTTGCCCTCTGGCTCTGTGCCTCTATCTCCATTTGCTTTAAATGAATTTCGTGTTGACGCTGCCTCTCCGCCTCTTCTCGCTCTTCTTCTCGCTGTTTCTCCTCGCTGTTTCTCTGCCTCTCTTCGCTGTTTCTCTGCCTCTTCTCGCTGAATTTCAAGTTTCCTGATTTCGCGTTCTTTAGCTCTTTCTTCTCTCTCAAATCTCTCCTTTTCTTCTCTCTCTCTCGTCTCTTTTCTTCTCTCTCCTCTCTTTCCAGTCTCTCCTTGTCTTCTCTCTCTCGTCTCTTTTCTTCTTCGAGTCTCCTTTCTCTTTCTCTCTCCAGTCTCTCCTTTTCTCTCTCCTTTACAAAGTCCAGGAGCTGAGCTCCCTCCAGTCCACATTCCTTTCCGATTTTCAGGAATGTCTCCATTTCCGATGTCGCCATCTCTGCGTTTCACTGCTGGCTGTTTTCTCCTGCTACCCTTTCCACTGAGCCAACTGAAGAAGTCCCGTCGGAGGTGCCAAAATGTTACGTGGTTGAGTCGTAGTCGTAGTATATCACACCAGACGGCACGCACGTAAGGTTCTTTTAAATAAACTTCATTCAGCTGCAACCCGTCACACGTGGCTTAAGGTTGTAGACTAACACTGGAGTAACAGTTCCAACAATATTTTATTACAGCGATGCGATCTCCACGAAATACGTTCACAAATGCACCAATGTCTTCTCTGCAAAAATATCCACACTTTGACACAATGCGTCTCTCATACAATGTACATCACCATTCACAGCATAACTCCGTCATTGACAATGAAACGCGATACCTTGCGATAAATGTCGATGTGCTTTTCGATACACTGCAATTATACAACTGAACACTGTACCGACGCTGTTACATCGCAATTTTACAACTGAACAATGTACGTCACCACTTACTGCCGGCACTGGCATAACTCCGTCACCGACAATGAAGCACGATACCTTGCATAGCGCTGTCAATGTCAATGCGCTAACGATACATCGCAATCCTACAACTGAACAATGTACGACATGCGCTTCCTAATACGATCTTTTATAGTGGTATGTTTTCCAGAACAATTGAGCAAATTCGTACAACACAACCAATCGGAACAAAATACATAACTAAAACTCATAAATATTAAAGAGAACAAATTACACCAGAATAATCTACAAAAATCTGGCTGCTATTTCCAGCCCCTATGTTGGGAAATCCCCGCGTGTCATGACTTCACGCATGCGGCACACTAGACAGGTCACGACCTCCCCGAATCATCCGGAAGTTTCAAGATTCCGCCTAATGCAGAGTGACCGCTCACTTCACGCGCGCAGAAAACAATGGTGATTACTCGCGCAGTTTCTAGACTCTTCGGGATTCAACTCCGTGTGTCAAAAGATAATCAGTTCCGCACTACGCGTGAACAAAAGTGAAACTTACTGAAAAGGTACGTGATTCGTAATCGTGATAGCTTAAATAAAACATCGGATCGCTACCTACGATCAACACATACACGCTCTCCGGCACAGAACACCACAGTACCACAATCGTTACACCCTTACTTTCCAGTGGGGTCCCCGATAAGTTTTACTAAATTTGGAAAAGTATTTTGAACCCTGCAGGCTACCATGCTTCGGCTGTAGGGATCGGCGTACTGAAAGGCAGAACACTTTGGCTTTGGAGCTATCAAAATTCATTCACCGTACCTCATTTAGTCACTTAATCGGCCTGCATGATATATATGTTCAGGGCTGTTCTGGTACATTTCTTACTTTGGGTTTTGGGATGTCGGTGTACTGAAAAGGCAGAACAATTTGGCTTTAGACCTGTCACTGAAAATCAGAATTCAGTCATTCACCCTACCTCATATAGTCAATTAATTAAAGCCCGCGTGAACTTCAGGGCTGTGCGTGCTACACTGACTCCCTACTTTGGGTTTGGGGATGTGTGCAGACAGGCAGACCACTTTGGCTTTGGAGCTGTCAAAATCAAAATTAATTCACCCTTCCTCATATAATCACTTTAATTAAAGCCCATGTGAACTTCAGGGCTGTGCATGGTACACTCCCTACTTTGGCTTTTGCGATGTGGTACAGAAAAGGCAGACCTCTTTGGTTTTGGAGCTGTCAAAATCAAAATTCATTCACCCTACATCGTTTAGTCAATTAATTAAAGCCCGCATGAAGTTCAGGCTATGCGTGGTACACTCCCAACTTTGCGGGTTTTGGGTACAGAGAAGGCAGACCACTTTGGTTTATAGCGCTATCAAAATCCATTCATCCTTGTTTAGTTATTTAGTAATTAAATTTAATTTATTAAAGCCCGTTAAGTTCATAGCTGCGCATGGTACATTCACTACCATGGTTCGAAATAACCGGGTGCACGGGGCAAAAAGCCTCATACTTTGGCCTCGGGCCCTGTACTAGACTTTCCGGAATGTCCACAGGGCACGACCCGCGGTCCCGACACAGGTCATGAACTTTTCAACAAGCACACTATTTTTAGCACGGTACGCATTGCATCAACCTCCCTTTGCTGCACAGCGGTCTAGCGCGATACGTTGCTGTTTGCAGCTCGCTATTCCTCTTTTAGCTAAAACCGCTTCCTCCCGCGAAGGAGAGTTTCTATGTTTCGCTGTCTACCGAAAATCATGCGACCCTGCCTCTTGCAAACAATGTTCTGCAGAATCAGACATTTTCTTTATATTTTTTTTTTAACTTGTACAACTAATGGTTTATGAGCCCCTTACTTTCCTGTGTGGCCCCCTACTTTTACTATCTAACAAGGGCCCGTTTTTGAATACTCGAACCCTGCGGCCTACTTTGGCTTTAGGAATGCATACAGAAAAGGCAGAAAACACTTTGGCTTTGGTGCTGTCAGAATCAATATTCATTTACCCTTTCTCATTTAATTACTTTAATTAAAGCCCGCTTGGAACTTCAGGGCTGTGCTGGCACATTGCCTACTCAGTTTGGGCCGGCTTTGGGATGTGTACTCACTGGCTGAAAAGGCAGGCCAATCATTGGCGGCTTTCCGGGAGCTGAGTCGTCCCGGGCGGTAACCGCTCTGGTATTATTGTCGGCATTTTTCAGTCTCCATTTTTCTGTCCCTGTGGCGTTAGCGAATGATCCGGGTGAACCGTTTCTGCTACTGATAAGAGAGAAGAGATTCAATTTACCACTGCTTCTATTCAGTGCCGTTATCACAAGTTGTGAGTGTTAAATTGACTCTCTTTAACTCATTATATCCTGAGGCTGATTGTTTTAAAGTTTGCTTATTGTCCTATGAAGGGACAGATTAGGAGATAGCACAACTGAACTATTTTAGTTCAAGTTTTAGCTTGAGGCGCCAAGATATTCTAGCACCAACCTAGAGCTATCACAGTCAATTTATTTCAAGCAATGGGGGTATGATGGATGTCTTTTTCTTAAAAAAAAGTCATATATTGTGTCGGTGTTTGTTAATTTGTTTCCTGCATTTTATTATTTTCTTTAAATGATGCGGCGTTTGTTTTTCTGACGTGTTTTGTTGTCTACAGTATTTAAAAAATACGGTAGACTTTGAAATTAGGCTGGGTCGGAGCGCATTCAGGAGCATGCACATGACGTTTTTGGCGTGCGGCGCAAAAATTCTGGCAAAGAAGTAACACCGTGCCCGGTGTGTGTGTGTGTGTGTGTGTGTGTGTGTGTGTGTGTGTGTGTGTGTGTGTGTGTGTGTGTGTGTGTGTGTTGAGTGTGTGTGTGTGTTGAGTGTGTGTGTGAGTGTGAGTGTGTGTGTGTGTGTGTGAGTGAGTATGTGACAGCGATTAGAGCCCGTGTTTGAGGACGGACAAGCTGGACATTTTTGGATATTGTCACTAACTTTTTTCGAATTTTTGATTAACCCATATCATACTGAGGCTAAACTCTTCAAATTTGTACACTGCCATATGCAAGCTACATTATAGTATGTACAGATAACGATATAAACCAATGGCTTTAGTTCAAGGGTGGTGCCAGAATAGCTTGGCGCCTAGAGGCGCCAAGCTATTCTGGCACTACACTTGAACTATTTTAGTCAAACTTATTTCACACACAGGTGTCTTCCGAATGATAAGGGTTAAGATGCTCATTGGCGAGAAAATGGCCTTTTCACAAAAACCGGTTGATCCACACTGGAGTCCGTAATTTTTCATATTTTTTCTAGATATGTGGCATATAGCTAGATAAAAGGGAGATATTGAATGAGTTCATTAACAAGCATAGCACCTCTAAAACTTGAGTGATAATTAAATATCTTTTGAAAAATATATATTTTCACGTTTTTGGGATTAATTTCACGAATTTTATGGGTTAATCTTAAAACAATTGAATTTTTTTTTACGAATAAAACAATTTTCTCATTAAAAAACGCATGATTTTTTGTAGACGGTATTTACATAAACCTACAGTTTGTCTCGGCTGTCGGGTACGTTTAGGTCAATTCTGACCTGTATGCCCTAGGTGTGAAAGTCAGACAATTTTCTGCACCACTTTTTCGGACTCATTTGTAAAACAGCTAATATAACTTTTTTTTCCTTTCTTTTTTTTTTTAAAGTAAGAAGCTATCTTCTCATTAATCCCCGCATGATTTTTCATAAACAGTGTTTGCATAAGCCTGCTATTTGCCTCGACCCTGGGGTATAATTAGGTCAAATTGTGACCGGTAAGCACTAGGCATGAAAATCAGCAAGAAAATTGCAAAATTGATCCTCTGATACGTGAAATGTTAGTACTGCGATGATGACGCATTACATCGACTCGTCACTATGAACACGGCGTCGTGGGGCTAATGATGCCGCCATGACGTGAAATTTGACTTGACGTCATTTCGCTGCTCGTGCTATTATTCTATTCCCAAACACACTGCAGGAGCACACAATGTGTTATGGGAAGACTTCAACTATGACAATGAAACTGTCGCCCTTGATGGCTACCTCTCTCCCCACACCCCGGTCCCCGATCACCTGGCCAAGACAATAGTAAAGATATATGAAGGGCCGGTACACACAGACGAAAACAAACTTATCGTCATCACTGTGCACTTCAGGAAGAGGCGGACAACCGGTGGCACCTGCATGATTCAGGGGAAGAGAAAGGGTCTGTGGGTGAGATCGGAGTACCGGGCCCTTTGTGATTATGTACAACAGCTCCTGGCCGGTACAGCGGACCCTACAGAAAATGTCCCCGTCACCAGCAACCATCTTGCATCTGTCCCCGATTTTACAGAAAGTACCGTCACTTCACCCGCCACCCCTCCCAACTCCTCACGGGGCCTGCTGTTGGCTGTCTCCCTAGCAGACACCCCCATCACCCCTACCCTCTCCACTCCCTCGGACAACAAAGAAGTCTCTCTTCTAGTGCAGCCGGCGGAGTCGTCAATCAAAAGGGATTATCAGCCGAAAGCCCTTCTACCCGACCACTCATCCCTGCTTAATCCCATCACCACATCTACTGGCCAACCACTTCAGAACGCCCTTGTTGCGGCAACAGTTGATGGTGTAATGTCCACTGCCACGCCCCTTCCCCCAACCCGACCAAACACGAACTACAGTCCCCAGTCCCTGGGCCTGGGATTACATAATACAGAGGCCGCACCCACCACGGCCCGCGGGACTACCTGTCCTGATGAGGACACCACTGACCCTGATACTCTGCAAGCGCAACTCAAAAGTGCTTGTAACCTCATCACGGACCTTCGCGCTGACGTCAGTACACTGTTTAAAGGACTTTCAGCAGCCCTAGCCAGGATTGACCAGCTCGAGAGTCAGCTCCGTGATGAGGCGGTCAAGAGAGCCAGAGACCTGCAGGTTACAGAGAAAAGTGTGGGCGAGTTGTTGTCCGATCTGGATGACAGAATAACTGGTGTGGAGACAGCTCAACACGTCACAGACGGCACTGTCAACCAGCTATCATCCGCCAAACAGAGCCACAAGCAGCGCCTGAGGGAAATTCAAAAACAGTTGAAAAGGAAGTCAACCCCTGCGTCCAACAGCTCAGACGCTGCCATGAGTGGTAACATTCAAACTGACATGTTTCCCAATGTTGACAGCTGTGCGTCTATGCGCCAGGTAACGGGCAATGCAATCGCTGCTCCCTGTCACCCCTCCCCTCCACCCGTTATGCAAGAACTGGCCGCGATACAGGCTGTGAGGGCAGCCGAGAAGAGCCCAGAGCGCCTCATACCAGTGCGGATTACTGGCGGCCTGCCTGAAGTCAACAACGGGTCTGACCACGCCAACAGCCAGCAGCAGCGTAGCAACAGAGTTTCTCCAGAGGAGCAACTACTGCGACACACAGTGCAGAGTGACACCACCACGCTGGTCATTGGAGACTCTGTTGTTCGCAACATCAAGGCCGAGAAGATGCCCACCTACCCTAGAGAGAAAGTAGAGATATTATCTGTCTCTGGCCTGCGGACTGCCCACCTGCTCAACTGGCTCCAGCGACAACACGCGTCCCACACAGCACTGGTGACCTTCCACGTGGGGGTCAACGACTGCAAACAAAAGGAAGTGACCAGCGCTGTGTGGGAACAGCTCGTCCGGGAATGCAAGCGGGTATTTCCCGACGCTCGTCTGCAGGCATCCTCCATCCTACCGACCGACAGTAGACACCAACTGTACAGGGCCATCACCGCCTCCAACAGTAACCTGTTCCATGTGTGCAGAAAGCTGGGTGTCACACTGATAGATAACACTCCGGTCTTCACTGCTGTTGATGGGTTCCCGCGTAGAAAATTCTACAGGCGCGGTGACCCCATCCATCCTAGTCGCCAGGGCACCATCAGTCTGGCCCTCAACATAAAGAGAGGCGGGCCAGCTACTGACGTCACCCCACCCAACAACCAGACTGCAGGTGGTGGCCGTGACCGCCGTCAGCGACGTGAAGGACACGCTGGCACCACCAACACTTACGCTGATGTCACAGCCGGCAGACAGTCAGTCTCCGCGGCAGCACCCAACCTGGAATCACTCTGTGGTGCATCCAGCTTCGGTGCTGCAACGGAAAGTCAAGGTGGACTGTCAGTGTCCTCTGCTGTAGCACCAAGTCTGGAATTACAGTACAGCGAATCCAGGTTTGGTGGTACAGCAGAGAGTCAATGTAGCTATCAGCAACAAATGCCGGGCCAGTATCCTATGTGGCAGCAACCACCGCTACCACCATACAGTGCCGCGTTTCCACAGTATCGCGAGGCGGGTCCATGGGGACACTTCAGCATGACGCAACCAACGTATCCTTTCAGCGTCCCCCCGCTCACATACACGCCATACGCACAGCAGGAACTGTGGGCACAGTACAGCCACCCCGTGCGTGTGTATTAGACTAATTTCCAGAACATTCAGTTACTCTTCCTTACATAATTTTGTGCTTTGCTATCACTGAACATCATCGAATTGATTTACTTGCGTGCCATTGCTCATTTTGTGTTTGCGCAGAGACGTATTCATTTGTTTTTAACTTCAACCACTGCACGTGGTCCAATATTAATATTGTCATCCTTTTGACTTCTGCCGACAGTACTCGTGACTACCGATCTGCTCATTCTGTGCGATTTGTGACGCTTATAGCACTAGTACTTGTGCACCGGGACACTTTCTGTACTAGTGTTCTACGTATATTCACACAACGATTTATTTCCCCTATCGCGCGGCGGGGTCGTTTAGCTTTGACTGTTGAAGTGTGCTGAAGGGATTAGTCCCTATTAATGAACGTTGTGACGTTATTTTCTGGTCGCAAGGTAGTGAGATCTGTGTTAGTTACTTCACTTGCCTCACACATTCTGTGTGTTAGAGCGGTCTGATATTTTTTTAATTTTTTTTATTTTTTATTTTTAATTTTTACTTGTTTCGCGATTTCAGTTCTTATTTGCCGTTGTATCATTTATAAGCTTTTTCATTAGTACTCTTTAGTACTGACATACATTAGCAATCATGGCGTATGATCGCCAGTTACATATTGGCCATTTAAATGTTTATCATTTAACTAACAAAGTTCCCGATCTGTGTGTCCTCTTGAGTCAGCCCAATCCATTTCACTTATTTGGTGTAACGGAATCGCGTCTCAATCCTAACATCAGCGATGAGGCCGTTTCTATCCAGGACTTCACTGTACTGCGCCGCGATGCTGAATGCCCGGGACAAACGGGTATTGCAGTATACATTCATAATTCAATTAGCGGTATTACTCGCAGGCGTGGGGACCTGGAGTCAAAAACCGTGGAATGCATTTGGGTTGAGTTGAGGGCAAACAAATCAAGCCCCGTGCTGGTCGGGTACATTTACAGGAATCCAGCATCAACATTTCAATGGTTCGACGACTTTATCGTCATGATGGATAAGGTCAGAGAGTCCAGCTCTGAAATTTTGATCCTAGGCGATTTCAATATTAACATGTTTTTGAATAACCCTGCTTGGGAGTGCACCATGTCTATGTTTGGTTTAAAGCAGCTAGTTAAAACAGCAACTCGTGTTAGTCCAACTTCCTCCACCCTTATAGACCACATATATACAACTACTCAATCAAGGGTGATGGCGGTAGACGTGCCTCAGGTAGGGATTAGCGATCACTACCCGGTATGCTGTTGCTGGGCATTAAAAGCGGATAAGTCATTCCGAAAACATCAGCACACGACTATTAGATATAGATCACTTAAACACTTCAACAAGGAAACATTTCTTTGTGATTTAAGTAGCGCACCCTTTGATACAGTGTACTACCATAATGACCCCAACGATGCTTTGTCTGAGTGGTACGGATTGTTCCTTGGTGTCCTCGATAATCACGCTCCATTCAGAGAGAAACGGGTGAAGAACCCCCAGCTTCCCGCCTGGTTAAGTAAGGAAATCAAGGATGCCATGCAGCTCCGAGATGACTATAAAAGAAAGAAGGATTTTGTAGCTTATCGAAGGCAAAGAAACCATGTTAAACATTTAGTGAGGAAAGCTCAAAGGTCACTTTTTCACCGTCTTATGAACGGAAAGAAAGACGTCGTATCTGTGTGGCGAGCGATCAATGCTTTTACGAGGTCAAAACATACCGCACAATGTACACAGTTATCAGCTGATATCTTGAATCAGCATTTCCTCTCGGCTGCCAGTACGTTGCTAAAAAATACATATTCTGATCAGTCTTCAGCTGTGTCAGAAAAGCTAAAGACGTTTTGTGCAGAACGGCTGGACCCTGATACGTCATTCAGCATTCCCCTGTTAACGTTATACGACGTGGGAAAATCAATCTCGTACTTGGAGAACAAATGTACGTCTGGCCATGATGGTATTAGTAGCTCAGTTCTGAAAATGGCCCTACCTTATATTGTAGATACCTTGACATATATATACAACCTTTGCATAAAGCAGGGGATATTTCCATCTGCTCTAAAAACAGCCAAAGTGATCCCACTACCTAAAACGAAAGACCTTGCCGACCCTAACAAGTTCAGGCCCATT
Source organism: Semisulcospira habei (assembly GCA_036245525.1). Classification (NCBI taxonomy): domain Eukaryota; kingdom Metazoa; phylum Mollusca; class Gastropoda; family Semisulcospiridae; genus Semisulcospira; species Semisulcospira habei. Next base: position 144,977,597 of record BTPG01000001.1, read on the forward strand.
TCGCTCCTGTCAACACTGTCGAAACTGATAGAAAGACACATTCACACACACTTACAACATTTTCTAGAAAAACACAAACTCATACATCCATTACAATCTGGCTTTCGGCGGAAACACTCCTGTCACACAGCATTGGTACACCTAGTTGACAGATGGCTTACTGCCATAAATAGCAGTCAAATGACTGGAGCAGTATTTTTGGACCTTTCAAAAGCATTTGACCTCGTCAATCATAAAACTTTAGTTCAAAAACTTAATGTCTATCAACTAAGCGCAGACACACTTGCCTTCATTACGTCATATCTGCATGGGCGTACACAGTATGTCTACGTGAATGGTAAAAACTCACCTGAAGGGGTGATAAAGCACGGAGTACCACAGGGATCGATTCTTGGTCCATTATTGTTCTCTGTCTTCATAAACGACCTTCCATTACATATATCTGACTCCAGTGTAACTTGCAGTCTTTTTGCAGACGATGGAACACTAGACGTTTCGTCATCAGACGTAACATGTATGGTGAAGATTCTCCAAGACAGTTTAAATGAGGTATCTGATTGGTGCAGAAATAACGCCATGATACCTAATCCCACTAAAACCAAATGCATGCTGATTACCACACGGCAAAAGCATCAGTTGAACCCCCCTCCCCTTCAACTAACACTTAACAGCCAGCCTGTGGAGCAAGTCAGAGAACAACGCGTGCTTGGAGTCAACTTAGACGACAAGTTGTGCTGGCAAGGCCACATTACTAAACTGTGTAAAATAGTATATAAAAATGTATTTCTCCTGTCGAAATTGAGACATTTCGCCGATGAGCCAACAAGGAAACTCTTCTACTATGCCCATATTCAGTCACATTTGGATTATGCCTCATCTATTTGGGACGGTAGTAGCGATGCTAATTTAAAACGTCTGAACTCGCTCCACAGAAGAGCCATTAAACTCATTGTTGACAGACCCTCAGAAGTCATTAGTACTGACAATAAGTTCAAGCTGTTAGACATTTTGCCACTTGAAAAACAGTTTAAGTACAATAAGTTGGTGCTCATGCGCAAAATCACCCTCTCAGAAACACCAGCCTATCTCAATAGTTTGTTCCACTTTGCTCATACGAGGTCCAGTCGAACACCAGGGAACAATATTGTTGTACCGATGCCTCGACTGGACATTTATAGGTCGTCATTGTCCTATTCTGGTGCAAAGTTATGGAACTCTATTCCTGCGGATGTTAGAGCCGCGCCATCGCTTAAAACTTACAAGACCAAGCTGCTCAAACATATAGACAAAACTTAATTTTTCCTTTTATTTTTTATTTCTATTTTTATATGTAGCACTCCATGCCTTATGCGGCATTTCACGGATAGTCTGCACTCTCTTCTAACATTTATATTTATGAACGCATGTAATATACCGCTGGCATTCCAGCAAGCCGCATTATGTAATATCCATGACCCCATGGACTCGGCTGGCCAGACGGGATGCCGTCGATAGACCCAGCATTGGGCGCTCGCGCCGCGAGGACCGCGTCGACCCGCGCGCGCGATGATTGCGGGATCGCTATACATTACTTTTACTGAAGACTATAGCATCTAGCTGTGCGCTGTTTGAGTGTGCAAGTGTATGTGTGTGCACGCGCGCATCCCTACGTGCTTGCACACACACGCGCGCGTGTGTGTGTGCCAGTGTGTGTGTGTGTGTGTGTGTGTGTATGCCTGTTGTATGCTTGTTGGAGTGAGTCGTGTTGATTTTTATGATGAGAACAATAGCGGTTTTATGTACAAAATCCTTTATACTTTTTATATTTGCTGTAGTATAGTTTTAAGTGATAGGATGTATGTGTACATGATATATATATATATGTGTGTGTGTGTGTGTGTGTGTGTGTGTGTGTGTGTGTGTGTGTGTGTAGGGTTGTGCAGGCTTGGCTTGGCGCCTGTACGGGCTACAAGCTAATCCGGCACACACCTGTGCACGCGGCAATTGCACACCGGCGCGCGCGTGTGTGTGTGTGTGTGTGTGTGTGTAAGAGAGTGATTTTATGTGCGTTATTTTGTTTTGTAGTGTGTAGCAAGGACAAGAATGAAAACAGGTCTGCGCACCTATTCTTTTATCCTTGGAAAATAAAGTTTCATTCATTCATTCATTCATTCTTCACAATAGCTATGCTGCGCCAGACCACAGAGCTTACGAATGGCGGGAATCGCCGAGTTTCCGTCTTTATTTCTGTGTGCCAGTGTGTGTGGATCAGAGGGTACGTTAGAATAGAAAGAGATGGATTCCTGTCGATACACGAGTCCACAGAGCGTACTAATGGTGGGAAGCGTCGTGTGTCCGTCTTTGTGTGCGCCGACGTGTGTGTTGATCAGAGGTTGCCCTAGAGAGGAGGGAAATGGATCGGCATTATAAGCCTAAAAATATGAACAACTCTGAATGTTTCTAAAAGATAAACGCATCTGAGCTCCAAACAATACGGTAGACTTTGGGATGAAATCCTCATCTTGTTTTGAATACATGACAGCTTGTGGCATCATCATCGTCGTCGTCGTCGTCGTCGTCGTCATCCTCATCCTCCTGTCTCTCTCTCTCTCTCTCCATCCCATTCATCCAGACCCATGTCGCCAGGGACGACCTCAACTGATGCCGAGACTGACGGCAAAGCCTCGCCTGCCTCAGGCACCCTGATGATGTAACGGACACTGTAGCCCTGTACCATGACCCGTCCCTTGCTACACTGCCGAAATCCCATTATGACGTCACCTTGACCAGTACGCCAAAGGCATGTGTGCACTCGGATATCAATAGTACCCAGCGCGTCAACGATCAAGCGGACCTTCCCACCAGCAAAAACGACAGCCATGAGAATACCACTTCAACTACCTTCTCATCTAACCAGTTGGAAGACATGCTGAGCCAACTAGCAGTCGCCACAGAGTCAATAAGAGACCTACAAACAGAGCTGTTGTCTGTGAAAAGTGAGCTGGCAACATGCAACACTTCAAGAAAAGCAAACCGTTTTTGATAGTTCTATCAGGGACACTGAGGTCATGGTAAAAAATGGCAAGTTAGCCGAAGAAAGGTGTTTAACAGCTCTTGAACAACTGACCAAGGACCATGAGAAACTTATTAAAGAACATGAAACACTGAATAGACAAATGAACAAGCTAGCTAAAACCAAGGACACTCAGAGTGCTGAAATCACGGAACTTAAAGTTCAGTTTGATACTTTGTGTCGGTCACTGTCCCCCACCGCGCCCACTCAAACTGACACCTGCCTGCACACTGACAAAGCCCTCGCCATAAGCGCCCAGTCATCCATCACCCCTCCGACCCTACCTCAAGTATTGGAAGCTGGTCAGTCCACGCCACCAATCTGCCCTGGGGGGACTAGCTGTAGCGGGACCGGGACCGAAGGGGTGTCGGCTATTTCTATAAGTCGTCAGCCACCACAGGATACTGTCCCGTTCACTGTGCGACTACCGGCTAAAGCAGGATAGCGGGACTACTGATTGGCGACTCTAACTTACAGCGGGTAGATCGCCGGAGACAGGATCCCAGCGGGGCCACGTGCGTTCGAACCCCTGCGAGGGGTGACCGTTGGACAGCTGGCAGTGGCCCTGAGTCATTGCGAACCACGTGCTGACATTGGACATGTAGTGGTCCACGTTGGTACAAATGACTGCGCCTCGGGCCATGACATTGACGTCATCCTGAGGGACTACCAGAGTCTGACAGTAGCAGTCCGCCGTGCCTTCCCATCTGCATCATGTCAATGAGCGTGGTGCTGGTGTCCTGCTCCGTCTGGTCAAACAGTTCCTCCTTCAGGCCAGAGATCACAGGGAATCTGACACACAACAGCCTTGCGACCAGCGCGCCACCCGCCAAGTACTGAGCACATGTGCTTTTGACACCCGCTCACCCTCTTTCTCTCTCTGGATATACATCACGATGCCACGTTTGTCCGGGCCCTTAATCCAATGTTTGAACCGTAGCAGGGTCTGACCTAACTCTGATTTACCTTCTTCCGTGTGAATAAAGTTTCATCTCTCTCTCTCTCTCTCTCTCTCTCTCTCTCTCTCTCTCTCTCTCTCTCTCTCTCTCTCTCTCTCTCTCTCTCTCTCTCTCTCTCTCTCTCTCTCTCCGTGCTACAAAAGACATGCTTACATGAGCATGTTGCACTTCGATGGCTCCTGCTGAGCCGATAATGAGAAATCAGATCATGGGTCTGGTTCTCTGAAGCTGTACCAGCACGCAACGTCAGGAATTAGTCACAGACCGAACGCTTTACTTCCTGTGAGCAATGGGAATGGCTGATTGTTGTTGTTCAGAGTAGTTGTTGTTCATGTTGCTAATGCTTTTAGTGCAGGACTGATTTCCATTCACGTGGGCAGGTTCTCGTTTATTCTTCAAACCTGTAGCACAAGGCAGAACCTGTTATAAGCGACCAGCCTCTTAAAAGATTACCTCTCAGGAACGACCATCATTTAATTAAGGTGGCTGTACTGATCCACTGCAAAACAATGATATTTAATGACATGTGACACTTTTTGAGCCCCAAGGTCCCATTTCTCAATTTTGGAGGTGTTGCCTAACGACTATGTACCAGTTGCAGGAGATGGCTTGACCATGATAATTCAAGGGTAGTGCCAGATTAGCTTGGCGCCTTCAGGCGCCAATCTAATATGGCACTACCCTTGAATTATCATGGTCAACCAATCTCATGCTGTAAGGACTCGGGGCTAAAAGGGTTTAGAATACGCTTGAGAGAGCATTGGTATTTCAGTAAGACCATTATTATCTTGCACACAAGAAGTCGTTCAGTGTTTAATTTTTTGTTTTGTTTTTGTTTTCAGTGTTTTTTTACAAAACAGCCTGGGCGACCAAGTCGAAATGAAGGAAAGTCAGGCAGACAAAACCAGTATCCATGTAACCCTTTGCGTGTCGGTAGCGGATTTAGTCGCGATGATTCCTGCAGGAATCCTCGCGACTATAACTGCAACCGACACGCAAAGGATTTTAACAAGCAGTGTCGTTGGTATAGAGGTCATCGGCAACTGTTCATTACACAAAGGCGCCGGTCAAGCGAGCGTTGATGTATACGCCTATTTTTAATATATATATATATTTTTTTACTAAAGCCGTGACATGATAACCGACGCACCACTGTACAGTGCGCCTGTACCGGACGAGCGAGGGTTCAGTCATTCGAACTGACCGTACCGTCAAATGATTCCGGGCGCAAAGCCAACTGTAACATGAATGCGACATTTCACCAACGCATGCACGACAGGCGCCTTTGCTCATTACAGGCAGCCTTCCGCATGACCAGACGACATCTCTTGTGGTGTGAATTCAGTTGACGGAAAGTTCAAGTGAACTGGCAAATGAAGTGTCCATTTCAACGGCAATACTTGAAAGTACGACGCAATTCGCTCAACCGTTCCGTCCATTCGTTTCAGAATATGACCGGTCTGACCTTTGGCAGGTAGCTAAGCTACATGGCGCGCAGTCTATGGAGACTCATTATTGAAGCACACTCCGTGAGGCTTTGGTTGACTGTGACGAACACATTTACAAGATCTGCATCAATGCACAGTATTTAACTCATTGTACCCCAAGACCGAAATCCCCCAATTTTGCCGTTGTCCTCTGAAGACTGCATTGCAGCGCAGGACACAGATCGCCCCTGATAGTTCAAGGGTGATGCCAGAATAGCTTAGCACCCATAGGCGCCAAGCAAGTCTGGCATCACCCTTGAACTATCATGGTCGATCCATATCTTGCTGTGGTGTGTCTGCGTTAGAATGAGTACAGAGACGTCTTGATGGCCAAAATGTGGCACCTGTCATTAAAGACCAGCCACTTAAAGATGCCGGGGCCGGCATTTATCGACTCAAGCTTGTGATTCCCTAAATCTTCTGCTGTGCTTTAGGTACCAAGTCTGTTTAACTAATAACAGGAGAGCTCATGGCAATAAATTATGTCGTATCTTACATTGACCTACATTACCTTAGCTTACCTTACCTTACCTCACAGCATCTGATCTGATCTGATCTCACCTCACCTCACCTTAGCTCACCGTATCTTACCTTACCTTATCTCACCGCATCTGATCTGATCTGATCCGATCTCACCTCACCTTAGCTCACCGTAACTTACCTTACCTCACCGCAGTAGTCTGATCTGATCTCACCTCACCTCACCTCACCCTTACCTCACCTCACCTTAATTTACCACAGCTTATCTGTCTGATCAGTCTCATCCGCTCATCTCATCTGATCTCACCTCGCCATCTCATCTACTCTCATCTACTGTGTTGATCTCATATCATCTACTCTCTTCACCTCACCTCACCTCACCCGACCTTATTTTATCTTATCCCCAGTAGCAAAACGTCTTCGGACCCACGACAGCCGCAATGGGCCCGCGCACAGTTGTGCGCGGGCCCAGTGCGGCCGTCGTGGGCCCGAGGGCTTTGTTTACTGGAATCACTTATCCTATCTTATCAATAATGCGGTATACATTGAGAAAGAAACACCAAAATTGAATTCCTCGACCCAAACCTGTGGACAATTTAGGCTAGTAATTATCTCTCAGGCGGTACGAATTCCACGCCACGATTTTATATAATATGAAACGATTATAGTCACAGGACGAGGAAATTCGAGAATATTGTGCCCTGGACCGACTCTGAACGTGAAACATACTGTTAACCCGTTCAGTGCCGGAAAAACTTGAACACAACCCAACTGCAAGAGGTATAGATCCCCATGAGCTCCCGCAATTGCAGGGGCTCATGAGGATCTATGTCTCTTCCTGACACCACTTTGATTCGGCTTGGGACAGCTAGGGTCTTTGGTGTTGACCGCCGTGAGATGGCCATAATCGCCTGCTCGGCGTTAAACTCAAATAACTAACGAACTCTTAGGTGTTCAATTAACTCATTGTACCCCAAGACCGATATTCCCAAATAATTTTGCCGTTGTCATCTGAAGCCGGACTGCAGTGCAGTGCAGGACACAGATCGACCATGATAGTTCAAAGGTGATGCCAGAATAGCTGGGCGCCCATAGGCGCCAAGCTATTCTGGCATCATCCTTGAACTATCATGGTCGATCGATATCTTGCTGTGGTGTGTCTGGGGTAGAATGAGTTAACGAAGTCTGCAGAAACAGCGTCAACTGGCACGGAACGGGTTCAACCAGGGCCGGCCGGCACTCCGGCAAATGACGAAGGAGTGACGGCCCTTTCTACATCAGGGACACATAACTTGTGGAGTTCGTACTCTTGTGTCAGTGCTGTGAGAGCAGTCCTGTATCGATTTATTTCCCTGATTCTCTCCGTGCTAAAAGCCGCACATCTTCGTGCTCCTGTTGTGAGTGAACGGATTTTTCAGTTGCCGCGTTACATATATTCGACGCCAGCCGTTCTAGAGACTGCAGGTAAGTGAACAATTGGGCATTGACTCGGCGTCTGTGTTGGGTTACTTCGAGGGTTACATCGTGGTATTTTTAGTCCGATGAAGATGATTATCAGACTGACGCGCCGAAGGCGCGGAGGTCTGATAATCAGCTTCAGAGGACTACAAACCACGATGTAACCCGAGAAGTAACAGAGAAATACAGTCTGACGTCAGGCGTAAAACGCCAAATATTTTGACGTCAGACTGTATTTTCTGGGAAATACACAGGGGCTCTTTATAAATAGGCTATCACTGCAAATGATGGTCATGCAAATGTGCTTGAATTTTGCCGCTGTTGTAATTTAAAACGTTTACCAGCGGTGCTGCTTCTAAGCAGCCAGTGACAAGATCAGAAATCTGTAGCAAGCAAGTGCAGACTTTTCTCACTGGGCTCAAGAGACAGAACTTCTAAATTTTGAGCGCAGGACTGCGTGGCAAGCCACTGGATATACTCTACGTCAGATTTCGTACATGACGCATGTATTGTTGGCATATTTCGCCAACCAGTACTGAGCTCATACACGCATTCAACAACTTGACTCCAGCTTTTCAACAAAAACTGAAACGTCATACATCTGTCACATTTTCTTTCTTTATTTCTCTTTCTCTCTTATTGCACGAGTGGCGACAGTCTTTGCTTTCTAAACAGCATACGTGTTGACATGGAGCACAATGGAAAGTTTCGAGCTGCCTCGGTTCAGAGTTTGAATTGCGACACATTTATGCAGCACGCGTGTAGTGTTCTCACCGCTTGATTCGTGCCGAAATAAGGTACAATGCTTTTATTTTCCTATCTTCAACCACCATTTGACCTTTGTGTTTTCCGGTTATTTATGAAGCAAGGTGCCGGACAGCCCTGATCAAAGCGTTGAGACGAAAGAGAGAGAGAGACGAGAGGCAGCTTCGTGCGCGATACTAGAATTGTGGCGATTGGCCAGTTGATTAAAAATTACAGGTACGGCAATGGTTTTAAGGTGTAGGCATTGGGGCATTGAACCCCCCCCCCCCCTGCGATTTTCAGATGCTGATCAATCACAGTGTAGGAAAATGGAGTGACTGAACGACAATACATTTTGTTGGCATTTTTTATTGCGTACACGACCTAGAAATATAATATTTCAGATCACTCTATCTGAAAGATTACATTTTTAGGTCATGTAAGTGGCCGTAAATATCTTAGGCACGGTGAAATGGGCCCGGGGTGTCTTATCTCCAGCACCAACTAAATTGTACAGTACACACTGATATTGAAACAAGCATATCGGCCACGTACGCTGTGTAATTGTCATGTAGTTTTCACTACTGCAGGTTGTTGGTCTTTGATGTTATTTCCTATTTCATGGCGGATCTGTATATGATGATCACAACGTTCAAACGTGTGCAAAATCGTTTTCTTAGACCTTTAGACCTTTTTTGTTGTTGCTTGCATTCGAACACAGTGCCGCTTTAGTTCAACGGATGAATGGGCGGGTGGGTACCCAGTAAGCAAAGGTCTTCGCGCTCACGACAGCCGCAGTGGGCCCGCGCACGGGCCCACTGCGGCTGTCGTGAGCCCGAAGACGCAAGTTGCTACTGGGGTAGAGGGCAATGGACGGATAGATGGATGGATTACATGCTTGATTAATTGGTTGCTTGCATGATTGATCGATCGATTGATTAATCAATTGATTGATTGATCATACCATACAAGCCTGTATGGGACTTTGCGTATGAATGAACTGATTATTGATTTCTCGATACCTACATAGGTATGACGCTGAACTTACGGTAATCTCATTAGTGTCTAGGGATCGATTGGCCACAATCTGCGACACTCATCACGAAAGGCGCCCGTCATGATAAAATACGCCGTGTGTGTGTGTGTTTGTGTGCTTGCGTGCGTGCGTCAGTGTGTGTGCGTGCGCACGCGTGTGTGTGTGTGTGTGTGTGTGTGTGTGTGTGTGTGTGCCACGTGTGTGCGCGCGCGCGTCAGTGTGCGTGCGTGTGCGTGTGTATGTATTTGGGGGCGAGGGGGTGCACAAGAAAAGTAAGCTATTTGGGTGTGTCATCGCCACTACAGTAAAGAGGATTACCCTCCATACTGCGGGGGCACAACTGTTGTACCGTGAAATGATAAGGTGGCTTTGCTATCTTGAAAACGACATACATTGTATTTGCTGGAGAAAAACGTATTCCAAACAATTAGCCGGGTTTGTACTGATTTAAAACCAAATGAAGTGTTTCCGATGATTCCAAAAAAGTCGCATTTCTTTTGCTCGTCAGTATACATTATGCATTCTGAAACACGCTGAAAATTCTCTGATAAATGTTACCACTACGCTAAGTATGGTGGTATTGATTTATGCTATAAGGCGCAAACATGCAATATCACAGTACGAATTTTTTTTTCATTTCACAATCATCATCATCCATCGGCTGCGTTACCGTTAAAATGTCCACAAGACGAGGAAATCTACACGAGTTGTGTGCCCCTAACAGATTTCGAGCGTCAAAAGATACGCGTGCAGTCCTGTTGACGCTCGGGTCCTTCAGGGATACACAACTCAGGTAGATTTCCTTGCCCTGTGGAATGACTGTATCAAGTTGGTTTCCCCTTATAAATTTGAAAACAGAAAAAAATGTTGTACCCAAAAGTCAGTCATGTTTTCATTTTTTCGATTCGACCTGTCGTCAGTATTTATGGACGATTTTCAGCACGAAGAACAAATATACTGACGAGCAAAAGAAATGCGACATTTTTGGAATCATCGAAAACGCTGAGGTGTTTCGGATGATTCCAAAAATGTCGCATTTCTTTCGCTCGTCATGATATTTTGTATGTGTGATGAAATAATGCAAAGTAAATGTTTGCACATAATTCATTTTTGGGGAGCTTATAGAGTTTAAGCATTATGCCTACTTTCACGACGAAACCTACGACTTAAAGGCAAAAGGCAGCACGTTCATTTTTGTGAAAAGCAAGATTTTCATTGTGATACAATGAAAATCTCGCTTTTCACAAAAATGGACATAATGTCTGTTTGCTTCACAGGGCAGAAAACATTGTTTGTAGACTGAAATATAAGTTTGCTATTGAATATTTGAAAATTACGAGTAAACGAACGACTGCACGATGTGCACGCCAACCTAGTTGTCTTGTCGATCTTCAAAATTACGGCTCCGCAGCCGAAAAGCACTACTGAAAACTCACACCACGCCGTGCTAGCAGCCTCGACTTCTACTAAAAAAAAAAAAAAGAAAAAAAAAGGCCATGCCAATGGTATTCAAGACCGCGATCACGTGGTTTCCCATCATAGTCTCAGTAAAGTACGGAGATTGTACCGCGGTTTATTCTTGCAAAGCTTGATTTGACTGCCGAAACAATGGCGTCGGAACCCAATACGCAAAATTGCCATCGAGCAGACGTCGGCCACCGTTGGCCCGTGCACGGCCGTGCGCGGGCCAAGGGCGGCCGATGTCTGCCCGATGGCCTTCGCGCATCAGTTGGGAACGTGGGTTGGGGGAGGGTGGAAGTGGTGGGAGTAGAGGGGGGTGGGGAGTGGCGCCCTGGTGACCCCCTTTTTCTCGTGTTATATCCAAAGTTTGTTATAAGAGACGTTTGTTGACGACACAGCTTCTTTGCTGTGCTAATGCCATGTAATTCTAGGCTGGTAAGCTTGCACTGTGTCTTCAGGACATCAACTTCCCTTTTTGTGGCTGCATCGCTCATAGAGCAATAGTGACTACCCCCAGGCGCCCCGCAATCCACTGCCAGTCCTCCCCCCGAGAGGGAGGCTGGTGCATGAATATTCCCAAACAGATATTGGACCTGCTGGATAGATTTAGTTTTTTGCCGCCTACAAAGGGGGAGGGGGAGGGGCACTTCTGGTAGGCGTACGGCGTAATCTGAAAATTACAAACACAACGCATATACTAGAAGCCGCAACTGCAACACCGCATAAAGCTTTAGGGATGTGTTACGATTGTGGTTGTGTTGTTCTGTGAGAGCATGCATGTGTTAATCGAAGGAAACGATCCGATATTTATTTGAGCTATCATGGTTACGTATCACGTACCTTTTCAGTAAGATTTTCTATCGTTCGCGCAGATAGCGGAATTGGCTTTATGATACGCTAAGTTTAGTCCGGAAGTTTCTAGCAAAGTCGCACGGAGAATAGCGGTCGATTTTTGTTTTGCGTAGATGTGCTGAGAATAAACCAGAACGTTCGAGAAAGGTTGCGCTGTCTAGTGACCTCGTACATGGGACGTCAAAATGTAAGCAACATTTTAGTAGAGACGCTCTATTCATAGTCACAGTTGTTTTCTGTACGCGTGAATTTAGCAGCCAGTCAGTATGCATTGTGAAAGATCGCGAAACTTCCAGAAAGTGTAGGCTAGATCGTGGGCGGTTTGCCATACTCATGTGTGACGTCATTACATACTAGAATTTGGAACTGAAATGAGCAGTCGAATTTTTGTAGACTATTGTAGTTATTCTAGAACGTTTTTTTAATTTATTAATATTTATGAGTTTCAGTTACGTGTTCCCTTCTGATTGGTTGCGTTGTGTGATTTCGTTAGATTATTCTGGAAAGTCGTTTTACTATAAAAGTTGGTGCTAGGAAGCACATGTGTACATTGTCATGCATTGTCAGTTGTAGGGACACGCAGTTTATCGTAGGTACGTGGCCCGTATAGGGTGTACATTGTGAGAGGTGCAGCGTAACGGTGGTGTACGTTGTAAGTGAAACGCAGTGTATAGTCAGTGTTGACATTTGCAGAAGAGACATTGTGTGGAGATCGCATCGCTGAAATAAAATATTGTTGGAACTGTTACTCCAGTATTGTCTACAACCTTAAGCCACGTGTGACGGGTTGCAGCTTCTAGTACATGTGTTGTGTTTGCAATTTCAGGTTACGCCGTATGCCTACCTGAAGAGCCCCCCCCCCCCCCTCCCCGCACCCCCTTGGGGCGAAACTGGTCGTAGGCGGCAAAAACTTAAAATCTACTCAGCAGGTCCAAAATCTGTTTGGGAATATTTTATAGCATACCCCCTCGGGTCTGGATATTCTCCAGCGGATGGCGGGGCGCCTGGGGGTAGTCGTTACTGCTTTATGTAGTAGGTGTTCAGTGGAAGGCTCAAAATGATATGTCTGTCATTCCTTCTCTCCCACTACCCTCTCTTTTCTGGAACTAGTGAGCGATGCAGTCACAAAAAGGGCAGCTGATGTCCTGATGACACAATGCAAGCTTACCAGCCTGGAATTCCATGGCATTAGCACAGCATTATCAGAATTGAATGAATATATATATATATATATATATATATATATATATATATATATATATATATATATATATATATATATATATATATATATATATATATATATACATATATATATATATATATATATATATATATATATATATATATATATATATATATATATATATCTCTCTTGGCTTGACTTCGCGAACGAAGATTTTATAGGAGTTGCCCACGACGTCTGCAGGCTTGTTCGTGGCTGCGGAGGCCAATCCGAGACAGGCAGGTTCGACCGCAGTGGCTGCAGGGGAAGGTATGGCCAGGGTTCTGAGCTGCGGAATCTCTGTTTTTTCTCCTGAGCCGCTTGTCCTTAAGGCTAGCTCTGTGAGAGTCCTCAAAGGAGACAGCTGCCTTGTAAATGGTGGAGCGCCAGGTGTCACGGTCCGCAGCAAGCGAAGACCACTGGTGGTGGTCGATTTGGCAGGCACTAAGTGACTTCTTGAGACAGTCTTTGTATCTCTTCTTTGGTGCCCCTCTGTCACGGTGTCCAGTAGCAAGCTCGCCGAACAGGGTGATCTTTGGTAGGCGATGATCCTCCATCCTGGAGACATGCCCCGCCCAGCGGAGCTGTGTCCGCAGCAGCAAAGCCTCGATGCTCACAGTTTCAGCCTGTTCAAGGACCTCGACGTTGGTGACATAGTCACTCCAGTGAATGCCCAGGATGGTACGCAGGCAGCGCTGGTGGAAGCGTTCGAGGAGTCGTAGTTGGCTGCGGTAGAGGGCCCAAGACTCGGAACCATACAGCAGGGTGGTGAGGACCACAGCTCTGTACACGCTGATCTTGGTGCCTGTTTTCAGCTGTTGATTGTGCCACACCCGCTTGAAAAGTCGCCCGAAAGCGCTGTTCGCTTTTGCCAGCCTGCTGTCAAGCTCTTTGTCCAGCTTGGCGTCCGACGTGATAATGCAGCCAAGGTAAGTAAACTGGTGCACTGACTTTAGTTCAGACTCGCCAATGGTGATGTGAGGAGGGCGATACACTGTCTTGGGTGCCGGCTGATGGAGGACCTCTGTCTTTTTCAGACTGACCTCGAGTCCAAAGAGCTGGGCAGCATCTGCGAAGCAAGACGTGATGCGCTGCAGGGCTCTCTCTGTGTGTGCAACGAGGGCAGCATCATCAGCAAAAAGCAGCTCACGAATCAGTTGGTCTAGGGTTTTCGTGTGGGCCTGCAGTCGTCTAAGGTTGAACAGGCTGCCATCGAGACGATACCTGATGTACACTGCATCGTCATCATCGAGGTCCACTGTGGCCTGCTTCAACATCATGCTAAAAAAGATGGTGAAGAGGGTCGGTGCCAGCACGCAGCCCTGCTTTACGCCGTTGAGAATAGGGAATGGTTCTGAGAGATCATTGTTGAGTCTGACCTGGCCTTGCTGGTCCTCGTGTAGCTGGACAATCATGTTGAGGAACTTTGGGGGACAGCCAAGTCGCTCCAGGATCTGCCACATGCCTTGCCTGCTCACAGTGTCGAACGCTTTTGTTAGGTCGACAAATGTTACGTACAGCCCTTTGTTCTGCTCGCGGCACTTCTCCTGTAGCTGTCTCAGCACAAAGACCATATCGGTGGTGCTCCTGTTTGCTCTGAAGCCACACTGGCCCTCTGGGAGTTGGTCTTCAGCGATGGCAGGTACCAGCCGATTCAGGAGCAGCCTTGCAAGGATTTTCCCAGCAATGGACAGCAGGGTAATTCCCCGATAGTTGGAACAGTCAGACTTCTCGCCTTTGTTCTTGTACAGGGTGATAACGACTGCATCACGGAGATCTTTTGGTAGTGTTCCTTCCTCCCAGCAGCAGAGAAAGAGGTCATGGAGCTTGTTGTGCAGTGCTGTGCCTCCATGTTTCCAGATCTCTGGCGGTATTCCATCAATGCCTGCTGCTTTGCCACTCTTGAGCTGGTGGATGGCTGTGAGGGTCTCTTCAGCGGTGGGCGGTTCGTCCAATTCAACCTTTACTGGGAGGTGTGGGATTTGTAGGACGACTGCTTCTTGAACAGTGCGCTCAGCGCTGAAGAGGCTCTGAAAGTATTCCGACCAGCGGTTCAAGATGGAAGTATTATCTGTGAGGAGTGCCTGGCCATTCGCGCTTCGCAGGGGACTTTGTACCAGGTGCCTGGGGCCATACACTGCTTTCAGTGCTTCGTAGAAGCCCCTGTAGTCACCATTGTCAGCACAAAGCTGGGTCCTCTGTGCAAGTCTGGTCCACCACTCATTCTGGAGATCTCTGAGCTTGCGCTGGAGACTGCTGCAGACGAGGCGGAAGGCAGATTTCTTCACAGGGCAGGAGGGCTGGGCTAGGTGGGCCTGATGGGCGGCTCTTTTTTTTGCTAGGTGTTCCTGGATCTCTACATCGTTTTCGTCAAACCAGTCTTTGTTCTTCTTTCTAGCGAAACCCAAGACTTCTGCAGAGGATTTTGCAATAGCAGTTTTCAGTTGTTCCCAAAGTGTTTCAGGGGAGGAGTCTACTGGGTCCGCTGTGTCTTTGAGCCTGCGCTGTAAATCTGTCTGAAAGGCAGCTTTCACATCGTCACGCTGAAGGCTGGCAACGTCAAGCTTTTTCTTGGGGGGCCCCCATTTCTTGGGTTTTGGCTTGAAGTGGAGCCTGAGTTTGCAGCGGACAAGGCGGTGGTCAGTGTGGCACTCTGCGCTGGGCATCACTCTGGTGAGGAGGACGTCACTGCGGTCCCTCTGACGCACTAGGACATAGTCGATAAGGTGCCAGTGTTTGGAGCGAGGATGCATCCAGGTGGTCTTTCGACTGTCCTTTTGCTGGAAAGTAGTGTTGGTGATGACCAGTTGCTGCTCCGCACAGAACTCCAACAGTAGGCGGCCATTGTCATTGCAGTTCCCCACGCCATGCTTGCCGAGGACTCCTTTCCAGGCTTCAGAGTCCTGGCCCACTCTGGCGTTGAAGTCGCCAAGGATGATGACTTTGTCGTCTGCAGGGGTACTCTGTAGGAGGCTGCGCAGGTCAGTGTAAAACTTGTCCTTTTCAGCAGGCTCTGCCAGGAGGGTTGGGGAGTACACACTGAGAAGGGTGACGTGCTGCTGGTGTCTCAGTGGGAGGCGCATGGACATGATGCGGTCTGAGTGGCCCGTTGGTAGGTTTTCCAGCTTAGTCGCAATGGATGTCTTGACCATGAAACCCACGCCTGAAAGCCGTCTTTCTGATGCAGGCCTGCCTGACCAGTAGAGGGTGTACCCAGCACCAAGTTCTTGGAGGCTGCCTTCGTCCGGAAGGCGTACTTCGCTGAGCGCGGCGATGTCGATGTTTAACCTCCGCAATTCATGGGCAATGAGGGCGGAGCGACGTTCAGGGCGTCCGCTGTCTGCTTTGTCGAGCATGGTTCGGACGTTCCAGCATGCTACATTGAGTCCGGTCGTGGTCGTCATGAGAGTGGATCCGTTATTCTTTCTTGTTTTTTGACCGCAGGAGAAGATGCCCGTTGACCGCGGCTAGCCAACTGGGGTTGCGAGGGGACGAGCTTTGGTTAGGCCACCTTTTCTAGGCCCCTCTCCGTGTGGAGCAAGCAGTGCTGTCCCTAGAGAAGGCTGCTTGGTCGTTCAGGGTGTGCCGAGTGATGTTGTCATCCCCAGGTCAACATCAGGCGACCAATATCCTGAACCGCCTGCATGCAGGTTTGAGACTGCGGCTTCCAGTGACATCTTTCACCTGCCGTTTCGCCCCTCGCCCGTCGCTACAGGACTTGGAATGGTCAGTGTCATGGTCCGTGGACGTTTCCTAAAGCCTGCGCGGTGGAGCTTTTTGGTGGAGTGCAGTGTGCGCAGTACTGGCCCCACCCTTTAAACCCTTGGTTCATCTGCCATGGCCTAGCAAGCTGGGACGATGGCATCGAGGTCCTCGGGTCGTAGGTTTTATATCAGACTGTCCTTGTCCTAGTCTCTGGCTCAAAAGCCTTCCCCGGAGACACGGGGGCTTTGATGTCAGGGGTTTCCTCCCTTAGCCTTTCCGCAGCCAAGCGGCCAGGCCTGCAAGGCAGCAGGCGACTCGTGGAGGGCGGGGTCGTCTATGTCCCGTGCAGATGTGAACATCTGCCCACTGCACTGGGCAGCCAGAAACTAGCGGTTTTTCCGACAGCTTGGCACTCACCCACCCACCACACCACCCCTTGGCGTTGGACCTACGACTGTTTAACTTTACTTCGGCCGATATCCAGTCCCATCTCCACTTCTTAAGACTGCTTGAATCGTCAAATTTGCCGCCACGATTCACAAGACGAGTCACGCCGCAAGCCATGTTGATCAACATAATGAAAGTACGTACTCCACAGGAAGAATGGCTTCTTTCAGAGCGCGTGTCTGCCCGCCTAGGTTACTGCGCAGCGCGCGGCGTACTGAGTGGGGTGACCAGTGGGTGCCGCGAAGGCAGCCTGCCGCGTCATAGCCTGCCCGCGGAGTAAAACCGGTGCTTTGCTCGTTTTGCTACCCATGATGTTTTTTCGCGGAGACGCCTTTTCAATTTCGCGGACAAATTTTCTTCCCCCGCGGAATCCTGCGTTTTCGCGGACAATTCCCATCCCTGAACACTGCACTTCCAGCCATTAGTACGCTCTGTGGGCTCGTGTAGCAACAGGAATCCATCTCCTACCCTAACCCATGCGGGCTCTAGTCGCTGTCACACACACACACATATGGCGCTTTGGCACAAAATGTTCTCTAGCAAGGTTTCCGTAACTAGACGTGACGACATTTTAATCTTGTTCATGTCGCTTTTTGCGAGGTTGGACTGTCTCTTTACGAAGCCATTCCTACTCCCCCTATTCCTATTCCTCTTTCCCCTCTCCCCCTGCTGTTTGATTTTTCAGAGGTTGGACTGTTGTCTCCTAAACTCACATCCACCCACCCACACACCCTTGCCACCCACCCCCTCACACACAGAGATGAGCAGTACTTGACCTGCACATGAGCACGCTCTGGACTGTAAAGTTCATGTATAAACTTCTGACACTGAGCTCTTCTTCCAAAGTGACTCGTATTTGTTTTGTGCATACTGAAATGGTTGTTCGATCTCATCGACTCCTAAAACGTGAGACGTTCATCCGTCGGTCCTGGAATCAACACGCAGCAGTGATGTCCCCTTGAAGCTTCTGATGGTCAATATTTGTGTGATTAGGTTTACCAGGAGGCATAGATTCTCATGAGCCCCCGCATGCCTGCGGGGGCTCATGAGAATCTGTGCCTCTTGTAGATGAAGTTGGCCGGGTCCTCACGATTGAAAATGTGTAATCTGTCTATTGGCCTGTTTAAAACTCGTAAGGGACCGAAGAAATGCGATGCATGATGTACAACACGGCTAACTTCGGAGCCTTTGCCAGGGGACATAACTCATAAATGCTTCATAATCATAAGGAACTCGTGAGAATCGGTCTTCTGAAGGCAAAAGACAGCATGTCCATTTTAGTGAAAATCCTGATTTTCATTGCCACACATTGAAAACTTCGCTTTTCTCCCCAAAATGGACTTGATGTCTGTGCGTGCTGTATTCAGATCTGTTCATTTGAAAATGAAATAGGTTTGGTTAACCCATTCAGCCCTGAAGCACCACAGCAAGAGATGGATCGACCATGATAATTCAAGGGTAGTGCAAGATTAGCTTGGCGCCTGTCGGCGCCAAGCTAATCTGGCACTACCCTTGAATGGATGGTCGAGCCATCTCCTGCAACAGGTGCATAGTCGTTAGATGACGCCTCCAAAATTTGGGAAATGCGTGCGTGGGTTTGAATGAGTTAAGACACTGTCGTGATCAATCGGCCGTCTATTTACGGCCCGTTTCAAACTGATAGCATTTAAGTACGCAGGGATCTTTTACCAAATGATGATCGTTTTGTGTACTCTGTTTTTCTTTTCACCCACTGGAGTAGGAACCCTACACAAATCGTACGTCCTTGTCGCGGTTCATCGTCAATAATATCGAAATTTTAATGCCATACGTGAACTATAATAATTGGTACTAATATATTTTAATAATAATGATTATTATTATTTAATTTAATAATTTTTTTAGGGATGATATTTTGATGTTTGAGCTCAATATGAAATGCGAGCTTTAAAAACTGTCTTAGTCACAAGAGATGGCAAATTTAAAATATACAGAGGTCGTACCTCGCTAACAGGGCTTAGGGCATTGTCCATTGTCCCACCTTTTCCTATACAATTGAAGAGCCGTCTTACATAATTACAGAGTATTTACCATGTGTGTCCAAAATAACTCCGCGAGGATATGGTACAACCCAGACTTGATGTACTTTGGAACGGGCATATTTACACCCCTGCAATACAGACGAAGAATAATCAAGTTCTATTTGTCCGAACTCGTATGTCCGGAATCTTATTGGTTCTTCCGCACACGTCATTATCGATGTCGCACGCCTGAAGCAAGGCATCTGTATAATTTCCGAATGAAATGAAGGAGCAGTGCTAGAAAACCAGCAGAACAGAGCCTTCGTTCACACACTTTCGCCGTGCTGTGAAGCATGCAGCATCTTGGGTAAGGATTTTTTTTCATTAACCCTTATTTGGAATACACCAGTGTGTAAAATAAGTTTAACTAAAATAGTTCAAGAGTAGTGCCAGAATAGTTTGGCGCCTCTAGGCGCCAAGCTATTCTGGCACCACCCTTGAACTAAAGCCATAGGTCTATATCCTTATCTGTAAGTACTATAAGGTAGCTTGCAAATGGCAGTGTACAAATTTGAAGCTTTTAGTCTCGGTTTGAAAAGAAGAAATTTGCGTTTGTATTTGTGTGCTGTTTTGTGATTGCGTACACATTTGTCCAAATAACAAAGCGGTACACACAATCATTTGTCGTTGTGTTTGTCACTATGTTGATTTGTTTGCCAGTTTGTCCTTCCTTCTGTTTCACTTGTTCGGTTTTTTAATAGACGTTTGGAGATCTGAAGTAGTTCAGATTGCACGTGTTTCGCAACAACTGTGGATTAAAAGCCCGGGCAAACATGCGATATCGCATGTTTGTCCGGGCCTTTAATCCACTGTTTTCTTCGATACACGTTGAGTTTTGATGTACTTCTGATCTTCGGAAATCGACTATTGTTAGTTCATTCAAAATATATGTTTTTCGTATTTGTAATCAGATCAATGCGAGACCCCCCCCCACCCCCATACCCCCCCCCCCCCGCCCCCCCCCCGCCCCCCCCCCGAAAAAAAGCTCAAAAATGACCAAGAGAATAACTTCTTGAAATCTTGAAATAAAAAGCAGTTTGTCAAAGTCCCTTCAGAAAATTGTTATTGTTTCAATGTTAGAATAATATGAAAACAAAATTGTACGTTTGCTAATGGTGAAAGTCATGTTTGAATTATAAACTGTTTCATTTATATGACCTTTTCTACAGTGATGCTCTAAACTACAACACATGCATATTTGAGTGATATTGCAATTTGCTAATGGCTCAAGTCACATTTACAGTAGGAACTATAATTTCTAATTGCATGGACAAGAGTGCTGCCACCAAACTTGCTGTCTCTCTCATCCTATCTCGCATCGACTACTGCAACTCTCTCCTTTCCGGCCTCCGTCACTCCACCACTTTCACTCTCCAGCGCGTCCAGAACAATGCTGCCCGCCTCGTCCTCGGAAAGAAAAAATCCGACCACATCACTCCCCTGCTCAAACTCCTTCACTGGCTTCCCATCCCCCAACGCATCCAATACAAGATTCTGTCTCTCTGCTACAAATCCCTAACAACTGCGCTCCCGCCTATCTCTAAAACTTACTTCACCCCTACACTCCTCCCCGCTCCCTCCGCTCCGCATCCGACCCTCTCCGCCTCCTCATCCCCCTCTCCTTCCCAAGCTGACCGTCATAATGTATTTTTATGCATATTTCATTTTTCAGTGGATTCGGCAACATGCAAAAAATTGCATATCGGTTGTTACCCAAAGTCCTGACACTGCTAGTTTTCCTGACTAACTGGGTCAACGGAAATGACGCCAGCAGTCCCTCTGGCGTCATCACTATGACGTCAACGATCGTGCCTTGCGACAGTCCTGTTGCGCAGGCGGCTAGTAATGTTTTAGTGATGCAAGAGCTCAGGTAATCCAGCCTGTTTACCGTAATAGGGATACACCAATCCCAACTCCAAACACTTGTACAAAAGACCTATATTTTGTGCCAAAATAATACAAGTAACCGGTAGCAGGAAACCACTACTAGCAATAACATTTTCATTCCTCCGCTATTTTCGTAGAAGGTATCAAGCTGTAGTGTGCTCATTGTTTCAAACAGCACTAAGTAGTTTCGTTCTTTAGAACATGTTGATGCTCTTTTTCTGGAACAAAACTAGTTTCCAAGGCGCGTCAGGAAAGCAGCTACTTGAAAGTCCGCGATTAGTTGCATTAAAGTTGTTTGTGGCGAGGTCACGTGGTGTGGTTTGCGCTAAAGAGATTAGTCGTGTGACGTAGGAATGAAAACAAAATATTTTATCGTCACTCCGCTAAAACAGCCTGTACTATTCTTAAAAAACAACAAACTCATGTTCTGCTTGCCAAAGGTCAACCAAAGAGGACACGTTTTTTTTTAAATTATAAAAGCCTATATTACTGCCACAAACAGCTGCTGTACTTTGCATTTGAAAGCGTCAACAGCCAACAACAAAATTTGCGTCGCCACCGCAAATGAAGCTTGCATCCACTCATGCTACAATTTACAATAGCAACACAACAAAAGTAACCCTTTCACTGCAAACACTAGCCAGCTGCAAGAGACAGAGAGTCTCATGAGTCCCCGCAGATGGGGGACTCATGAGGTTCTTTGCCTCTTGCTGACACTACTTATATGCTGTTCTTTGGATCGAGTGTATAGTTTTCTCAGCTTTCAAAGACCTAATTTTGCGCATTAAATACTGAACCCAATCTCCTAAACAAACCTTTATGTTTGGTTGTTATTACTGCTATTACACATTTTTTTGCAACAACAATAATAATAATAATAATAATAATATATTTGTTTAAATTATTTCTTATATTATTTATTATAACTTTTTCGAATTAGTATCCTTTTATAATAATAATAATAATAATAATAATAATAATAATAATTTTGTTATTATTATATGTTTATATTATAACATTATTACATCTATGCTATGAAGGTGATGATGATGATGATGATGATGATGATGATGATGAATAACTGTTATTATTATTCAGGGTGCGAAACAAAATGCATTGTCTGGCCGCATGCTATAAACACAGCATGTGCACGCACGCGCTGCTCGTGCAAGAAGACTGCCTTCACCCTTTATGTCGTCTGCTCGCGGGTATTAGCACGAGTCCCTTGCCATTGGAGAGTTACCCCAAGGGAACATGCTCTATGTTGCTCATGGTAAGAATTGTTGGGTCACAACATACACTGTTGCGACAATTTTGAAATCATCGAAAACACTTCAGTGTTTCCTTTGATTTCAAAATTGTCGCACTTTAGTGCTTCCGACGATTTCCAATTTGTCGCATTTCTTTTGCTCGTCAGTATACATGCAAGCATACTGCCATTTGAAGGCAAGTCCATCTTTGTGGAAAGCGAGACTTTGACTGTATATCAATGACAATTTCGTTTTCCCAAAAGTTGAATTGCTGTCTTTTGCCTTCCTGGGGCAGCTAGACGTAGACAGGGCGTGAATCCCAACATAGACAAAACGCGCTTAGACAGGACAAGTACACACAATTGATTACATTTTCAAAAATTTCAAAAAGGACATACAGTCAAGATTACAATACATTGTGTTGTACTTGTCCTTTCTAAGCGTGTTTCTTTCTTGTATTTTTTTTCATTTTAGACACTTGGTAGTCACGCTTTGGTCTGGATTTTGTGAAATGACGTGTACGCACAACATGGCCGTTTTATGTCAGAGGAAGCGGCCATGTTATGTACGTACACGACATTTTCGAAGCTGGTGCATCTATTTGAAACTGTGTATTCAGATAGTTTATTTGTTGGTTCGTCTAACAAATGGTTGACCATTTTTTTTAGAAAATCGAGATGTCATTGTTATACAATGATAATCACGCTGTTTAAAAAAAAAATGGACATACTGGCTTTACCAAATAAAAATATTGATCTTTCCTGTTGTCTTATGCACCTGCGTTTTCACAGAGTATGACAATGTATAATAATCTCTTCTGTTAACCATATTGAACATCATTATGTGACCTGTGTAGGCAAAAGACAGTAAGACAGTAATGAAAATCTCGCTTTTCACAAAAATGGACTTACCGGCTTTTGCCTACACAAGGCAGAGTGGATATCAGTATTGTGCATTGGTACACAACGTAAATTCTATGCGTTTCTCTGCATTAGCCTGTGGCCTTGGCGTTCGTTTTGTTATGTTTATTCTGTGATATTTTTAAAATTTCACTTTTTAATTTTAAATTTTATATGTTAATTGTTTTTCTGTCAAATTTAATAGTTGTTAATGAAATGTTACGATGACTACACTTTATTTTTCAGAATCCTTGCAAAAATGGCGGCAGTTTTGTTCATGGATTCTGTAAGTGTCCAACCGGATTCACCGGTCTACTTTGTGAAAAAGAAAACCCAGGTAAGTTAAGCTTCCTGAATTGTATTAGAACTCTCTCTTTCACAGTTTGCCATATCAGAGTATTTTTGCTGATTACACGTGAACATCAAATATTTACTCTTTCTCCTTACATTTGTAAACTGATAATCCTTTGTCTTGTCGGTGTCGCTATATGCTCTTGATGCTGCTGATTCTTTGACACTGTCTTAGCTGAGTATAATATTAATGCTATGCACTCATTTATTTCCCTTGCTTTTTGTGTTGGTGGCAGTTACTAATTCTCCAATACCAATTTTTTTTTCCTTTCATTAATTCACCTATTGTGTTTTTTCCCCGTAGTTTTTCTTCCTCCTCCTCTTCTTCTTCTTATTGTTATTATTTGCATGCTCTGTTTATTTTCCTGTTATGTTGTTTGATAATTCAAGCGCAGTGCCAGATTAGCTTGGCGCCTGTCGGCGCCAAGCTAATCTGGCACTGCCCTTGAATTTTCATGGTCGATCCATCTCCTGCAACAGGTGCACAGTCGTTAGATGACGCCTCCGAAATTTGGGAAATACGTGCGCCGGACTGAATGAGTTAAATATATCCTCCGCTTTTAGGAGAAGATACTCGCGGTGAGGACTGTGCATTTTGATAAAGGTCGTTTAACCCTGTGGCTGTTGGTAGCGCTTCTTGTCACAATGGTTCCGACAGGAATCATCGCGACAAAAAACCGGTAGCGACAGCCAAAGGGCTAAATGACAAATAACACCACCAAAAGCAATGCAAAGAAAAGCAACGAAAGCAAACAAAGCAGAGCAAAGCAATGCAGTGCAATGCCAAGCCAAGCCAAGCCAAAAAGCAAAACCCCCATAACAATAAATACCACCTTAAACATTAACTGATTCAGCCCGACGGCCGTATTTCCCAAATTTTGGAGGCCCCATCTAATGACTATGCACCAGTTGCAGGAGATTGATCGACCATGATAATTCAAGGGTAGTGCCAGATTAGCTTGGCGCCGACAGGCCCATCTCCTGCTGTAGTGCGTCAGGGTTGAATGGGTTAACACTTTCACACACAAGACAATTTCAGGGAAGTTAGTTAGTTGGGTTTAACGCCGAGCAGGCAACTAAGGCCATCTCACGGCGGAATTTCAGGGAAAATCACAACAAAGGAAGAAACATTCTTAGAAAGTACAACACTGGTCCTTTCTAAGGATGTTACTTTCTTTGTTGGGATTTTCTTTGTATACAGTATATTTTACACTCTTGGTAGTCACCTTTGTGTCTGGATTTTTATCATTCGGTTTAATTTTTCATATCAGAGGAATGCTACAGCACCTGGACTGAAATGTTTTCGGGAACACCGACCCCAGGAGACAAAGAAACCATCATCAACTTGACAAGTGGATCAGGAGGGGGCTATCTCAAAGTGAAACTTTACGACCCTGACGTGACCACAGGCAGCTCATTTGTCCTGCACGGCCGAAGGTTCGATACGGATGAATCAGAGTTCGCGACGCAGCTGAGTCCCTTCCTATCGAAGCAATCCTGGGATGCGTTTGACATTCATCCGATCCTGAAGTTCTATATTGCAACCTCGGCTGAATTCTTCCTATATTTCGAGTCCAACGGCTCTTCTATCGCCAGCAACCGAGCTATGATGCATTTCTACGCAAAGACGCCGCACAAGTCCAGTCTGGCTTATGCCTATGACCCCTCTGGGAGCCCTGTTAGCGGGTCACTGGAAGATGCGCTGAACGCTTTGGAAAATGGCCAAGAAATAGTCAATTCTTACGCGGTTTTCTTCGACAGAACAACCAAGACCATCATTGATCACAAACTCAACTGTCAGTTCAGGCAAACCAATCCGCTTCTTATGTCGGCGTCACCAACGTGGATGAACCTAAAGCTCGCCGTCACGGGAGAACGCTGTGCCAAACGTTACTCAGTTTGGGGGGACAATTTAGAGTTTTCTGAGTTTCGGCAGAAAGGGCGAGAACTGTACGTGGACGTCTGCTGGACCAAAGCCACAGTGGACAGAAGTGGCAAGGACAAAACGGTCGGTCACGTGATGGGAGCGATCCTCAATGGCCACCGGACACGCGTCATCGTAAACAACATGGCGCTGACTGTGCTCCAAGCTTCGCTGGACGTCGGGCGTGTCATCTTCAGAACCTCACCATTCATAGGTCAGTTTCGAGGACTATGTATACTGACGAGCAAAAGAAATGCGACATTTTTTGAATCATCGAAAACACTTTAGTGTTTTCGATGATTCCCAAAATGTCGCATTACTTTTTCTTGTCGGTATAGGTTTATTTTTTTTTATCGTTTTCGCCAGGCGTGTTGAAATTTCAGCTGCCGGCCGGGGAAAGTCCGACTCAGTATCACATATTTATTGTCACTGGCTAGATACTGTACAAGGCTGGCACCCACAGTCCATTAACTCAACCAAGGGCACCCCGCATCAATAGCCGCGGAAGTGTCGTATAGCGTTGCCGCCGGCAACGCTATACGACACTTCCGCAGCTATTGATGCGGGGCGCTTTGAACGATTTGACCCCTTCAGTCACTGCCGAGAAAAGCGAACAAGATTCATGTACTAGAGACCTAGATCCTCATAAACCCCCGCAGCTGCGGGGCTTATAAGGATCTGTGCCTGTTGTTGACACCACTTTGCATCCACGGTTCTTGGGCGGCTGGTGCTCTTTGTCGTTGAATTAACTCATTCAACCCCGACACACCACAGCAAGACATGGATCGAGCATGATAGTTCAAGGGTGGTGCCAGAATAGCTTGGCGCCCATAGGCGCCAAGCTATTCTGGCATCACCCTTGAACTGTAAATCTTGATCTGTCTCCAGAATTGTATTAGAGTGCTTCTGAGGGCAACTTTAAAACTTGGGGATTTCGATCCTGGGGTAGAACGTGTTGACGAAGACTGCATGCGTCAAAAGACAGTGGAGGGTTTAATGCATTTTTTACAGCAGAATTTATTTTTGAGCGACCACCCTCATGAGAGATCACCTGTCATTACAGACCATCATTTAGGCGGCTGTAGCTGTGTCTGTGGCTGTAGCCACCTAAATGATGGTCTTTAAATGACGGGTAACACCTTGACCCTTGAAGACTTCTCGTGTGAGAGCATCTGTCCGTTCAAATTATCTTTTTTTTTTCTTTTAAAAAAAAAGAAAAAAAAAAAGAAGTGATTATTCAAAACACAGCAATGCCATCCTGCAAAAATATTGGGGGTGGGTGGTGGGTGGGGAGGTCATGGGTGGGTGGGGAGGTCATGGGTCCTCCCCATACAAACCTCCCCGGTTCCTCGGCCACTGTATAGCTAGTTTAGTTTTTCTTTTCACAGATCCAGAAAACACGTGTTCTGAAAAGACGTGTCAGTCTGAACAGTGGTATGCCAGTCTTATGGGAGTCGACACTAGCCAGGCCATCATCAAGTGTGTTACCAATATCCCAGGTACACCACACAGTGCGGTATCTTTTAACCCGTTTAGCCTTTGATCCCTACAGCAGGAGATGGCTTGGCCATGATAATTCAAGCGTAGTGCCAGATTAGCTTGACGCCTGAAGGCGCCAAGCTAATCTGGCACTACCCTTGAATTATCATGGATAAGCTATCTCCTGCAACTGGTACATAGTCGCTCGGCAACACCTCCAAAATTTGAGAAATGGGACCTTGAAATCTTGAAATTTTGAAATCACCGAAAATTCAGTAAATTCACCTAATTACGCGAATTTACGGAATTTTCAGATATTTAGAGAATTTGAAGGTTTCATACATTTACTTAAATATAATGTGTGTTGTATGTAAATACCGTATCACGATAGAAATACTGAGGCTGACGATGGAACGTGGACGTACCAAACACTAATTATATCAGTTTTGTAATATTTTGTAATATTTGCCCGTCTTATCCCAATCCATGAGCCTCGAGGAGGCAGGGGTTCGAGAAGGGAATCTGCAACTGTTTCAGACAGAGGTCAGTCTCATTATATTGCGAGAACTTGGAGCCTAAAAAAGTCAGACCCCCGTTAACTCATTGGAGACGCGCCACATGCGGATACGCGGCGAATAACCGCGTGTCCGTATGCGACACGTCGCCAATGAGTTAACATATGATTCAGA
The DNA here is from genome assembly GCA_036245525.1 of Semisulcospira habei. Lineage (NCBI taxonomy): Eukaryota > Metazoa > Mollusca > Gastropoda > Semisulcospiridae > Semisulcospira > Semisulcospira habei. Next base: position 145,005,042 of record BTPG01000001.1, read on the forward strand.
TTTGTGAAGATAAAAGATCCAGTAAGCGAAAAGTCCTCTGGCCGACGCAAGCCTTCGCTGGCCCGCGCACGGCTGTGCGCAGGCCAGATAAGGCTGACATCGGCCTAAGGACGTTTTGCTCATTGGGTACCTTGCACAGACTCGGGACTCAGGGATAATATTCACGGATGCAAGGTACAACACCTAAAATGATCACTAAATTAATTAAATATAACCCATATCACTCACAAGTGCCACTGAATGGCATATTGCTTCTCGAATGCTGCAGAAAAGCTCATCTAGCAAAGATGTGCACTGAGACTCAAACGGCCTGCACATTGGCGGGGAAGGCAGGATAAGCCGCCGAATGTTAAATGTAAACTAGACTGGCTGGCATTTCTTTCAGGACAGTTAGCTATACCGACCCACTTCACGGGGTAACACTTTACGGGAAGACAGTTCTTACAGGCGCGTTAGCTACCGACCCGGTAGCAGTTTACCGAGCAGTAAAGCACCGTGTATCCGTGAATACCAGCCCTGACGGCGTTTTTATCCAATTTCAAGCTATTTGGATGTGCATAATATTGAGGCTGACCTGTACATCATTTTCCCCAGAAACAAAACGTCATCGGGCTGACGACGGCCGCAGCGGGCCCGCGCACAGTTGTGCGCGGGCCCACTGCTATCGTCGTTGGCCCGAAGGGCATTGAGGCAGTGCAGGAAGAGACTGAAATAACTGAACCGAACTGCTTTCAGGAGGACCGTATATTGGGAGAAATCTCTACACGGGCAATGTCACGTGGTTCGTGGACACACGTGACTGGTCACATGTCTACAGCGTCACTACGGATGGGGGCGTGACGCACGGGTCTGAATCGGCCCTGGTGGCCGCCTTGCACAGTGGCGCCTCACTTCAGGTATGATTGATGTTATACAGAAATAATCAGCATGATGACGATGATAATCATAACAGTTGTGATAAAAGTAGTAGTAGTGGTAGTTATAATAATAATAACAGCAGCAACAACAACAATAATTATATAGGTAGCTTAGGTAAATAGGTTGCAGAGCGCTGACGAAAGGTTTTGGGTTCAAATCTGAATTGGTTTACAATTTATTCGGATTCATTTTGGTGTCTCTTCTTTGAAATAACGTATAGGTAATAGGTGGATGATGACGTTGAAATGATAATAATAATTACGACGACGTCGATGATGAAGAGGGCGAGAAACGAAAATAAATACCATTACGTCAATGGCGATTTTCAATTTCAGGTAGGTCTGCGCTATGCTGTTCCCAGCAGCTATTACGATCTCTTCGCCATCCACACCCTCGAGCTCACGTCAGACGGCCACGTGACGGCTCAGGTGGAAGGGATTCCTTACCGTGAGGTCCTGTGCGACATGCACGCGATGCTGTTCAGCTCTCTGGGCAAGGTGGAACAGTATAGGTATATCCACAAGCAGCCAGGCACCCACAGTCTCTTCGACGACAGAATCACCGACTGGTTTGTGCAGTACTGAAAATTACTGTCCCCGTTAGCAAAATATCCTTGGGCCGACGTCGGCAGACATCGGCCCGAGGAGCTTTTACTAACTGCGGTAAGGGCTTAGAGCTTCGGTGTGTATCTCGGCGGTGATAGTCAGTTCAACAGAAGTTTCAGAAACATCAAGTAATTATGCTACTACTGCGCTAAACCAAAAAGTAGCTGAAAGGCGGATGGCGGTCATTGCAAAATTGCATGGTTAATTCACTCAAGGCGCCCCGCATCAATAGCTGCGGAAGTGTCGTTTAAAAAAAAAAAACGGACAAGAGAACAAAAGGTCTTAAAATAAAGGTGCACTCTCAAGAGAAGAATGGAAGGGCGAACAGGGTCGCCTGTCATTAAAGGCCGTCATTTAGGTGGCTGCTTGATTGACAGGTAATCTTTGATAAGGATGCTCGCTCAAAACAAGTTCTGCTATAAAGACTGTGGGTTCTACTCAGTGAAAAAGAAATACGCGTGAAGGCGTGCGGGGTTTCCCGTTTTAAGTAAACGCTTGCAGATTTAATCATTTTTTTGTTTTGTTGATCAGTATAGAACTTGAGATGTGTTTTTGGTCAGGTTTAACGCATTGTCTGTCGAGAAAGAGTGGACGCGATCCAGCCTCAAGAGACATAGATCCTCATGAGCCCCCGCGAATGCGGGGGCTCATGAGGATCTATGCCTCTTGCTGAGACCAATTTGTATCCCATGTGCCATGGACGGCTGAGGCTTTTTGGGTCGTTCAATGAAGAAGGACTTCAGAAACAAATTAATGCGTCCAGCGGCAGTAAAGGGACTATGGTGTTGCTTTTTAAAATAAACAAATAAACTCGTTTCGGAAAGAAAAAAATCGCTTATTGTGTGAATAATGTTTGGAATAAACCATCCATGCGTGTATGTATGCGTGCGTGCGTGTGTGTGGTGTGTGTTTGTGTGTGTGTGTGTGTTTGTGTATTTGTGTATGTGTGTGTGTGGGCTGCTATGGCTGCTGCTGTTGAAGGGGAGTAAAGGAGGAGTAGGGCGTGGGGGGTGGGGGGGGGGGGGTGGAGGGAGGGGGGGGGGGAGTATGACGTCGACCCGATGGCCGTTTTCGCGCATTGGGTTAGCACCAAGCTAAATTATTTTAACATTACCCCTGAACTGTTTTGTTCTTTGTATTTTGACTGTTTTTTGTTGTTGTTGTCATGACTGTTCTTTTTGTAGTTGTAGTCATTTGAACGCTTCATTGGGGCAGCTCCACCTGGTCCGTATTTCCCTTTGTTGAATTCCACCTGAATCATATCTCCCTTTGGCCAGTTACACCTGGTCCTTTTCTCCACTTGATCGTGTCCACCTGGTACATCCCTCCCCTTGATCACGTCCACCTAGGACATGCTTCCTGCTGGTCAGCTCCGCCTGAACCATACTTTACCTTTCACGTTCACCATCGTCAGCTCGACCTTGCAGGGCTGATGAGGAGCTGTACCTCTTGGAGATGTTTTGGAATGTTGTCTATAGCACAATCTGGTTATAGATGTTTGAAATGTTGTCTGTAGCACAATCTGGTTATAGATGTTTGGAATGTTGTCTGTAGCACAATCTGGTTATAGGTGTTTATAATGTTGTCTATAGCACAATCTGGTTATAGATGTTTGGAATGTTGTCCACAGCACAATCTGGCTATAGATGTTTGGAATGTTGTTTATAGTACAATCTGGTTATAGATGTTTGTAATGTTGTCTATAGCACAATCTGGTTATAGATGTTTGTAATGTTGTCTATAGCACAATCTGGTTATAGATGTTTGGAATGTTGTCTATAGCACACTCTGGTTATAGAAGTTTGGAATGTTGTCTATAGCACAATCTGGTTATAGATGTTTGGAATGTTGTCTATGGCACAATCTGGTTATAGATGTTTGGAATGTTGTCTATGGCACAATCTGGCTATAGATGTTTGGAATGTTGTCTATAGCACAATCTGGTTATAGATGTTTAGAATGTTGTCTACAGCACAATCTGGTTATCCGCGGTGAGTACACTCCCGTTCATTGCTGGAAGTCGTTCTTTGCAAGCGAATTCTCACTAACGACAAATTACACAACGGGTGGGCCAATTTGTACCCAGATTTAAGGTGTGTCAGACGTACGTCAAAACGAGTGAGACGATAATTATTAACGGCTACACGATAGTCCCACGCACCTTGCTCATTCAATCGTGACCCGTGCGTTGAAACCCACTGCCCCTTTCACACACTGTCAACTGCTAGGGAAGAGATCCACACTCAACGGGAGTGCCTGAATAGCTTGGCGCCTTCCAGGCGCCAAGCTAATCAGGCACTACCCTTGAGTTTAACTTTCGATACATCTACTGCACGTTTTGTGTTTTCACGTAAATCTTTGAAGAAGGTAATTAGGTCTGTTTGAATTGAAGTGCCACTTTAAATTGAAATGGCCATAAAAACAGTCCTTGCGTAAGAGAGTTCGTTTGGACGGGTCTTGAACACAGTTATGCGTATTTACAGACACTGATTTTATCAGCGGCCGTATCAAAACTCATATACAGTTGACAGTCAGTTGGATTTGGTCATTTAAAAAAAAATCATTTATTTATTGTTTTTGTTTGTGGTTTACTGAGTAGTCAAAAACGAACAATTGTGCATTGCCACGTTGATATAGTTACAAGAATCTACTTAAAAAAAAAAAACATATAGCCCTGGACATTTTAAGATTAAGTATTCTCTAGGGTGTTTAATTTAGTAATAAAAGAGACACCTCATACGATTCAAGCCAAATTGCACTAGAATTAAGCCTGCATGTGCCATTTTGAGCATGGATTGCAACGAATAGCAACTGAGGCTTATGTTTAATGTGTACACGTAGACTGCGGATTTGTTTACACAGTAATTGTATGCGAACTACTTAAACGAAAATACATCCCAAAGGACGCACGATTTTTTTTTGAACAGTTTTACCATACTTGAATGGCTGCCCACCGTGATAGTATGCTCTATAACTCATGGCGGATTACTGTGAGCTGTATATATAGTGTATTCAGTCTCCACCGTGATGTATAATCGCCCATATTCTCACACGATTTCATATATAATTCTTGGAGCAAATGAAGGCTGCTGCCGCCTCAAAATGTTTTTTTTTCGATAAACGTTAGACCGTGACGAGCTATACCAAGCGAGAAAAGGCCCGTGGGCCGCAGTGGGCTCGCGCACGGCTGTGCATGGGCTCACTGCGGCCCACGTCGGCCTGAGGGTCTTTTGCTTACTGCGTAGAGCAGAAAGTACTTTACAAACACCGTAGAAAAATGACACGAATAGCTTTAGCACTTCTTTCAGGAAGCTTAGGTAAGGGCTGCTGCAGTGAGTTTCATACAAAATCCGATATGCATAGATCCTCATGACCCCCACATGTTTTGAGGGCTTATCAGGATCTATGTCTCGTGCGTGCTAAATTGTTGCCGCTTTTGATATTTGTCAGTG
>BTPG01000001.1:145015016-145055016 GCA_036245525.1 Semisulcospira habei
TCAATGTCAGGAAAGTCCTGAGGTGCTCTATAGGCAATAACAGCAAGTCTTGTCATCACCGTAGGAAACCGCTAAATAGAATCTGTTTTTGTTTGTTTCCAAAGAGGAAGAAACATCAACAAAACGTGTTGAAACACTACTTCCGGCGCTACTATCTCATTCTGAAGATTGTTCTATCCTCTTAAGATGGCTGTTGACGCGCCGACGCTGATAGGCAACGCGGGGAACTTCTCGGCTTGAGGCACACTGACGAGTATGAATGAGTTCAACAAAAGGCATAGATTCTCATGCGCCCACGCGACAGCGGGGGCTCATGAGGATCTATGCCTTTTGCATTCTTGCAGTGAGAGAGTAAATTTGAAGAGTCATGTCAGTATGAAATAGCCACTGTGGGTTCATGGCCGAGAGGTCTGCAGTGCATTCCGGTACAGGATCTCAAGTTGTATGATTGTGCACTTTTTTCAAGGGTGCACATACACTTCATATACACTGAACAGAATTGCAATGCAAGATAACATTCAAACTGTTACACATGCACTGATAAAAATCAAAACTGTTAACCAGTCTTTTTAATTTCAGCGTTTTTGGGCCCCGCCGAGCAGTATCGTCAGCAGTAGCAGAATAATAAATGTCTTTTTTACTTTTTTATTTATTTATTTTTCATAATTGTGCTGTTCACGGATCTTCACTTCTGTTTGATTTATTTCGTGTTTCAGTTATACTTTTTATAGGCAGAGCTGAAGAAGAGGAACCAAGATGGCGTCAGAACAAACGTTTGAGTACAAGTGCACATTATCGGAGGAAACGTTGAAACTGGCCAAGACGGAACTGAACGAGGACCCCGAGACACGCATGCTGGAGCTGAAAGCTTTCAGGGACAGAATTGTACAGTACCCAGGTATGTGCTCGAATATGCGCGGTGGCCTGTGAGTTTGTGACAGCTGGTAAAGGTCCCGCCACACATGCCGATTTTGAGGCCGATTCTCGACCTACCGGTTTGAACCGAAGATCAAGGTCGTAAACAGTTTCCTGTTCTGCAAAATGGCTGCTGGTTTTGACAGTGATGACGATGTGCTTGCATTAGCAGCAGTTTTGCATCATATTCGGGAAGAGGCGGGCGAAACATTGGCAACGAAGGTGGTACTGATCTTCCGCCATTTTCACACTGAAACGACGTGCTTCGCGAGACGCGGTCTGATTGGTTGAAGCTTACAATCAGGGCCGATTCGTGTTGCAAAAATAGAGCACGGCTCTAAACACAAGATTCCCAGCCGATTAGGATCGGATCGGATACAAAGAGGCATTCTGACGTCATCCGCTCGCAATCGGATCGGAATCTGCTACAAAATCGGGGCACAATCGGCATGTGTGGCGGGGCCTTAAGGCAGAAGGGGTCTACTTCGCTAAGTTAAGGCGTAACTGTACAGGCGCGAATCTCCCCTGAGAAATTTGGGCAGTGCTGCATTCCACCCATATTGAGACGAAATCTACGCAATGCGCAAAAGACCATCGGGCCGACGTCGGCCGCCGTTGGCCCGCGCACAGACGTGCGCGGGCCAACGGCGGCAGAAGTCGGCCCGATGGCCTTTGCGCGTTAGGTACCTAGTCAGTGAAAATCTACCAAAGTAAATCCACCAGGTATGAATCCACGCAGGCTTGACTCCACCCAGCTGTGAAATCTTGCCGGCTGGCAGCGGCAAAAATATACACTGGGCTGAATAGGATGGTTGGGTAGAATCATGTTGGGTAGATTCACGTCTATATATATGAAATGAAATGAAACTTTACTTCTCAAAGTGAGAAGCAAGTTAGCACATGTACCATTTTGCATGCTTGCCGTTGCTGCTCTACTAAAAGTACATATAAAACAAAATGTCCATTGTACAGCAAATTAACTCATACGGCCCCGACAGACCACAGCAAGACATGGATCGAGCAGGATAGTTCAAGGATGGTGCCAGAATAGCTTGGCGCCCATAGGCGCGAAGCCATTCTAGCACCACCCTTGAACTATCATGCTCGATCTGTCTCTAAAATTGTAATACAGAACTTCAGAGGGCAACTTCGAAATGTGAGGATTTCGGTCCTGGGGCTATCTATCTATCTATCGATCGATCGATCGATGGATCTATCTATCTATCTATCTGTCTATCTGTCTATCTGTCTGTCTGTCTATCTATCTATGCCCCCACCCGGGTCTGCCCTGGGGGACTTGGGTGGGGTTAACTACTTTTTAGTTCCCAAGGTCACCCTGGTCAGCCCCACAGGGTGTTTTTTTTTCCTCTATTATGGGGCATGTGTTTCTGTCTACCCTTGGTCCATTCACCTGTATTTGCCTTTTTAAAACTCTCCCAACTGTCTGCACTGCCTGTAGCTCTTGATATTGGATGTGTGTTGCTAAATGGTCTTAGCTTTAGTTAGGCCCCATGGCGTAGGTTTATTTAACGTATTGGACCGGCTGGCGACATACATTCAATATTCTTTTTCTTTTTTTTTCACAAGCAGTGCAGGCACGTCCTGAGAAAGCCTTGTTGCTGTCGGGACATTAAGCAATGTACAATCAATCAATTAAAAAAAAACTATCTATCTATCTAATCTATCTAATTTATCTAATCTATCTAATCTATCTTATCTATCTTATCTATTTTATCTATCTATCTATCTAACTATCCCGTAGTCTTGCCGACCATTGGGGCACCACTGATGACTTGGCAACCAGCTCCCTCCATTCCAGTATGTTCTCTGCCATTCTTAGTGTGTCGCTCAGCTTCAGCCCTTTCCAATCTGAGATATTGTCCTCCCATCTTTTTCTCTGTCTTCCTCTCCTTCGTCCTCCTTGCACAGTGCAGGGCAGAATGCGTTAAATATATGGATTAATGGAGAACACCGGTTGCAATGACCCACTGACGATGTGAAAAGTGTTATAAAAAAAAAAAGTAAAAAAAAATAGAGTAAAAATATAGCGGACCCTTTCAACACAGGTAAGTACCCCATATGTGAGCTGGTCTGTGATTGGGTCCTTACGGCACCGCAGAGCCGTAAAATCCTAAATCACAGACTAGCTCACACATGACAATAGAAAAGAAGAAATACATACATTGTGGACATTGACATGGGGTTGCAAGTTTTTTTTTTTTTTTTTTTAATCGACTCATGCAGTATCCAGGTTTGCACTCCGGCGAATGTGTGACACTTAGAGTAGTAGGATCCAGATTCAGTGTGTACTGGTTTGTGATTCTGGACCTTACGGCTTCCAGTAGTAAGGTCCAAAATCACAAACTAGCACACAGAAAAGGAAAACCACGTAAGGGATTTTTTCCTGTACTAGCGTTTGGAGTTAAGACTGACGAAGAAAAAAAAATCCTATCTAAAATTGTCTTGATTTTCCTATCCAGGTCAGTTCTATAAAGCAGACTTTCGTTGTTTAATTAACACTTTTCTACCCTTCTCTTCGCAATCTATGCGGTTAGGCATTCCGTCCTATGGGCGCAACGTGAGGAACTCTCCCGTGGACATAGGAGAAGACGTGCTGAGAGTCTTTCACTTTGCGACATTCAGACCTCATAATAATAATAAATAATAATAATAATTTAACTCATTCTACCCCAGATACACCACAGCAAGATATGGATCGATCATGATAGTTCAAGGGTGATGCCAGAATAGCTTGGCGCCTATGGGCGCCAAGCTATTTTGGCATCACCCTTGAACTATCATTGTCGAGCTGTGTCCTGCACTGCAAAGCAGTCTTCAGAGGACAACGGCAACATTTGGGGATTTCGGTGTTGGGGTAGAATGAGTTAAGGAGATTTGTTAATGGCTTATTCTAAGTAAAAGTAGCTTTAAGCGCTGATACAATGAAAAGGCTAACAGCTAACATACGCACGCGCGCGCGCACACACACACACGTCACGCACTCACGCACGCACACTTACACACACACACACACACACACCCACACCACCACACACCACACACACACACACACGCGCGTGACAGTGGTGATGAATTGTGCATCGCAGGGTAAATGAACTAGTAAAAGGCAGCGTTGTAGAGGTGAATTTTGAGAAATGATTTAAGTGAGGAGAGCGTTTGACAGTTACGCACAGGGGCGGGGCCAAGATGGGAGAAGGCACGACCGCCACGTGTGTCACATTTGAAATTGAGAACGCGAAATTTACGTGCGTCAGTGGAATAGCGGAGGGTGCGAGATGGAGTATACAGATGGAGTAAGTCAGAGATATAGGCGGGAGAAGTCATAATTAAGTTGTCCCTTTTCTCCATCATTATTGTAAGACACCAATGAAGGAGATATTGCAAACTGTTAACCCTCCACTGTCTTGAGTACGTCGCTTGAACCCATTTTGCCCGCCACACACCACAGCAAGATGACTCGACCATCATAGTTCAAGGGTGGTGGCAGAATAGTTTGGCGCCTATCATGGTCGATCTGTCTCCTGAATTGTAATGCAGTCCTCAGAGGATAACTCCAAAATGTCGGTATTTCCTACCTCGGGTACAATGAGTTAAGTTTTGGTTTACAAAGTACAGCTCTACGACAGCCTCAGGTCCGTTAAAACTCCCAGTAAGCAAAGTCCTCGGGCCGACATGGGACGCAGAGGACCCGCGCACGACTGTGCGCGGGCCCACTGCAGCCTACGACGGCCCGAAGATCATTTGCTGCTGGGATTCTATGGCTTTTGATTGAATCTTAAGGAAACAACTTAGTGAAATCAAGTCAGGTCAAAACAACGGAGTCAAATGTAATATGGAATGCTTTCGTGAAACCAAAGAAAACAAATCAGAAAAAAATAAACTGAAACAACCAACATTTTATGATTTTTATTTCAAGGTCTTCACCCAAGGACGGACCCAGAATTCCTCATCCGGTTCCTGCGCGCGCGCAAGTTTGACCAGGAGCGGGCTTTCCAGTTGCTGCTGAACTATTACCGGATGCGGAAGGAAGACCCGGAGATCTTCACGGGGCTCAAACCCTCCAATATCTCCCACGTGTACAAAAATCCCATTTCCTTCCCGCTTGAGCAGAGGGACAGGCAAGGATGCAAGATTATTCTCATCAGACCTGGCAAGTTTTCACTTATTTTTTTTTCAATATTTATTAAAAAAATAAATACAGTGTGCACGTATAGCATAATTTTGCATTTCCGGTTGTCTGCTGAGATTTCTAAATGCAATGTTCGTCCGGTGTGACATCTTATTTATAGATTATTTACTTTGTAAAGACCAAGTACGCAAAGGCCATCGGGCCGACATCGGACCGATGACCTTTTGCTTATTGGGGAGCTTTGATGGACATTCCTTTTGAGGTGACCTCTACTCGAGCTTTGTAACACTTTGTCACAAAGTTTGTGGAATCTCCACAAGTCTTGTAACAATTCATCACAAAGCTCGTCTGGGATCCACAAGCAGTGTGACAGCGGACCATTGTAAAGCATATTGAGACTTCATTGGCTTTGTGACAATTTTTACATTGTCTCAAGGCTGGTCAAATCACAGCTGCGTTATTCCTGCTGCATCAGCTGGGATAGACAAAGAAACACAAATGGAGTAAGAAACACGCTTTGAAAAAACGAGCACAAAACAGTTTACTAACTTTTTGTAAAAGAAATAATGAACTGTTTTGAGCTCGTCATTTCAAAGCGCGTTTCCTGCTTTGATTAATTTTCTTTGTCTATCCCAGCTGATGCAGCAGGAATACAATACACGCAATATATTTACAATGCACACAAACAAATAAGTAGTACAATGCGTTACAACTCTTTTGGAGGCATTATTGACTCGAAAAGATACGTAACGCTTTATACTATTTGATTGCATGTCTACTCTGAACAAGGATTTACTTTTAACTCATTTGAGACGTGCCGCCTCCGGATACGCGGCTTACGCCGCGTATCCGGAGGCGGCACGTCTCGAATGAGTTAAAAGATGTGTAACTGTCATGGTTAATAGTTCATAATTGTGAAAGGCCAGGGTTTTCATGAGTCTTTCTCTGTTTTCAATGTGTGCAGCCAAAATGGACACGTCTCGTTACACCATGCTGGACCTCTTCAAAGCGGAATATATCAACCTGACAAAGATGATCGAGGTGAGAGAGTAGATGATGATAATGACGACGCTTTATTACTATCAAGAGGCTCATCCTGCTTGGTTTTTTTGTACCTGATTCTGAGAAATAAATCGCAATTCGTCCTGAGGGCTCAATGTGTAGAAAATAATTATAGTTGGGCCGCCATTTGTAAACTACTAAGGCACATGAACATGGGCCCACATGAACCCCTTCTGGCAACCGTGAAACGGCGCAAGCTTGCTTGGTTTGGCCATGTGACCCAACACAACACCCTGTCCAAGACTATCCTCCAAGGCACTCTCGAAGGAAGCCGCCGGCGAGGTCGTCAGAGAAAGAGTTGGGTCGCAAACATAAAAGAATGGACCGAACTCGAGATGCCAGACTTGCTGGCCACCGCCCAAAATAGAACTCAGTGGAGAGCACTGTCTGTTGCTGCTGCCTTTCAGTCCCCCAACGCCCAGATCGGGCAAGGGACTGATGATGATGATGATGATGATGAAAGGCACATAACTCAAATTAGTATCAAAGCAAATTTCAGCCTTTGCCCTTTATTCATGTACAATACAGGGCTGGTATTTTCAGCCAGGCCGATGTGTGACGTCATTGAAAAAGTGATGTAAACAGGTGTGCTTGAAAACAGTGGATTTTCCAAGATAATACATTTGTTTACATTTTTAAACCCCAAACCATATTGAAACTTGTTTAATGTGGTACTTGTGTCTTGTCTGGCACTGACTGCAAGTAGATTGTGCAATTTAACTATGAAAGAGAGGACTTTGAAGACGTGTACTGGTCAGACTGTCAAATTTCAGCCAGGAACCAGCAAAGTTTGTCCTTAATTTACACACTGACAGGAAAATACGCATACATTACTTTCTGATCACACCTCGTTGGTTTACCTTCTTTTCTTGCACAGGAAGAGGAGAACCAGGTGCGAGGCTTCACCCTCATCCTTGACTACACGGACTTCAGCATGCACCATTTCATGATGATGAATCTCGACTTCGGGCGTAGGATTTCCAAAATTTGGCAGGTAAGGCATTTTTATTTTGTTTATCATTAAGCTGAAGTGCAGTGCCAAACTTCATTTGCAATCCGAATTATAAGCTGCTGTATGTGGCGTTAAAAAACAAACCTCGCGCCCCAGTAGCGAAACGTCTTCGGGCCCACGACAGCCGCAGTGGGCCCGCGCACGGCTGTGCGCGGGCCCACCGCGGCCGTCGTGGGCCCGAGAACCATTGCTTACTGGGCGGTGTTGGCAACACATTTTAAAACAATCCTAATAATTATGCAAACGAAGGTTGTGTGAGATGAATGAAAATTAATGATGATGATCATGACAATGGCGATAATGATGACGACAACGACGAGGGCAACCACGTTTCTGCACGGTAGCAGTGGCGATTTTTTTTTTTACCAAAAAGGATGGCGGCGATGGTGATAATCATTAGGACGATAGTGAATGTGACGATGCTGATGATGATACTGACGATCTATGACATAGATGATGCTGCCAATAATACAGTCGATGACGATGACGAAGATGATGGCAACGACAGTGCTAATTTTGTGATGCTACCCACAGGACGCTTTCCCTGCGCGGATGAAGGCCACCCTGCTTGTGAACGAGCCTCACTTCATAGATCTTGTGCTGGGCCTCTTCACGCAGTTCATGAAGGACAAGATGATCAAGAGGGTACGTTTGACACAGGAACGTGGACGCACATAGGAATATTAACCCTTGGCGTGTCGGTAGCGGTTTTAGTCGCGATGATTCCTGTAGAAATCATCGCGACTAAAACCGCTACCGACACGCCAAGGGTTAACAGGCAGATCGTGAGTACCCGTAGGCTGCGGGGGCTCATGCGAAACTACTTCTGTTGCCAATACCAGCCTCACGTGAGACCCCCGACGTGAGTTTTATAGGTTGGTTGGTTTGGTTTCGGTTGGTTTGGTTTGGTTTAGGTTTGGATTGGTTTGACTTGGGTTGGTTTGGTTTGGGTTGGGTTTGGTCGGGTTGGTTTTGGTTTGGTTTGAGGTGGGTTGAGTTGAGTTGGTTTGGTTGGGGTTGGGTTGGTTTGGTTTGGCTTAGGTTTGGGATGGGTTGGGTTGACTTGGGTTGGTTTGGGTTGGGTTTGGTCGGGTTGGTTTTGGTTTGGTTTGAAGTGGGTTGGTTTGGTTTAGGTTTGGGTTGGGTTGACCTGGGTTGGGTTGGGTCGGGTTGGTTTGAGTTGGTTTGGGTTGGTTTGCTGTGGTTGGTTTTGTTGGATGCTTTGTAGGATAGGGTCGGATCGGAGGCTGTCTCATAACTGCCAATGAGTGGCCTTATTTACATTCAGGGTTTTCTGTACTGTATGACTAACGACTAACTGTTACGAGGATGCACGTGGCGCAGTGATTGCGGCGGTCTAGCAAGACACTCTCTGAACATTGCTTTAACTGTCCTCGTTTTCAAGCATCATTGTGAAACCAACTTACCAAATCCTCATGCAGTTTTACTTTTCACCCATAAGCGAAACTTAGTGGACGTTCGTGCGATGTCAGTTTTCATTCCCAATACAGACTGAATCACAATGCGAAAACGTTAACCCTTTGACTGGTACTGACCATACCGCTGGGCGGAAAAGACGCGTAACGCCGTCATGACCTAACTACGTAACGCCGTCATGACCTAACTACGTAACGACGTCATGACCTAACTAAGTAACAACGCGTCTTTTCTGCCGAGCGGTATTATCAGTACCAGTCAAAGGGTTAAGCATCAAGCGGTAAAACGGTTATTTATCAATGTTTTCACTATTTATTCAGATTCATCGAATCGGCACAGACTGGAAGAAGCTACACACGTTCATAGACCCAGCCTGCTTGCCCGCGGAACTGGGAGGAACATCACCTCAGGAACTGGATCACACGGTACCTTGCCTCCGTATTTCCTGCGTATTTCTTCGTGTTTCTAGCGTGTTTATGCGTTTTTGTTTTTATTCGACTTTTCATTGACACACTGTCTACATTTATGCCGGTTTTCCTATAGTAGTATAAAGGGCTCATTATGTAGGCCTTTCCACTCTCCTTTTCTGAGTGGGCTTTTTAGTGTTATCGTCTGTGAAGGCAACAGACAGTATGTCCATTTTTTGTGAAAAGCAAAATCCCCCTCCCCCCCCCCCACCCCCCCACACACACACAAAAAGGACTCAGCACCTCAATAATGAGAATGTTAATAATACGCTTGGAGTCTTCTTTGAGCAGGCTATTTAATGTTATGGTCTGTGAAAAGCGAACACCCCCCCCCACCCCCCACCCCGACCTCCCCCCTTCCCCCAAAACAAAAAACAAAACAAAACAAAAAAAAAAACAACAACAAAAAAAACCAACCAAATAACAAAAAAAGGAAAGAAATTAAAAACTGCTTTTACACACAGCACCTCAATAATGAGATTATAAATGATACGCTTAGAGTCTTCTGTGAGCAGGCTATTTAATGTTATGGTCTGTGAAAGACGAACTCCCCCCTCCCTCCCCCTTCTTCACCCCTCTACCCCTCCTCCCACCCCCCCCCCCCCCCCAAAAAAAAAAAAAAAAAAAAAAAAGCGGAAGAAATTGAAGACTGCTTTTAGACTCAGCACCTCAATAATGAGAATGTAAATGATACGCGCCAAGTTCATACCCAATAAGCAAAAGTCCTCGGGCCCACGACGGCCGCAGTGGGCCCGCGCAGCGGCTGTGCGCGGGCCCACTGAGGCCGTCGTGGGCCCGAAGATATTTTTTGCTGCTGGGGTAGCGCTCTTGTACACCGATATTTTATTGTGTGAATATGTACGTTATTGTCAGTTCGAACTCGGGAAATGTTTAGAACTCATGGAAGAGATATTTTCATTACACAATCAAGGAATCTTTTTTTCTTCCCCCCCCCCCCCCCCCCCCCCGCGCAGAGTTTCATTGAAGAGCTGATGGCGGACGACCAGCGAATTGAAGAAGAAAGCAAATACGGGTTCGTGGACTACACCATAGGTAACGAGGTCAACAAGAAACAGCAGGACGCCATTACAAACATGGCGGGCACCTTCCGGAAGCTCAACGTGGATTGATGCTCTCCGACGTGAATCTGAATAACGAAACGATGGACACGTTCTGAAAAAAATAATGGTGAATGGTAAACTTAGTTTTTTTTTTCATATACAGATATGAATGGGTGAATCCCGTTAGCACTACGTATCACGAGCACTACCTGTCGATAGAACTACGGCCGTTAGAATTACGTGTCAATAGCACTACGGCTCGATAGCATTACGCTCGAAAGCACTATGTGACACGTAGTGCTAGTGATCGTAGTGTTATCGGCACGTAGTTCTCGTGATACGCAGTGCTAGCGATACGCACCCGATATGTCTGTCATTTTGAACCTTGCAACCTAAAGCCGTACAGTCCAAAAGTACAGACAGACACACACACACATGATAGAACACCCGATATGTCTGTCATTTTGGACCTTGCAACCTAAAGCCGTACAGTCCAAAATGACAGACAGACACACACACACATGACAGAAATCTCTCGATCGACAAGTTACCTGCTCCTGACGACACCGCTCGGCGTTAAAGACGAGTAGTTACGCACCTTTTAAATTTCTATCGTCGTCGGCAGCGAAAAGGATTTCCCCCCTTAACTGCCAGGGCAAGGTGAACGCTACCCAGCTGCACGAGACATAAACCCTCATGAGCCCCCGCAGTCGCGGGGGCTCATGAGGATTTATGTCTCTTGCTAGTCGTATGTTCGTTTTGTCTAACCTTGTCCAATTCACACCTTGTCTTCTTCAAGGGAATATCGGTCAGTGTGCAGTCGATTCTAGTGCGCAGTTCGTTGTCACTGACAGCATATGGGTTAACCCATTCGAGACGTGGCGCCTACGGATACGCGGCGATTCGCCGCTTATCCGTAGGCGGCACGTGTCGAATGAGTTAAAGAACCCATTTGTTTTCTGTTGATAGTCCAAAGATCCACGAAGTCGTTTGACGAGTTTCGGCAAAGTCATTCGCTGCAGCGTATCCACGTTGAGGTCCGTCACACGGCAAACCCAGGACATACCGTGCGGCCTACTTTAACACGTTGAGGTCCGTCACACGGCAAACCCAGGACATACCGTGCGGCCTACTTTAACACGTTGAGGTCCGTCACACGGCAAACCAGTACATACCGTGCGGCCTACTTTAACACGTTGAGGTCCGTCACACGGCAAACCCAGGACATACCGTGCGGCCTACTTTAACACGTTGAGGTCCGTCACACGGCAAACCCAGGACATACCGTGCGGCCTACTTTTAACACGTTGAGGTCCGCCACACGGCAAACCCAGGACATACCGTGCGGCCTACTTTTAACACGTTGAGGTCCGCCACACGGCAAACCCAGGACATACCGTGCGGCCTACTTTTAACACGTTGAGGTCCGCCACACGGCAAACCCAGGACTTTAACACATTCTAGCCCAGGACCGAAACCCCCAAATTTTAAAGTTGCCATCCGAAGGACTGCTTTACAATTCTAGAGACAGATCGAGCATGGTAGTGCAAGGGTGGTGCCAGAATAGCTTGGCGCTTGTGGGCGCCAAGCTATTTTGGCACCACCCTTGAACTATCATGCTCGATTATGTCTTGCCGTGGTGTGTCGGGGCTGAATGAGTTAACTCAAATTATTTGATGACACGACAAATGTCATCTGTGACAAAATACATGACAAACGAAAAACTTTAGCTCGGGCTAAAAACACACAAACATTCAATTTAGCCTCAACAGGCGTAGTGTGCTATTAATAGAACAGCACGTCAGACTCGCTTTGAAGCTTGCCAGTGTAGTCTTTTAGGCTTAGAGGTGTTGGCAAAAACTGTTCAAATGAATGTATATATGGGCACTAAAGGATTATTTGTCTCAGCTTTATATTAAAAAAAAATGAATGTTGCCATGACAGTGTTGCAAATCCACTGGCATCCGACTGTGTGTACATATATATTATCAAAGAGATCTCTCCTGCATCATGAAATGTATATTCTGTAAGCACGATCGCATGCTGCAATTTATATTTATTAGTATTTGCTTGTGTTTTCAGAATTTTCTCAATAGGCTTTATACATCGTCACATCAGAAAGGAAAACTTACCGTTGCACGTTTTAGGTTTGGTCGTTTTAAGATCTGTTCATGTAAATGACCTTGAATCTCAGAGAGACACGTTTTTGCCTCTCAGCGCATGGGATCTCTTGAACAGCGGACCTTTCGTTCGGCATACACAACTTTTTATAGCACACTAGCAGCGGAAGAAATGTTGCTCACGTTGTAGCATACCTAGTGACGACAAAGGCCAAAGTACATTAACAGTTTGAACTCCGTTGATTGCAGTCTACGTTAGAGTGTTCTGAGCCGGTGGGCTAGTTTACTGTTTCTGTAGGAGTGTGTATCGTCAAGTGTGTGATTGTATGATTAGTGGACCTTACGGCTGAGGGCCGTGAGGTCTATGATCACAGCCCAGCACACATGCATACACCGGAACCTGTTTTGTACGACCATAATTTTGCGAGATCACCTGTCATTAAAGATCATCACTAAAGTGGCTGTAACCCCTTCAATAGACGTCTTTCTTGACAGGTGGCATTATTTTTTGTCACTCAAGACTTCTCTTGAGAAACCTGTCTTCTTGCAAAAAAAGGTGTTTGGTCACAACAGGTACAATAGCTTTGATTATGGATTGTGTGGCTGGCGCGAAAACTGTTGTTTTGAATATTGATAAAATACAATTATTGTTCCTTTCAATTTTACGTTTTTTGTGCTTTATGCGTTGTTGTCGTCTTAGTTACTAGGGTCTCATTTTTTTCAGTGTGTGTGTGTGTGTGTGTGTGTGTGTGTGTGTGTGATTGCGTGCGTGCGTGCGTGTGTGTGTGTGTGTGTGTGTGTGTGTTTGTGTGTGTGTGTGCGTGCGTGCGTGCGTGCGTGAATTATCATGGCGAATTCATATTCACCAACGGACCAGACGGACAACGGACAAATATTGATCACACAATTCACAAACTCTTATTTCTGGTTAATAATCAAAAATATAACACGAAGTTGTTTATAAATCTTTTATCCGAACATTGTAAGTAACAAGAAAGGCAAAGCCCTTATGGCTCACGTGAATGACTGATCCACACATGTGCCAATAATTAAAGGGATGGCTTCTGCACCAACAATATCCACGTGTTTTCAAAATTTAATCAGTTTTCACACATCTGTCAAACCCCTGTGACCCTTGACCTTTGCGATGAGTAGACTAAATTAGTATACATAGGAAGGTCTTATCATCAGCTGCCCTTGTGCCAAATTTGATTGAAAAGTTTGCAAAAATGTTGATAATAACTTCAATTCAATCCAAAATTGGCATTTGATACACATTTGCCGACCTCTTGTAACCATTGACATTTTCCAATGGGTCATCCATATTAGTATGCATAGATATGTCGTACCATCAGGTAACTCTGTACCAAGTTTGGGTTTGAAGTTGTGAATAGTAATTGAGAAAATATGGCTATTTTGGACCTATTTTCTGAGCTCTTGTGTCCCATGACCTTTCCGAGGGGTCATCCAAATTAGGATGCATAGATAAGTCTTACCATCAGGTATCTCTGTACCAAGTTTGGGTCTGAAGTTGTGGATAGTATTTGAGAAAAAAACATGTTTTGTCAAAATACGGTTATATTGGACCTATTTCCTGAGTTCTTGTTACCCTTGACCTTTCCGAGGGATCAACCAAATTAGTAAAGTACAGAAAGGTCTTACCATCAGGTATCTTTGCACCAAGTTTGGGTTTGAAGTTGTGAATAATATTTGAGAAAAAATAAATTATGTCAAAATATATACATTTTTGGCATATTTCCTCATCCCCTGTGACCTTGACCTTTGTGAGAGGTCACTCAAATTTGTATGTTTAGAAAGGTCTTGCCACAAAGTATCCTTGGGCCAAGTGTGGAGACGGTGGCTTGAATAGTCTCCGAGAAAATGCCAACGTTAAAGTTTACCACGGACGAACGATAGACGACGGAAGGACGACCACTGGCCCAGAACATAGACTTACTTTTGCTCCGCAAGTGAGCCAACAAAGCGTAAAATGTTTTAATGTGTGCTGGCCTGTGAGCTTTGGACCTCTCGCCATATAGCCGTAAGGCCAATATCACAGACCAGTGTACGAATGTAAAGCAACATAAACACATACATACATGCAATACCCTTTACACATTCTGCCCCTGGACCGAAATCCCCAAATTTTGAAGCTGCCCTCTGAAGGACTGTATTTCAATTCTAGAGACAGATCGAGCGTGCTAGTTCAAGGGTGGTGCCAGAATGGCTTGGCGCAAATGGGCGCCAAGCTATTCTGGCACCACACTTGAACTATCATGCTCGATCCGTGTCTGTTTGTGATGTGTCGGGGCTGAATGAGTTAAGGTCCAGACTGAAAGCTATTCGATGTTTTAACTGTCTTGGCTGCTGGTTTTCTCGATACAGAGGAGCGCGTCTCAGGGGGGCAAACCTGCTAGACATGAGGGCGGTCGGGTATACAGTAGCGAAATGAAGAAAGTAGTCATTATTGCCAATAGTAAGTGTCTTTTTTTATTTCTTATAAAAACACATTATTACAACATTCGTGACTGTGTTTTTGGTTTGGTTTCTACGCACGCACGCGTCCTCGCACGCACACACAAAGACGTCAAAAGAGGCATACATTTTTTTCCCATCTTCATTATTCTGCAATAGATTTTTACATGCATTTCGTTACGGGGGTAACCAGTAATGAGCATTTGTTGGTTAGTTGTACATTGCCTTAAGTCCCGACAGCAACAAGACTTTCTCAGGACGTGCCTGCGCTGCTTGCAGCCCACAAAAAACACAACAGAATATTGAATGTATGTCGTCAGCCGGTCTAATATGCTAAATAAACCTAAGACATGCTAGGGACGCTGCACCTTCATGCTAATTGTGGCCTGTTCCCAGGAAAGGTGAGATAAGTTGCCCAGCGGCTATGCCGCTACGGGCAGTAAACAGAGCTTGGGACCCATCTTGGGTAATTTGCGATTAGTGCACCATTATGCAGTCCAGTCATTCTTGAACAACATATTCGCTGCTTTTCCTTTCAAAAAGCTAGAAATACATAAAAACCGTCAATTTCGTGACCTACTGTTCGGTTTTGCCCTAAAAAAAATGAGGCCCAAAATGACCAACTTGCAACGATCGTGCATACAGCAGAACCCCATCATGTTATATAGCGTTGAAAACTTGAACTCATATACTTTTAGGGCGTTGGCATATATTCACTGTACAACCCAATCTAAAAGCCTTTAAGAGGCATTTTCAGTGTAAACTAAACAGAAGCCCTTGGCCAATCAGTATCCGACTTTTTAAATGATCATAGCAACGTTACCAATGCTGGCAGTAACGGCGCGAGCGATTGGCTCATGCTTGACAAAGTGAGACTACAGCCTTAACTTCCGTACACAACATCGCTACTTGCTTTCAATCGAAACAAGTTGTACATTGCTTAACGTCCCGACAGCAACACGACTTTCTCAGAACGTGCCTGCACTGCTTGTGAAAAAATAAAATAAAATAAACAGAATATTGAATGTATGTCGCCAGACGGTCTAATACTCTAAATAAACCTAAGACCCTTTAGCAACAAACATCCAATATCCAAGAGCTACAAAAAGCGCAGACAGTAGGGAGAGTTTAAAAAAGGAAACTACAGGTGAATGGACCAAGGGTAGACAGAAACACATGCACCAGAAAAGAAGGGAAACCCCACCCTGTGGGGCTGACCAGGGTGACCCTGGGAACTAAAAAGTAGTTAACCCCACCCAAGTCCCCCAGGGCAGACCCGGGTGGGAGCAATCGAAACAAGCACGGACAGACGGATTGATTATCTTATGCGCGGTTTGAATTCTAACAATATTTTTGCGATTGTGAGTGATGGACTTGCATAGCAGATGCTAGAAACTGCTTTCTGATGGCAGATATATTTTATTATACATTCAGAGCTCACAGGCAGTGATCCTGAAGAACGCAATGTAGCGAGCATATTTTGACATTCCAACTGTGAGATGCCCAATTTAAAATGTTGATTTCTACACAAATTTGGTGAATACTAAATCTTTCCAGTATTTGAAGCATTGCTATAAGTGTCTTGTTGAAGTTTCAGTACAATATGTGCATGATAGAGAAAAATGCTCGAAAACTGACAGAAAACTTTGAGCTAATTTTTCTCAAAATGTCCGCCGTACCGTTTCAGAATTTGTAACTTGAATAGCTCTTTTATTTTTCATCCCACATAATTTTGGTATCAATGGAAGGGTTGTTTCCTCCTCTTTCCAATGATATGCATATCTTAGTATCCACCAAAATCGACTTATCTTACCTTTTGTGGGAGCAGGTCACAATTTATCGTACTCTGGTTTACATAAAAAGAGAGTAGAAAATCAATACAATTACAAAATATGTGCAGGGAAAAAGATTTTCTTTAAAAAATTGCATTAACCGCAAACACATCATCTCTTAGATGCAGCAAACCATTCAGCAACACACATCCGATGTCAAGGACTACAGGCAGCGCAGACAGGTGGGAAAGTGTTAAAAAAAGGAAAATACATGTGAATGGACCAAGAGTAGATAGAAACATATGACCCCGTAAAAGTGAGAAAAACCCGACCTGTGGCACTAGTAATGAGCTTTGTGATCTGTGACAACTGCCACAAAGCTCGTCAACACTCCACGTGCTCTGCGATAAAATTGTCACAACCATACCAGATCACCTCGAGCTGCGTGACAGCTGCTGCAATTTGATTTTTGCTGCAACTCACAAGCTCGTCTAAGCTGTTTTGGTGGTCCCTACAAGCTTCGTGACATTGTTAAATTGACACAAAACTTGTCATAACAAAAGGACGTCAATATCTGAATAATTCTCTGTTTATGGCATTTTAATAAAGACAAGAAAGGCAAAGCCCGTATGGCTCACGTGTATGTCCAATCTACATGTGTGACCTTTGTGACAATAAGTAACGGGATGGCTTCTGCACCAGCAAAATCCATGTTTTCTCAAAATTTAATCAGTTTTCACACATCTGTCAAAAACCCGTGACCCTTGAGCTTTATGATGAGTCGACTAAATTAGTATACATAGGAAGGTCTTATCATCATCAGCTACCTTTGTGCCAAATTTCATTGAAACGTTGGCAATACTGTTGATTATAAGTACAATATTTTTGAAAAGTTGTCATTTTACACACATTTGCCGACCTCTTGTGACCCTTGACCTTTCCAAGGGATCATCCAAATTAGTATACATCGATAGGCCTTAACATCAGTTATCTCTGTAGTAAGTTTGGGTTTAAAGTTGTGAATAGAATTTGAGAAAAAACATCTTTGGCAAGATATGGCTATTTTGGACCTATTTCCTGAGCTCGTGTGACCATTGACATTTCTGAGGGGTCATCCAAATTAGTATGCATAGATAGGTCTTACCATCAGGTATCTCTGTAGCAAGTTTGGGTATACAGTTGTGAATAGTATTTTAGGAAAAATACATTATGTCAAAATATAGCTAATTGTGACCTATTGCCCGATACCCTGTGACCTTGACCTTTGTGAAAGGTCACTCAAATTGGTACGTTTAGAAAGGTCTTGCCACAAAGTATCCTTGGGCCAAGTTTGAAGACTGTGGCTTGAATAATCTCCGAGAAAATGCCAACGTTAAAGTTTACCATGGACGACGGCGGACGGACGACAGACGACGGACGGACGACCACTGGCCCAAAACATACTCACTTTTGCTTCGCACGTGAGCCAAAAATGCTGGACGGCAAACATTTTAAAAGGAGTGTATAATCTTCTTAAAATTTAAAGAAGTAATTTAAACCTATATCAAAGCCAAATTTTGAAAAAAACCCAAACAAACAAATAAACCAACGCAACACTGAAACAATTTAACCGCTGTTTTTTTGTTGAAAAAGTAAAAATGTAAAAAGTAAATTACAACTGTAAAACTTACTTGTTACCCGCGACGTTTTATATCACGCATGGTGTATTGAAAATGTTCAAGACATATTTTGAACACCACTAAGAACTTACTGTGAAACGCCACACCACAGTAAGGCTTTGAAAAAAATGTGCCACGCGGTGCACCGAGTGGAACACTACTTTTTGTGGGAAAAAACGACTATGCAAGTCATTTTCCCAGAGTATATGTCACGTGGCCTCTTCAGTGTTGTACTAACTAATAAACAGAAAAACTACAATGGTGAAAATACACAAAACATTTAATTTGATTAACTCATTCAGCCCGACGCACGTATGTCCCAAATTTTGGAGGCGTCATCTAACGACTATGCACCTGTTGCAGGAGATGGATCGACCATGATAATTCAAGGGTAGTGCCAGATTAGCTTGGCGCCGATAGGCGCCAAGCTAATCTGGCACTACCCTTGAATTATCATGGTCGACCCATCTCTTGCTGTAGTGCGTCAGGGCCGAATAGGTTAATGTAGAAATGTCCATGGTCTGAACAACAGCTTTTGACATTGGACCAAATTAATGTGGCAGCCTTGAAATGGACTGTGGACAAGCATCCTCGTCAGACTGCGTGTATCACAGAATTCTGTTTTATCGCAATTAAAAAAGCAGGAGTATGTCTGGCACGTAATTTTGTGGATGAATGAAAAGGGAGCTATCATATCATTTGAAACGATGAGAAATACTGTATGGTGTGGTCTTCCGTAGACCTAGAAAAATAATAACAGTTGGACACTTAAACACAGGGTTATTTCACACATTTACCTTTAACCCATAAAAAAACGTGCGATGGATCAGCATTAATAGTTCAAAGGTCATGTCAGATTAGCTTGACGCCTTTCCAGGCCCTAAACTAATCTGGCAATAATGAAAAAAAGGGGAGACTGCCAGTGCTAATATTTAAGGAAGATTACAAAGTAAAGTAGGTAAAAGCACTGTCAGGGGAGAGCTTTAACTATATGGTCAATCCGTCTTCTACAGCTGTTGTGCAGCCTTAAAGGGGCAGTCCTGACCCTTTTTAATGCTTCAGTTCGCAAAAAGCTTTTACTGGGATTCAGTATACACACCCACTTAGACAATGACCACCCTATTGTCCCACCAAAAGCGTTCTTTCATCCGTTCAAAGCGAAAAGAGGCCACCGGAATCTTGTGACTGGACCAAGTCAAAAGATTGCTTCTGATAGGCGATGGTAGCTGACGTCATAACTATTCTATACGACCTTAGGTCATCTGCATAATTATAACCAATCAGAGACAAGATGGCGGATGAACCAGCGAAGAAAAAAAGAATCAGTCGACTCGCGCCGGCCGACAATGACAGACTCGGAATTGAAGAGAAGCAAGAGAAAGAGAGACAAGATACCCCTAAGTAGAATTGACATCGGACAAGGGAATATAGAGACCGCCCATCCGGAATTTGTCGCTTTCTTGCTATGTGAATCAGTAAGTAATCCGGCTACGGCCTTTGTTGATCTTCCTATAGTTCCGCGAGCGCTAGTGATTTTCAGAATTCATGATCTTCAGTAGAATTTATATCTTACTGATTTTACAAGATTTTAAACCTGTTTTATCATAAAGTTACGAGCTAGTTCATCAGATTTTATGCTGCAAGGATCTGAAAACTACGGTGTGTGTCAAAATTGCGGCACTGACATCGCTGGTCGTGACACGTTTTTGTCTGTGCGGGCCGCTCTCATTCACTCGATTCACAGAGGTAGTGTTTCTGATTCGATGGTGCATTTGTCGTTTCCAGAGATGCTTCAGTTACGTAGACTTCGATGTGTGAGATGTGAAATTGCAGTGCAGAAAGTGGGTATAAATACCACTGTTCTGTTTCGTGACGCTGGCTCAGTCAGTCGCTTGGCGCGGAGACCGAGTCGAACAAGCCACGTCCCCAGCGGCACGATCATTACTCGTCAGGGTAGCAGGTCAAAGCGGAACCTGCATTGATTTTGACAGCATAGCGAGTATGGAAGGTTTATTTTACATTCTCGTGGGAAATTATGTCAAAGGGATGCTGGAGAACATCAGTACATGTTTACCAGCCCTGAAAGTCTAAAATTTTGCCCACCAGCCTTTGGCTAGTGACTTGCAAGTTTTACTAGCCAAACTGAAAATGTTACTATCCAAAACTGAAAATTTTACTACTGAAAACAGCCCCCCAACTCAACAATATAATGCACCACAAGTATTTGACGCCCAATGTTAGAGAGTGTTTTCTGCCCAGAGGCATTGAAAACAAATATTTGAACAATCATAACCAAGTTAATGTTTATGTCCTGACTTCAGGCTTTTGATAGTATCAAGTGGAGAAATAACTGACAAAATCCCCATGTGAACTGTGGTGGGATTTTTTATTTATTTATATTTTGTATGTAGAGCTGGGCTTCTGTTTGCACAACAGGTTAAAGGGTCTGTAGACCCCCAGGTATAAATTTTAGAGGGTACACAGACCCCCAGACTAGCATTATAGAGGGTCCGCAGATTTATTTAAGAAAAACTGCATCATCTGTATGTTCCTTAAAATAAATTATCCACACCCGGGTCTGCCCTGGGGGACTTTGGTGGGATTAACTACATTTTAGTTCCCAGGGTCACCCTGGTCAGCCCCACAGACAGGGTGTGTTTTTTCTGGGGCATGTGTTTCCGTCTACCCTTGGTCCATTCACCTGTATTTCTCTTTTTAAAATTCTCCCAACTGTCTGCATTGCCTGTAGCTCTTGATATTGGATGTGTGTTGCTAAATGGTCTTAGCTTTATTTAGGCCCCATGGCGTAGGTTTATTTAACGTATTGGACCGGCTGGCGACATACATTCAATATTCTGTTTCTTTTTTTTCCCCCACAAACAGTGCAGGCACGTCCTGAGAAAGCCTTGTTGCTGTCGGGACGATAAACAATGTACAATCAATAATTAAAATAAATTATCTCATTTCGCTCTCTCCTCTTTAAATGTGTTGTGACAGCGTGTGTGTGTCCTTTCCATGATCTGATTCTTTAACTGGTGAGCTATCGCGCAAAAGCCTGTCTCCCTAGCTCTCTCACACACAGAAAAAAAGATCTCTATTTATTTATTTGTATGATCGTTTGATAATGTATTGTAACAGAGAATATAGCGTTTTCTGCTGAATGCGGTAGATTGACAACCGAAGTGTGACTTGTCTAAACTCTGTGTGTGTGTGTGTGTGTGTTTGTGTGTGTGTGTGTGTAAACTGATGTACTTCAAAGTTAGTTTCAACCCGTTTAACCACTCAGAACTGAGACGTGTTTCTCCAATGTTTGCCTCAATAACTGTGTACCAGAAGATGGATCGACCACGATTTAAAAAAAACTGACAAACTTATTTCTGTTCAAATTTCTGGACTTGCTTTTTGAGTTTGCCTCAGTGCACATTGCGCATGCCATCGAGCTTTAGCCATGGAAATACACTCAGCACAGCCATGGACTCTAAAAACTGTGTCGTAGCGGCGGTGCCACACACGGCCCAGGGGTAGCATTTCTGGTACTGTCGCTTGTCGATGGAGATGGCGATGTCGAAGTGCAACTTTCTTCTTAGCGATTATCAAGATCAGACGGTGCCGGATTAAAGAATCCGAAGCATTCCAGCTCTTCCTTTGCTTTTTCTCCGCCATGTACAACTTCGTTCTAGATCGAAAGCGAAACGCACGATGCCGTATCCCATAATAGTATGTACGGTGACGTCACAGCAAGTAACGCGTTCAACATGTAGCGCGCACTTTGTAATAACATGCTGACACCACACATAAACTAACAGTTTGCCCGCCCTGTTACACTCGCACGGACGCCGGCGTCGGGTCGATTCTGAACGCAGCCGCGACTGAGCGAGCCGCTAAACGAACCAATTCGTCACTAAAAATAGAACGACTGTCACCGACCACTGTTGGTACGCACAGTTCAAGTGACCTGTTCGGCTACTGCCGCAAAGTGATGTAGGCGACTCGCGGTGCGGTCAGGTCACGCGCCGGCGTACCTGATGTTCGGCTGGCGGTTAGCCGTTGGATTGAAAAACGCACGAGCGCCGCTCGCATTTGGCGAGTGAGTATTTTTTTTTACTCGCCAAATAAAAAATTCACTCGCCATGGCGAGTAAATTACTCGCCATTTTCAGGGCTGTTTACACAGACACATGTGTAGCCACACCGATGACCTCGTCTGCAGTATTGACCGGGTTCTGCCTTGTGACGTAGGCTAGTAAATATGCACAAATTCAAAACGAGGCCGATGCAGACGATAATTTGCGCTCTCGGGTACAAAAACAATACACCCACCAAACGATGAATTTCGACATTTGGCATTGTATTTACATCATCAAGCTGTAACTTAGTACACAAAGAACCCATACATAATACTGTCAGCAGTATCTGTTGCAGACAGTTTTCCGACTGTGTTGACTCGCTTGATCCTGGGGAGAATAATTTAATAAAACGTCTCCCAAACGGTGCCTAAGTTATTACAAGACATGAATTGGAATTAATCGAAACTCGGAATCTAACTTACTGGTACATTTGGACAGCTTCACGTCGTCTTCGTAAGACAAGTCAGGCCGGTGTAAAACACGGGAATGGCCCTTCACGCGAAATCCACCTGGGGTCTGATCTGTTCGCCAGAACTAGCCGTGGACATTTCGGAGTACACTGTATCGACCCGCAGTCACCTTTAACGTCACTGCAAGTTTAGAGAGGGATACAAGGGCCTGGGTCATTGTGAGTACTGATTGTCGCA
The DNA here is from genome assembly GCA_036245525.1 of Semisulcospira habei. Lineage (NCBI taxonomy): Eukaryota > Metazoa > Mollusca > Gastropoda > Semisulcospiridae > Semisulcospira > Semisulcospira habei. Next base: position 145,037,919 of record BTPG01000001.1, read on the forward strand.
AATAACCATGCTTACTTAACTTGGCTACTCAGCCTTACATTTCTCTAGCCAACATGCCAGGCCAGAGCGACCCCAGATCCATCTGATTATTCCACACTGATCTCGGATCAATTTGGCGTGAAGGGGGTGGGTGTGGGGCGGGGGGGGGGAAGGGGGGGGGGGCGGATGGGGGGAGGAGGGGGGGGTAGAAGAGGGGTTGGTTGGTTGAGCATTGCTTAACCTCCCGATAGCAACCAGACTTTCTCGGGACGTGCATGCGCTGCTTGTGAAAAAAACAACAACGGAATATTGAATGCATGTCGCCAGCCGGTTTAATATGCTAAATAAACCTAAGATATGCTAGATACCTTCGTGTTAATTTATCGTACCCTAGTTTACAAAAAAAAGTAGAAAATTATGTACAGGGAAATGAAACTTAAAAAAAAAACCCGCATTAACCGCAAACGCATAACTTATCATCTCTTAGGTGCAGCAGACCAATTAGCAACACACATCCAATACCAAGGACTGCAGGCAACGCAGACAGTATGGAGAAATTAAAAAAGGAAAATACAGGTGAATGGACCAAGGGTAGACGGAAACAAAAGCACCAGAAAAAAAGAGAAACACTCACCCTGTGGGGCTGACCAGGATGACCCTGGGAACTAAAAAGTAGTTAACCCCACAAAGTCCCCCAGGGCAGACCCGGGTGAGGGGTTAGGGGAGAAGGGGGCGGGGTGAGGGGGGGGGGGAGGTGAGGGTGGGCGGTGCCATTGCGGCGTTACACCGGCACGCTGCTTGTTCGTGCACGTCAAGGTTAGATTCCGAGTCCATAATGCGATTTCGCCATGTTTAATCCGACATCTGGTATTCATTCTATCACTATTAGAATGTGTGAATGAGTTACGAAAAAGAAATACGGCTTTGGGACTAGAACAATGGCTACTTCAGACTGATGGCCACCCTGTACAGATGACCGCCTAGACTTAGAAAGTGCCTTCACCAAGAGCACCATGTCAACAGCAGTTTTGTATCACACAATATAAAGTTAAAATATAAACATACAATTTTCAAAGACACAAACAAAGAAAAGACGAATTCAACCTATCTCCCCTCCGTCCCCCCCACCCCCTCCCCCACAACCAGACACCCCTCCACCCCCTTTTAAAAAAATCAAGTAACTAAATACTGTGACTACATTGTGCAAATTCTCAACTCTTTCACTTATTGAAAGGCAACTCAACAAATAAACACTATTCATCGCAACATGAGTAATCTCAAACTACGCATAAAAAAACTCCTTTAACAATATTCTGTATTCAAAATGTAACAGAAAAAATAGTTAATCACTATACAGTGCAAAAGAACACTGGCCTAAGTACGATGATAACAAAGAGAAGAAAATAGCCTTGAGCAAGTACCAGCGGCGTCACAGGAAAATGTCTGTGATACAGGAATTTGATACGCGAGATCAGAATCATCAGTCAATGAGAAAAATAACAACAGCCATTTTAACCCTCCAATTTCTTGTCCCGCTGGCACCGAGGTGATCGGGGCCATTTTAACCTTCTTGTACGTGCTGCTACCGTTACTGTAAACTGTAGGGGGAGGGGGGGGGGGGGGGGGGCATTATGCACACCGGTTTTAACACAGCAAATTTTCACCACTTATTTTGTGTTTCCTTTGACATTATATTACATTTTCTAAAATATATGTGTCTATACTACAAATATGTTACACTGTTTGTATATTTTCTAAACTTCGTTTTCCCCGCACAAATACTTATTAATCATTTATTATACTAATAACAATCAAGGCAGCAGGGAAAATACTGACTTCTGCCAAACACAGTTCAACATATTTACTCTGAAGTACAGATGCTAAACGAGTTGACAACCTTTACAAAAAATATCCCAAACATACCCGTGTACGTCCAGCGTACTGGCACTTAAAATGTACAAACAGGATGGACATAAATCACCCAATTTAGTGGTATCACAGGTACGAACAGCAGGTATAATGTAAATCAATATTGCGCGTTACGCTATTCCAGCACAATAGCTATGAAAGACGTTTTTCTGACACGCATCAGTGGTTAATTGCAAGAGGAAAATACAACAGATACCACTGATGCATTCATGTATACAAAACAATGTGTAAGCGCACTTCAATATTTTCTTTACAGTATATTTAAGAGCTAACATAACGAAAGAACCTTTCTCATACCATTTACTGCACCTTACCACTGACCGCTTGTCAAATTACGATTACCCACATCTGAATCTACTGTAAAGAAAACTAACTGTAACAATATAAATAATGAAAATTTAATACTTCATAGCAAATATATACATAATTAACAGTCTAGAAATCAAAGGCACATAAAATACAACCACTGTAATAAATTTAATTCATATCGTACTCCGAAACCATGTGCCATGAGTTAACCCCTTGTGAATGCATTTGACATATAAATAATGAAAATTTAATACTTCATAGCAAATATATACATAATTAACAGTCTAGAAATCAAAGGCACATAAAATACAACCACTGTAATAAATTTAATTCATATCGTACTCCGAAACCATGTGCCATGAGTTAACCCCTTGTGAATGCATTTGACATTTGATATTTAACCTTTATTCACCAAGTAGGACGTTACAAGGATTTTTGTGTGGCATGGCGACCATAAAATACATTCTCACTTGTCCATTGTAGGGCTGCACATGCATTCATCATGTCATACACTCAGTTGGCGATCATCCTGTATGCAGCACCAACAAAAACACAAACAAACAAACAAACAAACAAACAAAAAACCCCACAATATTAAACACAAATTAGTCATATGTCGCAAATCATGGAATCACATTGTTCCATGGATGGTGATGTACTGAGGACAACTTCCGGAAAGAAACTGCATCTGAATCTAGAGGTTCTGGCTTTCAAAGCACGGAACCGCCGGCCAGAGGGCACAAGCTCGAAGAGACGATTGATGCAGCCACCGGTACTGTAAACAGTGTGCATGCACAAGAGGGCCCACAGTCGTAAGTTCCTAGAATGTTGCAGGAGATGCTGCCTGGTTAACCCTATTAGCCCCAAAATCCCATTTCACAAATTTTGGAGTGTTGCCTAACGACTGTGTACCAGTTGCAGGAGATGGCTTGACCATGATAATTAAAGGGTAGTGCCAGATTAGCTTGGCGCCTGAAGGCGCCAAGCTAATCTGGCACTACCCTTGAATTATCATGGTCAAGCCATCTCCTGCTGTAGGGATCCGAGGCTAAAAGGGTAAAACAAGTAGTCAATGAAAGGGAATGCTGCAGGCCTTCAGTTGATGTACAGTTTCCAGGTCTATGGCTGTTCGTCGTCTCCAGGGGGTGAGGGAACTACCTCAGTATGCTCGTTCTTGGTCACCTTGGCTCCACATTTGCATATATCCATCTCCTGATCCCACTTCAGTTCGACCTTTAAGCGACATCCGTTGCAGCGGTACCGTTCGATTAGCGTCACCTAGAAATTAAAGAGGAAAGTAGACCCAACTTTAAAAAAAACCCTCCAATTCGTTACAACGAAATACAGGACAGACAATGGATGAAGCAAGCCTTGGTACATACAACATACATTACAATAACGAGAACGCTTAACCAGCGCAGGGAAAGACACATGAACGAAATACATTTGTTTTCATTCCTACGTCACAAGACCAATCGCTTTTGCGCAAACTGTACCATGCGACCTCGCTACAAAAAAAACCTTGTAGGCCTCGGACCACAATTTGCCTTCCCTACAGTCCCATCTGTTAAAATGCCTTAGCCTTTGTCCCAGTCAACCCCAAAATTTTCAATCCCCGAAGTAGTACTACAATTGCTAGGCACAAAATCATTAGCCGTCTCATCTCATTTATAGGCTATGAACCTGAATCTGTACTAACCCCACACCCAAGCGCAGCAAAAGCTGGTAAACACCTCAAATTACCATCCGCTTGGCAACTCAAACTAGGCCGAAAAGAGTCCAAAGATTAAGGCTGGTATGAATCAAAGCACCAAACATGTCTCTTCTCATCTATTACGAAATTTCAAGCAAATTCCCACATACTACCCCTGCATAAACTTTCAAAGAAGGCAGAAGATTATTACAAATCCAACAAACGCCGGTCCTCTCTCTGACTGACTCGCCTAATTTGACTGTATACTATGGTCTGTAGCGACTAATGGCGGGCTTATTGTTGCCCTCTTTGTGACACGTCTTAGATACCAGTTTTGTTCTGTAAAAGAACACCAAAACATTTTAAAGCAGAAATTTACCTTGTTGATCGAAACAACAGGCACAAGAGTGGAGTTGTTTATAGCACACATTCGCAACAATTCTGTGTAACAGATCAGTAAAGAAAGAACCATTGCGGAATCAAAAGCACATCGGCGTCCTAATCAAATATTTTATTAAAGAATTCTAAAGTTGTTGAGGCAGTCACTCCCCTCTGCCATTGCATTACTCAACAATTATTTTGTAGAGAATACTGTTGGTCATGCAGACGGCAACGTCATGAAATATCTTTTATTACGTCATAAGTCTACGATAATTATATTATGGACGTCTGGAGTGATTCAGGTCAGAAATATAGATTCTCACATCGATGTTTAGGTATTACTGAGAATCTCACTCGAGTGGTTTTAAAACCTTATCGTACGAGCCAAAGCGAGTAGGGTAAAGTTTTAGGACGACGAGAACGAGATTCTCAATCTCACCTAAACTTCGATGTAAGAATCTATGTCTTACTCACCTATTTCTTTGCGGCAATTCGATGTGAGTTTGTTTTCAGCATGTTGTTGGGTCCCAATCTCCGCTTCGACCCAACCTCGGCCAGATTGGCACACACGAATAATGCTCAGAAATAGTATTTAGTTAGTTAGTTATTTGGGTTTAACGCCGAGCATCACAAATAGTAGGCAAATTAACTTTCAGCTTGAATCACTAAAAGTGATTTTTTAATAAGAGATATTTCAACATCAGAATCAGGTCAGACAACAGGTAGAGACCCTTGATGGCGAGGACAGCTCGCATATAAAAGGAACTTTGTGGGTTATGGCTCTCATATAGAAGAGATTTTGTGGGTTATGTTTCATCCCATCTTGAGTAAGCACGTGGCCGTTCACGCACCAGGGCTGTATCACACATGTGCTTCAAACTGTATAGTAGCCCACGTGTGTAATTCAGCTTTTCCGCTTAAAGACGGAAAGAAGGAGGTATGTAAGAAGATTTCTTCCCGCTGGAGGAAATCATTATTCGGCGACCTTTCGTCAGCTTGATTTCTAGAACGAAAATAGCGGAGGAATGAAAACAAATACGTTATTGGTAGCAGCTAGTGGTTTGCAACACGGATCCATGTTGGTCTGAGGGAGGTCAGAGTAATCATCGTACCCCTCAGGCCCTCGGCCTTCGGGATACAATAGTTACTTTGATCTCCCTCAGGCCTACAAGTGTCCGTGTACCGAATCCCTGCTACCAATAACTTATACTATACCTCGTGCAGGACATTTTCAGGGGTGATGAAACAATGGGCGATTTACCACACAACGACTTTTCTACTCCTTGCGACCATGACCTAGGAACACGATCGCAGTACCATGCCATCTTGTCGTCTACACCATTTATTTTGTGATGTTTTTATTATTTTTACAGGAGTATGTATATATTTCTTTCTTATTCGAACACTAGACACTGTGTAAAAAGACATATATTTGTTGCCACGGAAGCACACTCGGGAGTTACGAGATTTCCGTTTCAACTTTGAAAGCCCTTTTCACCCCAGCAATAGAAAGTAGAAGGAGGCGCGTCGCATAAACTGCTTAGACAATAGGGATCTCTTGGTATTAATTTTGGGTAAAATCCTCACTAAAGTTCGCGCCAGAAATATTATACCCTCGGGTGGAAAATATCTCGACCCATATTGCCATAGCACTATGTAGCTGTCTTGGCACCATGAATCTGCCTGCCCACAAGAAGGATACGGCCCAAAACACACCAAAAAGGACAACATACACGACACCCCCCTTTCTGAGACAGACAGGCAGGCATACAGCAGACAAATGAGTGAGTTGGCATTGACTATGCCAACTCACTCTTATCTGTATGCCCGCAGTATCTATTGTTGATCGGCTGCAGAGAGTCCAAAATTCAGCCGCACGTCTGGTCATGAAAGCGAAAAAGTCAGACCATGTGTCCCCCATCCTGCACGCTCTCAACTGGTTGCCAGTGAAGGAGAGAGTAAGCACAAAGTCTTGTCCACTTGTCATGTTTCTCTTTCTGGCACTGGACCCACTTATCTCGCTGAGCTCCTTCACTGTTATATCCCTTCGAGGCAATTGCGCAGTTCGTCTGACAATAAAATGCTTCGTATTCCTACAGTAAGGACTAAAGGATTTGGGCAGAGATCTTTTTCTTACCAGGGTCCATCAGCCTGGAATGATCTTCCTAAATCATTGAGACACAGTGAGTCTAGTGCCAATTTTAAACACAGCCTTAAAACCCATCTTTTCCCATCTTGATTATCAATGTTCATGTAATTAGTTATTTTCTGTTCTTCTGTGTAATTGTACATGTGGCTTCTTGATTATCAGTGTTCATGTAATTAGTCATTTTCTGTTTTCTGTGTAATTGTACATGTGGCTTTGTCACCTTATGTGTAATATTTTCCTTGTTCATATGTACGGCGCCTAGAGCATCTTATAAATCTTCCTTATTATTATTATTATTAAAATCCACCACGTCATATACTGTCTGCTATTTTTTAAATTTTATTTTATTTTAAATTTATAAATTAGCAACCAAACTCTAATTTTATACGCCAAAACATTAGTTAGTCACATGATTGTGAGTCACGGCACGGCCAAACTGATATCGAAATGCACAAGCAAGTTCTTTTAACTCTTTCACCGCCACAGTCGACTTTAGTCGACTTACCAGTAGACCGCCACTGGTAATACAGTCGATACGGAGGGGGCATTTCAAAGGGACCGTATTTCCCGCGGTACAGTGTTTCCACTGACATAACCCCCCCTCCGCCCCCCCCCCCCTCGTACTCGTACTCCCCCCCCTCCCGCCCCCCGACACACAATTTGCAGTGGTATGACCCGATGTATAGTGGAGGTTTCCCTTCACAAGGAGCGGAGCGTACACAAATGGCCGCGAGTTCGTAAATGCGCTTCCCCTGCACCAGAGGGTTTTGACCTTATTTTCAACGATGCAGATAAAGAATGGCCTGAAAATGATTCTGAAGACATTGATTATTTTGCTGATAAAAACTGGTCGCCAGAACCAGAAAATTCCAACAAGAATCCTCGAACGAATTCGGGAAAGTGTGTTTTTCCTTTTCACTGATGATGTTGTGTCACGCTTGCTCCACGTGCATTGTAAACATTGTACAGTTGTTTGCGTAATCAATCCGTCAAAGTTACAATATGAACTTTGTCATAAAATTAACATCTGCCCCTAATACAACCCAATATGAAGTAAATATCTGAAACAGTTTCTGAGATACAAACAATTAAAGAGACCCACCGTCCAGCAGTTTATACAGCTGGAAAAAAAATGTGGCGATGTGAACAAGCGTGAAAGAGTGAAACTATTGCAATACACACATGCAACTTATTTTCATAGAAAACTTAGAAACAACTCTAGATTTCTTTTTCTTTCTAATTGTTACACAGAGCACACCATTTTTATGTTTGATATACTCTAGTGATACGCAGAACACATTTTAAATCTAATGTTATGTAGGAATGTGACTTACATCATATGCCTCGTAGCCGTGCTCAAGAGTGAAAGCCAGATGGAACTGTACACGCTCTCCTTCGTAGCGGGATCCCTCCAGCTTCGCCTTAACCGGAACGTAGAAGACTTTCACCGGAACCGTGTTCTCGCCAAGGTCAAGGTCAATGTAACCAGCTAGTTTCTTGTTTTTGGCACGGATCGTTCCTTTGCAGACTGCCAGTTTACTTCTAGCTGGACCTGCAGAGCCAGCGAGTAGAATTTCAAGGTATCTGTTGCAATATATCACTATTCACTTTTCTTTCTCACGCCTGGAAATGCTCATCAGTGCCCTATGCAAATTTACAAAGGTAAGGGGAGAATATGCTAACTTTAGCACACCTGGGATATTACGTTCGTCGATGTGACCGACAGTGTTGCTGGAGACCAGTCGCCGGATTCCTTTAAAGTCCTCTCTCCCAAGAAGTTCGCGAGGGCAGCGGGGTCGGACCACGACCTTGCTCAGCTTCTGCATGTCCTCCAAAAGCAGCTGTGCCTCCACAAGACTGTCTGTGTTGCCTGATTGAAAACAATCTGTGTGTGACTAAAGGGCTCGAGGAAAAACTCTATGCTGCTAAAGTGAATTTATTATCAAAGAGGCACATAACTAGTAGTGTACTTGCCAATCAATTGATCGATCCCAGAACAAGACTGCCAACCAACCAACCATTGATCCATACCGTTAATTTATCCATCCTTCCTATTGTCAACCAACCAGCGCCCCAACACCACCCACGCACAAACTCATCCAATCAATCAATCAATCGATCGATCGATCTACCAATCGATCGATCGATCGATCGATCAATCAATTAATCAATCAATCAATCAACGCAAATAACACGAAACAGCAGAAACAGCAGCAGCAGTAACAACGAAACAACAAGAACAAGAACGACATCAACAACAACAACAACAACAACAACATCGCAAAAACCGATAATAGCTCGCAAGTCAGTGTTGATTCAGTCTTACCAGGACAGGTGCTGGAACCAAAGCCGAGAAGACTGAGCAGGATGAAGAGGTAGAAAGTGGACTGTGGGCTCCGGAAGGAGTCGCACCAGTGCCGCACATGTTCCAGCACCTTTTCAAGGCTGTACACCTGCACAGAAATGAGTGAAACAGGTCTGGTTTTCGTACACGTTTAGGGGGAAAGAAAACATAAAGAAAAAGAAACAAGAACATAAGAGCACTAAACAACGCAATTACAAAACCACCGCATACGCATACCAGCACACGACTACAACTGTTGGAAGCTTTGATTCTGTGTTAATTATTAAAAGCGGAAAAACACCTCGTTTGCAAATTGTACTCACTTATTAGCTGTCAGATGCATCGATTTTTAAACAACACATCGAACGCCGAATTTATAATGTCCTAAATGAATCGTGCGGGCGCTGCACGGACCTAACATAGTCAGTAAACAATTTTTTTTTGGAATATTTATCATTAGTCAGATTGAATCTATTGGCTTAACCTGAGCTGACATGTGAATGAGCGAATGCTATCTATCAATTTAGTGTTGATTGATTTCTTTGGAGCATTTTCGGATTGTGTTTAAACTGTTCTTCTGTCCCATTCAGCGTTGGCGCGAGGTGTTAAAGACCCTGGTGTTGACGTAAATAATGCATTATGTGTGCGTGAAATATTCAAGACCTTTGGAGTTCATGGTTCTATAAATCGAGTCAAGAGTAAAGAGGAACTACATCTAGTGAAACTAACTGCGTTTTCTAAAAAAAAAGACAGTTCCCAAGTACAAAAGGGCCTTGTAACGCCAAGTGTAGGTCCTAAAAGACCCCACACTATGCTGTGCGCTGTGCAGGTGTCTATTCATATGCTCTATGCAGCAATACACGTATCAACACATGAAAACCTTTCCAGCCAAGAACAGCTAAATCGATCGCACACCTGGGTAGTCATTCAAGAGAAACACATTTTTTTAGAAATGAGTTATAAATTACCTCAGCAAGGCTGGGATTCCTAATGGCCAAAATCCAATCCTTGTAGTCCAGCTCCAGCTTGCTCTTTTGGGTCCCGTCGTAGGCGTTCGCATTCTGAAATATGCTCTCTAGCATGCTCACGAGGCTTTTGATTTCCTCGGGTGGGATGGGCCCTTCAACAGACACAATGTTATATTGTCGCCGAAACTGAAGCTTCTTCGCCAAATATTTTAGTCTGAGTGACGTGAAGTCATCGTCTATGGCCAAAGCTTCCAATTCTTTCGAGCATTTGTTGAACAGATTACTGTACCAGATGACATACTTCTGTAGCAGGACGACATTGTCCAGAAGAATGACGTAATAGCACTCCAGAATGAGGTCTTCAATTTCAGCCACGCTGTTTTTTATGAAGGCGAAGTTGGTTCCCGACGCACGCTGTGCGAGATAGGACCGCACTCCTCCATGGAAGTACTGATTGACGAACTCGCATGTCTGCAGTCGGACATGGATATCATTAATGTATGTGTAGCAGTCCTCCAGCCCGGGAGGCGTATTCTGCCTGCATAAAACAAAACAGCGGCACGCTTCTTCGGCGTTGTGCACGATCTCGTCAAATCTTTCCTGGAAAGTGGTCTGGTCAGTCACCACAAAAGGCGTATCATCAGGACTCCAGCCTATGTACCTGGCTATTCGACGCTGAAAAAACATTCCATACATATGGTAGACATGCATGCGGGTGAGTTTTGATCCCTCATCAAGTTCGTAAGGCTCTTTTCCTGCGCTTTGATCTTCGCAAAGTTTGAGGGCTTCTTTGAAATGCTTTTCTGCTTGATCCTCGTCTTCAGGTCTGCAGCAAGTGTAAAAGCGCCCTATATGCGCTTTGAAGCTCGGGTCATCGGGGAAAACCTCACACAGCTTTTGCAAGACCTCCAATCTTCCATTATAGGGCGGCTCAGAGTCCAGGTCAGACATAATCTGTGAGAACTGAGTCTTCCGCTTGGTCTGGGTTTGTATCTCGCCGACATCTTTGTAATCTCTGAAGATGAAGGTCTTCGTCATAATGTGGGTAATCGTGGAAGACATTACGGATGTCTTTGTTTTCTTTTTTGGCGTCTGTCCAATGAACTCAATGCAAAAGGCTTTCAGGTTTCGAGTTGCCTGTTTACTGAGTCTATCACTTGTTCCAAATTTATTCATGATGCCGGAAATATTGCGGTTGAGAATTTGTTCAAGGATCTCTTTAGCGACAATGTAGTGACCAATCCTGATGTATCCACGTCTGCCTTCGTTTTGGTCTGGCACCAAGAACACCCTGACATTATGTGGAAAGTCGTCCAGGTCCAGAATGTAGCTGGGAGGCTTACCCAGGAGACTCGCAAAGAACTGACATGGCAATGACGACTGACCGTAGTAGTACACCAAAGCCAGAAACCCGAGACATTTTTGGAAGCAACTGAGCTCCCTCCCTTTGCACTGCTCGACCTGCAGGTAACCCCTGACAAAAGATCGTACGCCCTGGAATTCGTGATCGAAAACAGTCATGCCGTATTCGTACATTTGGTGAATGACCCTATCTGCTTGTACATCATCATCTAGCTTGTTCAGCGCTGCAATTTTGTTCTGCTTCTCTTCGCACGATTCCCTGAATTTGTGTACCAAATTTCGTGACTCTCGTTTGTCCACCGTGCCCGCCAGATAGAAATTGCTTTCGGTAGGTTTGAACTGTGGCGGTTTGTCTGGGCGCCGCTTGACGCAGAGTATCACCACGTAGTGGCGCTGCAAGTACATAGACAGTTGCTTTAGGCGTGGCTCGTCCTCTCCGTCGATGAGAGCAACGACTGGAAGATGAGTGCGGTCGAGAACAAACAGCAGCTTTGCCGCCAAGTCTTCCATTGACGATCCTGATCTCAGCTTGACCTGGACACATGGAGTTTCTTCGTGTAGGTCCCAAAGCACCCGCTGTGCCATGGTTGACCCTCCGGCGCCGGGTGCGTGGAAAAGGGTGACCATTCCGTTTCTGAAGTTCTTGAGATATTCGTCTCGGATGTGTTTGACCACGTCCTTGGAAATGCTGCGCTCCACATCTAGACAGTTGGACCCGACATCGTACCAGACGTACCAGTTGATTGTGCCTCCTCGAAAAAAACGATCGGATTCCTCTTTGATATTTAGATTTGTTTTTGTGTATGGGCTCTGAAGGTACAGGACGTCCAGGTCTTGAGATAGCCAAGCCACGTCCACGTCGCTGATGTTAATCAATTTGGAATCAACAGTTCTAAGCTGATACTGGTAGTGTGAAGGAGGGGTGTTGGTATGCAATTCTGCCAACTGAGCGCAAAGCTCTCCAAGGCCAATGCGAAACACCTGAACACTGTCAGCATCCTCGGAAAATGATTGAATAGCTTTCACTTCTTGTGAGTCTGACGCATTGGAGTCAGGATCCGTGAAACAAAGAATGATTTTTGGCTGCACGTGCTCCTGAAGCTTGTTAATGAACTTCTGGATGCACTTGACTTCTAAGGCCGAATTTGGCCACAATACAAGTATGGTCAAAACTGTATAAGTTTCGCAGAAGCGTGCCAGTTCCAAACAAAGTTTTTCCAGTTTCTCACGCACGATCATGGACCACTGCACATGAGAGGACTCAGACACCACGCTTGAATCAGGGATCGCTCTCTGGCCGCGAAGACTCCACCACTGGGTTCCTTTCTCTGTCAGGCCAGTGAGAGGATCACACCAAGTAAACACGCTCAGAGCACGTCGCTTCTTGATACTGTCTTCTAGATAAGCAAGGAGTCCGGAGTCTCTGCCTCTGAAATCAAAGTCGTACACAGCAATCCATGGAGCAGCGGACAACGGCTCTATGTTCTCGCAGGTGATGCGCATGCTGCCACACACGAGCACGAAATGACCTTTCTGGAACGACATTAATGCTTTTATGAGTTTGTGGGATTGGTCACTTCCTGCGCCATTTTCTGCATGTGCATGAACAGCGTCTTCGAACATCTCGTCATGTGGTGCCACAAGGTCAGAACGCGCGGGTTGATGCTGCTCAGGAACAGATGAAAAACTTCGATTTGAAGGAAGAGGGTTTGATACAGGCTGTTCAGGTGACCTTGGGGACTGGAACCAGGCATGAATTTGTCCAGAAAACAAATCTGAAGCTGCAACCAAGACATTTTTGCCGTCCTTCCGCGCCCAAAGCTCGTCCTTTTTTAGCTTCGGCGCCACATCGTCCGTGCAAATGATACTGGGAAATCCACAACCGTGACTGCTTCCTATCTCGACAACGCCGACCAACTTGTTCGCTGTCAGTATTTCCCTGTATGTAAACATGGGAGGGATTTTAAAGAGATCCTTCTGCAACAAGTTCTGAATAACTTCTTCCTTGATAGGTGATCTCAGTCCAACCAGAACGTGTCGCAGTCGCGGGCGAGGCTGGATGCCGAGAATGATGTATTTTTTGTTGTGATACGGCGTATTCCACAGGCTGGCTACGTCTAGGGTAAACTCTAGGCGGTCATGCATATATACGTCCTCCGAACGTTGCAATATGACCGTATCGTCTGGCGGCCTCTTGAGAAGATTCTCGACGAAGGCATCTACGACGGGAGGACTAGGAGTTGAGATATCTGCCTCATCTGGATTTTGTGCATTAGAACCTTCGGATGCTGGGTTCAGATGTTTCTTTGAAGTCCTCTTCTTCCTGACACCTTGTAACTGGGACGTGTCCAATGACTGAGAGGGCGAAATAGATTCGCTCGAGGTGGACTCATCCCTGTTTTCCAGACCCAGACTCACCTCTGAGCCAAAATGGCTTCTCCAAGCCCTGGTTTCCGGTTCAACAGTAACAGGCTCAAGTGCACCTTTCCCTTTTCGCTTCTTCTTTTTCTTTCGCTTTGTTTTAGAAACCACAATGACACCGTCTTTCCTCGATGTCATGGAAAAATGAGACGGGTTTCTCTCTAAAAACTGCTTGAAAGGGAAGCCACTATAGTCTTGAAAAGTCGGAACATTCGTCTTCGTGGCTTCTCGTAGTTTCGTACACAGCTCTTGCTCTAGACCGTAAAGAGGCGTCTCTGGCTCATGGCTGTGTTCAAAGATATCGTTCAGTAATGCCACGAGCAGATCGTTTTTTTTTAGTCCTGGGGACGACTCATGGGTTCCTGTAAGAGAAAAATTATATGCTTCAGCCAATCGAAGCGAGCGAGCGAACAAACAAACAAACAAACAAACAAACAAACAAACAAACAAACAAACAAACGAACAAACGAACGAACGAACGAACGAACGAACGAACGAACGATGAACGAACGAATGAACGAGCCAGCGAGCGAACGAACGAACGAACAGGGTACTCAAAAAAATGTTATCATCAATATAATAACACAGTTTATACCACTCGCAGGATATTTTCAGGGTTGGATTTGCAATATGCGATATACCTAGCAACCTGCGATTTACCTAGCTGCTGAACAAAATGGAACAATGAAATAATTTGGCTGCAACTCACGAACAAGAGCACATGATGAAATGAAAGTTTGACATAACAAGACTTGTACATATTAAAATGACGCATGTACGGATCAGAGAAATGCGTCATTTCAACTTTTGTTACTATTAATAGAAAGCTGTGACGGCATCTTGCAAAGGCACAGAAGTTTGTGAAAGTATCTACCGTTAAGGGGATGATTTTCTCGTGAATTATCGGATTGGTATGAGAGATATTTATCGGATTTGCTTGCATCTGTAATGCTTGAGGCGTCAGACATTAACATGCCGCTGATTTCACTTTGATGGCTGTTTCAGTCACATTTCAGCCCACACAAATAGTAAGTAGAAGGAGGCACGTGGTATAATGGGTAGACCATCGAAAACCGATGATGTCGTCATTGTGCATGACTTCTATTTGTGGGTGCGGGTGTGGCTGGCCAAGCCAAACCTGGAGCCACACCTGCGAGGGCAATGGGGCAACTGGAACGTAGCTGTGGGGAGAGTCGACGCTGTCTTCCTGCGAGCTCTGGCACTGGTGATCCGTTCGCGCCGATTGTGTTCAAAGAGTGTGCAGGCTTTCCTGGTGGCGGCACGCCAGCCCGATCTGTCTTGTGCTTGTGCTTCAAGTTCCTTTACCGGGAAGACGCAGTACTTGAGGCTGTCTTTTATGCAGTCTTTGAAGCGTTTCTGTGGCCGTCCTTGCTTCCTGTGGCCTTTTGAGAGTGCACCATACAGGAGTTGGCGTGGCATGCGAGAATCATCCATGCGTATGACATGACCTGTCCAGCGAAGCTGTGTCTTTAAGATCAAGGCTTCAACACTCACTAAGCCAGCATTATCCAGGACTTCCAGGTTTGTCACTTTGTTTTGCCATTTGATGCCCATGAGTGAGCGCAGGGATCTCATGTGGAAACGTCCAAGCTGTTTGAGGTGCTTTCTGAACAGCGTCCATGACTCACAGCCGGATCTTGGTGGAGAGCTTGACGTTGTTGTTATTCAACACACGAGTGCGCAGACGACCCAGGGCATGGCTGGCTTTGCTGATACGAGCTGCGATTTCCTTGTTGATAGGACCGTCAGAAGAGATGATGCTCCCCAGGTACCTGAACTGGTCGACAGTCTTCAGCTCGGTGCCTTCGATATACACTTTGGGTGGGGGGCTCTTGTGCTTGGGGCTGGTTGGTGCAGGACCTCGGTCTTGTTGAGACTTATGGTGAGGCCAAACAGTCGAGAGGCTTCCGAGAACCTGTTGACGATGGTCTTGAGGTCAGACTCCGTGTGCGCCATCAGCGCACAGTCATCGGCAAAGAGCGCCTCAAGGATCAGTCTCTCGATGGTCTTGGGTCCTGGCGTTCAGTCGACGGAGGTCGAAGAGAGAGCCGTCTAGTCTGCACTTCAAGTACACTCCCTTCTCAAGGTCACGTACTGCATGGGTCAGTACACACGTGAAGAACAGGTTGAACATCACGGGGGCAAGAACACAACCTTGTTTGACACCGATGGAAATGTCGAAGGGTGCGGATGCGTCGCCGTTTGACTGGACAACTCCTACCATTCCATCATGGAAGAGGCGGATGATGTTGGTGGACTTCCTGGAGCAGCCGAGCTTGGCAAAGATGACCTAAAGCGCTTTTCTGTTCACGGTGTCGAATGCTTTGGTAAGATCTATGAAGACAGCGTAGAGGTCCATGTGCTGCACAATGCATTTCTCCTGGACCTATCTCACAGAGAAGACCATGTCGACTGTGCTGCGGCTGGGTCTGAAGCCACACTGAGCCTTTGGGAGCGCTTCCTTAGATACAGAGCTGATCAGGCGGTTGAGAATGACTCTCGCGAGGATCTTTCCAGCAATGGACAAGAGTGAGATCCTTCGGCAATTGGCACAGTCTGCTTTTCTGCCCTTGTTCTTGAACAGGGAGACGATTGTAGCATCTATAAATTCCTGTGGCATGTTCTCCTCTGCCCAGATGCATGTCAGAATGTTGAGGAAGGCATCAAGGGTCTCAGGTCCGGCTGCTTTGAAGAGCTCTGCTGGGATGCCGTCCATGCCTGCAGCCTTGCCGGAGCTTGTCTGGTTGATCGCTTTCTTGACCTCGTCCAGGGTAGGCGGGAAGTCAAGGTCATCCAGAGTCGGTTTCTGGGGAATCATGTCCAGGGCAGCAGAGTCGACAGTGGAAGGCAAGTTCAGCAGATTTGTGAGATGTTCTCTCCAGCGCTCAGTGATGCTGCCTTTGTCCTTCAGCAAGGTGAATCCGTCGGAAGAAAAGAGAAGGGTTGTGCTGGGTCTGGCAGGGTCGTAAACAGCTTTCATTGCGCTGAACAACTCCTCGGAGTTGTTGGATTTAGCAAAGTGTTCAAGTTCTTTTGCCTTGCTGTCCCACCAGGTGTCCTGCATGTTGCGGAGCTCTCTCTGGGCTTTTCTCTGGAGGTGTTTGAAGCGGTCTTTCTTGGACAAGGAGTTGATGTCGTTCTGCCACTCGATGAAGGCACTGCGCATTTGCTCCAGTAGCTTGTTGATCTCTTCATTGTTCTCATCGAACCAATCCTGGTGTACCCTCTGCTTGGGTCCAAGCACGTCTTTGGCAGACTCCGTCACCATCCCCTTGAACTGGAACCACATTTCAGTTGGGTTGCCAGTCAACGGTCCATATGCAGTTAGCAGGTCATCAAGGTGGGACTGGAAGTTTTCCTTGACGTCCGGGCTCTTCAGCTTGGCCAGGTTGAATGACGGTCGGGTGAGCTTCGGACTCTTCCAGTCCTGTGTGCTGGTGCAATGTGTAGGTTGAGGACAGACCGCACCAGCCGATGGTCGGTCCAGCACTCGGCTCTTCTCATGGCTCTGGTGATTCTGACATCACGAGTATCCCGCTGGC
>BTPG01000001.1:145060016-145062516 GCA_036245525.1 Semisulcospira habei
GTCTCTGAAACACCTAAGGTTAACCTCATGACAGCATCGGCTTATGGTCGTCTATGAGGCAAAGAAGTAGTATCATCAGTGATGAGCAAATGCACTCCAAGAGTTCATTAAGACCTATTCCTCTTGCGTTTAGCCGCCGTGAGATGGCCTTAGTTGCCTGCTCGGCATTAAACCCAAATAACTAACTAACTCTTCCGTTTAGTCATTTTGGGGGCAAAGAAAGAGTTAAATAAGGGTTAACTCATTCAAGACGTGCTGCCTCCGGATACGCGGCTTACGCCGCGTATCCAGAGACAGCACGTCTCGAATGCGTTAATAAATGGATAATGATTGTGTGTGTGTGTGTGTGTCTGTGTGTGTGTGTGTGTGTGTGTGTGTGTGTTTTCAGCACATGAACGCACGCACGCACGCATGCACGCATTCTCTTTGAGGTAGTAAAATAATCATATTTGCACTAAACAAAATGTATGTTATATTTCAATGATGGGTGTTTGGTGGGGGAAGGGTTCGGGTGAGGGGGGTGGGAAGGGTGCAGACATGATATCAAAGATACCGCACCAAAATGATCAGCAAAAACAAAAGCAAAGTCTGCCTTATTGTTTGGAGCTCACATGCGTTTTTCTTTTAGGAACATTCAAAGTTGTTAATATTTTAAAGCTTATCCTTCTGATCCATTTCCCTCCTCTTTAACCCAACCTCTGATCAACACACACCGGCGCACACAAATAAAGGCGGACACACGGTGCTTCCCGCAATTAGTACGCTCTGTGGACTGGTGTAGCGACAGGAATTCTGAAGAAGAAGAATAGCACGAGCAGCAAAATAACGTCATTATAAGCTTAACGTCATGGCATTGCTAGTCCCACGACGCCATGTTCACAGTGACGAATTAATGTTTCACGTCACTCATCCGAAAGTCTTCCTCACAGCCTCTTCCAAGGCTGACTGTTTGATGGGAGTATAACGTGGTTCCAAAACTTGCTAAAATGAATTAATTATTATTAAAAAGGTTGAAGAGGTACAACGTTGGACTACAAACTCACCCAATGTCTGTCCCTGAGCTAGCTATATCCAAAATTCCAAGTGAATAGAACAAACATTACGGACTCAAATGCGGGTCAACCGACTGTATATCAACGGAAAAGTTTCTCTTTAACGAGTTACTTAATTTAAATAATTATGCTCGGATTGCTCTCTCTGGTCATGGGCATTCTATTGAATTTGCTCCGCCGCGACCTATCTTAAAAAGTCTCTTCTAATAATAGAAGAGACTTACAAAGGGGAGGATGGTGCACTGTATTTCAGTCGTAGGAGTAGGACTATCGATCATATGGATACATAAGACTATCGACCAACAACGTCAAAAATGTCACTGTCGATACGTAGGACTATTGATAGTAAGACTATCGATACAACCCAACATTATTACAATTACGATTATTACGATTTTTGTTGACAAGCGTTACAGGTGCATCTGAGGCGGAGGGGCAAGTGCTTCGTAGCTACAATTGTTGGAAAAGATGATTAAAGAAATAAGAAGTATGTTACAATCGCATGTATTTCAGCGAACACAGTGTATTCAAAGCCCGGATAAACATTCGATATCGCATATTTGTCCAGTCCTTCAATCCAGAATTTTCGTTTTTACACGTGCAAGTTTAACCTGCTTATGAAAAAAAAAATCTGTTGTAATCATTCTAACCTGTAATTGTAGGTAACAATTATTTGGCAATATTTGGTAAGGAGCCTGCTGGCTGTGCCAAAGGGTTTACTAACGCACGCATGGGAACTGGTGTAACACGCCAGAGAGACCTTATGGGGGGAGGGGGGGGGGGGAGGGAGTTAGGGGGGGGTGTCTTTCTAGTGTGTTACACCGGTCGTCAAGTCGCGGTCACTTTGGCGTGGTAAACTACTGTGTCAGATCGATTAGGACTCACTATGATGATAATCAAATGATCGCTGCGTAATTGATCACCAGGGTTCCTCAGCATGGTTGTCCAGCTGCACGGGGACCGGCAGGGCCAGGTCGGACTCAACAGTGACCTCTCGGGGCCATTCCCTATTCTCAACGGTGTAGGGCAGGGCTGCGTGCTGGCACCGACCCTCTTCGCCATCTTTTTTGGCGTGATGTTGGGGCGGGCCACGGTGGACCTCGATGATGACGATGCGGTGTGCGTCGGGTGTCGTCTCGATGGCGGCCTGTTTGGCCTCAGACGACTGCAGGCCCGCGCGGGGACCCTGGGCCAACTGATTCGCGAGCTGCTTTTTGCTGATGATGCTGCCCTCGTTGCACACACAGAGAGAGCCCTGCAACGCATCACGTCTTGCTTCGCAGATGCTGCCCGGCTCTTTGGACTCGAGGTCAGTCTTAAAAAGACAGAGGTCCTCCATCAGCCGGCACCCAAGACAGTGTACCGCCCTCCTCACATCACCATCGGCGAGTCTGAACTGGGGTCAGTGCGCCAGTTTGCTTGCCTTGGCTGCATTATCACGTCGGACG
>BTPG01000001.1:145067516-145182516 GCA_036245525.1 Semisulcospira habei
GATGCTTTTGGCGTGTCGTCACCAACATACTTTTCGTTTTAGGAATACTAATAATCATATGATTTTCTTCACACCAAGTTGACACTTCATCATAACTATGTTGGAGGACAGCGCTCACGGTTGAAACATTTTTATCAGATACATGTAATGATGTATCATCAGCAAATAGTTCACAATTTGTGTCGGGGTGTGATATTGACGGTGGAAGGTCATTTATAAAGTTCAATAATAACGGTGGATCCCTGAGGAACACCATGGGTCACCAGTCCTTCCGCTGAGTATTTACCATTCAAGAACACTTTTTGCGTTCTGTCTAAGAGATAGGACGAGAAAAAAGCGACTGCATTTGAGTCAATCTGATATAAAGGTAACTTCTTTAGTAAGATTGAGTGGTTAATGAGATCGAAGGTTTTTTTTTAAGATCTAGAAATACTACACCTGAAAGTTTGGACTCATTATGGCAGTAAGCCATTTGTGGGTTATGAGAGTTAAGGCTGTCCGACACGAATGTTTAGGCCGAAAAGCTGATTGTGCTGTACTAATAATGTGGTTTTCCTCCAGGAATTGAAGTAAATGATTATGTATATGCTTTTCAAGTGGTTTGGACACTGCTGATAAGATTGAAATAGGTCTGTACTCACTTGGGTCGCTCAGATCTTTGCTTTTTGGTAGAGGAGTAACTTTTGCTATTTTCAATTCATCGGGAAACACGCTCTTTTGAATCGAAAGGTCTTTTGAATACAAAGGTTAATGATTCAACAATATAAGGGAGCGCAGAGAGAGAGAGAGAGAGAGAGAGAGAGAGAGAGAGAGAGAGAGAGAGAGAGAGAGAGAGAGAGAGAGAGAGAGAGAGAGAGAGATGATGATGATGATGAAACGTTTTTATTCAGGGTAAAAAGTTTTAGGCATAGCAATGCCTATCTTCCAAACTGTCCTGCTACTCTACACATATAAAAATACATCAGACGATACAGCAAAAGATAAAACATGTATAAGTAAAAAGACCCATTCCACCCGCCCAACCCCATCAGAAAAAAAAAAAAAAAAAAAAAATAAATGAATAAAAAAATTGAAATATATATATATATATATATATATATATATATATATATATATATATATATATATATATATATATATATATATATATATATATATATATATATATGGACCTGACATGTTAATACAGACAGTAGAACTATTACATAATCTGCAGCAACAGTAGAAGAGTATTAGGTAATAGGAATCTTGTCACTAACTATACGAATAGTAGCATAAGGGAGCCGAACATACTATTACTTCTGAAGTAAATATTTATGGAGGGGATCTTTGAAGACGCTAATCTTACAAATTGATTTCAGGTGTGTAGGTAAAATATTCCACGCTTTAGCGCCTGAAAAGGACAGGCTGGTTTTACAGATGTCTAATCTAATTTTTGGAAGGTAGATCGAGCTATTTCTCGTGTTAGAGAGAGAGAGAGAGAGAGAGAGAGAGAGAGAGAGAGAGAGAGAGAGAGAGAGAGAGAGAGAGAGAGAGAGAGAGAGAGAGAGAGAGAGTTGCATTTAAAAGTCTTTTTTAATACGAAACTGATAACAAACGAATGATATGAATTAAGTTTGATACTGAAATCCTCTGACTGATAAAACAGGAATTCATCATCCACACCACAATACACGGTAACCTGTTCGTGACCTACTAATGTACTCGACATTAGTCCAGAAACGGCCACGCACGGCAGCCATATGCTCATTATGAAATAACTGAATGGCGTAATCGGTTATAAAACAGTAATACATAAAATATACAGTCAACATTGTAAGTCTGGGACTTCAGCTCATGCTTCATTGTCAACTTTCTCAACTGAACAACAGGCTTCATGACCTGCAACATGGCCGACTGTTTACTTCCGACGAGTCGGAGAATCGGTTTGCAGCTATGTCGAAATTAAAACACTGGCATTGGTTGGAGAAGGTGTCGTCCTCCTGGAATACATCATAATTTGGTAATGCATAATTCCACTGTCAGTTCTAGATGCATTCTAAATCGACTTGCAGTGGGCATACGGTTAGCTGGTTCAAATAACTTTGCTGAGCATACTGACGTTACAAACGAGTACACACACACCTGCGTGAGTGAGCTTCACCTCAAGTCACTGGCTAGGCACAGAGAACTTCACCGCTACGTTGATAAAAACATAACTTGTTCTCCTACCTGACGCTGCGCTAAATTGCACCAAGCAGCCGCCGCCGCCATTAGTAAGCTCGATTTCATCTCAGTCGAGTCATGGTGTCGACTGGCAACCGGGCTTAGTCGAGTTTGTTTCATATAAGCGGAAGAGCTTTTCTAAAAAAAAAAAAACCTATATGGGTTTCCCGTAAGCTAAAAATAACGGACGCTAGTTGCTGCGGTGCTGCACCCAGGCTGGTTCTGTGTAGTGAAATTTTAGTTTTGTTGTCGCTGTTAACCTTTTGGCTGTCGGTAGAAGTTTAGTCGCGATGATTCCTATCGTGATAAAAACCGCTACCAAGAGCCACCGGGTTAATGGGTTCTAACTATATCCGAAAACAGACGCCGCGTCAGTCTCGAATGTGCTAATGATAATGCGAAAATAGTCTGTGGGCCAGTCAATATTCCCCCCCCCTCCCCCACCGGTTCGCCCCGAGGAAATTTATGAGGTGGTTATTTCTGTCACCGGCTTAGACCTCTGTGCTATCAGATGCAGGTATCTGCCGGTGATCATCCTCTGGGTGTGTCTGTGGTGCATGTTTATGTGTAGTTACTACCGAGAATGGTGTTTTGCCGGCGAACGTTCCCATCTTACGGGCTCCCTCTAATAAATAACAAGGGCTTTACTGACAAAAGATAAAGTCAGTTATTTTCAGTTTTCTAAGACATATTCAGATATATTTTCACCGACAACAACAGCTGTTTTGGAGAAAGAAAACTTTACCCCCTTGCGGAAGAACTTTTGTGACAGAATGGACTCGGTGTCAGCAAGTGGTCCCCACTGACCTCCATACAAAATCTCATGGTGGCATAGTTGGATTCAGCAGAAATTATGCAGCCTGCCACAGATCGTGCACCACCATGCCAGAGGCCGATCAAGAAACCATCATCCCGAAGTATTGAATCTCACGAATTTTGCATTTACTGATGAATGAACTCAGTGAACAGTGCTACTGTAAATCTTGACAGTTACTTGACACCTCCCTCTAGACATATGTGATGACTTAGAGGCCGAGCTTGCAGTTGTAAAAGCGCATTTCGGGATTTTTCTCTTCTGTTCCAGTGATGGTTGCAGCAAGTTAGCATCGTTATCATCATTTTGCTTTAAATATATGACTTAAAAAAAATTGTCTCAAATAATGATTGAAAATAACACTCAAATATGTCTGCAGTCAGTTTCAAAGAAGAACGTCTTTATATTTGACCTTAGGTGTAATTAAGTACAGGTTTTTCTTGTCTTTTGTTAGTGTTCCTAATCTTCACAGCTACACATTTCCCTGCCTAATTCGCATGTAACGAAGTAGACTATTCCAAGGAACTGTTTTGCTGGATTTTGTGGGGTTTATTTTAGATACAAATCAAAGAAATGTACGTTAAAGGGCAAGAAATGTGACTTTCGTTCATTTCTTTTTTGGAAGATGTGTGAAAAATTCCCCCCAAATCACCCTGTGTAAAGTTTCAGTGTTACAAAGCTATAATAATTTATTTAAGTGATTTCCAAATAGATTCTTTAACTTATTACCCTATATTTTGCCATGTCGTGCATCTGTGTTTTGTTCGCTACCGCGCGTACGTTATTCTTTGGTAGTAGTGGTATTTTACTTTATTCCAGAGGAATACAACCGCCAGACAAGCAGATATCAGTGATATGTGTCAGGCTGCCAAGAAAACATGGTCTTGAAAATTCCCTCGGGAGGAGGGGGGAGGGAGGGTTTCACTTTCTAGCCCACGGACTATAAACGTTTTGACATGACATTCAGCAATTCCGCTCGGCACTTCAGTAAAATGGTAGGCATCTGTCTGTATTGGTCGTACTGACTCTGCTACCAACCTTTCGTTTGACTTTGTAAGTGTGGTTACTTCCCCACTTTGAATTCATCCTACGCGGCAGCTGTGCTGTATTCATCCCGCCGAAACAGAGACTGTTCAATGGTAGTGGTTAGAAAGCTGCGCAGTGAAATGGTTTCGGAAGGCATTACAAATT
The DNA here is from genome assembly GCA_036245525.1 of Semisulcospira habei. NCBI lineage: Eukaryota > Metazoa > Mollusca > Gastropoda > Semisulcospiridae > Semisulcospira > Semisulcospira habei. The sequence goes on from BTPG01000001.1 coordinate 145,071,727, forward strand.
TAGTAACTATTCAGTCTTGGCATACAGATGTCAGTGACGGCCGGGGGAGTTATACGTTTGTTACCGTTTGAGAAAGAGCAAAAAAAAAAAAAAAAAATGTATGACCTATTTCATTTTACACTGAAGCAGTAAAATATACATGGGACTGAATAGACATGTACGAGTAGTAAGCATACAGTTTTGTAACATATTTTTGGTCCACTCTGTAATCGTCCAGTTGAAACACAAGTGGGGGTAGAAAAACGAGTTTTTACGATGTGTACGGTATCTTTGATGCGTTTTACAAATTTGTTTGTTTGACAAAACAAAAATGTGCTGACAATGCCTTTTCTGCCTCACAAACTAAATAAATAAATAAATATGCATTATGTACTATATAGAGGGCCACCATCTGTATTGTGCCTCAGTCCACCTAAAGCTCGATCATAAGAGTTGTTGTGAGTAGCTGAGTGCGAATTTTTGGTTGGGGTGCAATTAAAAAAAAAAAAATTAGGTGTTCAGCAGAAAATGGTGATGGAGATGAACAGGATGGGATGAACCATAACCCACAAAGTACCTTCTATATGAGAGCTGTCTTCGCTGCCTAGGGAGGGAGAGAGAGAGAGAGAGAGAGAGAGAGAGAGAGAGAGAGAGAGAGAGAGAGAGAGAGAGAGAGAGAGAGAGAGAGAGAGAGAGAGAGAGAGAGAGAGAGAGAGAGAGAGAGAGAGTTTATCAACGGTAAAAAGTTTTGACAGAAACAAATCGTCATTTTACAAACTTGCCTTTGCTAACATCTACAACATAAAATAGGTTAAAAAATAATAATAAAGACATTATATTTACACACATTATTTCATGCAACAATAATTTAAAAAAAAATAGAAACAAAATAAAATTTATTAAAATATATATATATATATATATATATATATATATATATATATATATATATATATATATATATATATATATATATATATATATACAGAATAATAGTAACACTCAACATTCATCTCATACCACACACACACACGCACACACACACACACACACACACACACACACACACACACACACACACACACACACTATACATAAATGCATGTGGTACATGAAAGTATTAACCATCAAGGCTTGTTTAAATAAATGCCTAGTGATGTAATGTTTGGCTCATTAGGTAATCGAAAAGTTTCGTTTTAAAGATTCCAAGCGAGACTGTAGTCTTCAAATGTGCAGGAATAGTGTTCCATACAAACGGTCCAGAAAACTAGTTTTAAAGAGGTCAATTCTAGGCAGAGGTAGTGGTAAAGTAATGTTCCTTGAGGTCCGTTTGCGTTCGTGCTGTGGCATAAATTTGGTGGTTAGACACTGCGATGTCATGTTATTTAATATCTTGTGCATGAAGATGCATTTGTTGAAACTAAGTTGTTGACACAGGCCAAGAATGTTTAGATGTCTAAATTTGTCTGTGGTAGGAATGGGCCGCGTAAAGTCTATAATGTTGACAGCTCTTTTATATATAGAGTTTTAACCTGTTCATGTGAACATCACTACAACCGTCCCACACTGTGGAGACATAATCAACGTGAGACTTGATATGAGCATGAAAAAACAGTTTACGAGTATGTGTATCTGTTACTTGCCTAAGCTGGGACAACAGGAAAGTGTTGTTAGCAATGGTTTTACAGACTGTATTTATATGCGTCTCCCAACATTGTTGTTCGAGAGAGAGATGATGATGATGCTGCTGATGAAACTTTATTTTCAACGGTAAAACGTTTTGACAGAAAACAAATCGTCATTTTACAGACTTGTCGTTGCTAACATCTACAGCATAAAAAAGAGGAAACTAAAAAAAAAGGGGAAAAAAATGAAGAATTATTTACATACAAAACACAATAGCATCATTATAGGCAGGAAAATAATAACACTCATCACACACACATGCACACACGCATGCACGCGCACACGCCGCACACACATACACCCACCCACACAAACAAACACGAGCACACACACACGCGCGCGCGCGAACACACATACCAACCATCTGCATGAAATACATGAGGTACAGGAGATATTGCAGGACCTGAGAAGTAATAAGTTTGACTCATCAAGTAATTATAAAGTTTTCTTTTAACAATTTCTGGTGAGGTTATAGTTTTCATGTGTGCAGGGATTTAATTCCAAGCAAACGGACCAGAGAATGACATACTAGTTTAAAAAAGGTCGATTCTTGGCAGTGGTAGGGGTAAGGTATTGTTTCTTGAGGTCCGTTCACGTTCTTGATGAGATATAAAGTTAGTGATTAGATACTGGGGTGTCATATTATTCAGTATCTTATGTATAAAGACTCATTTTTAAAAAAGTAAGTTCCTGACGCAGACCGAGAATGTTTAAGTGTCTAAATTTGTCTGTGGTAGGGACGAGGCGTCTATCTATCATTTTTACAGCTCTTTTATGAGAGAGAGAGAGAGAGAGAGAGAGAGAGAGAGAGAGAGAGAGAGAGAGAGAGAGAGAGAGAGAGAGAGAGAGAGAGAGAGAGAGAGACTTCGGCGCGCTAGAGAGAATTACGTCATATTTAGAACATTTTGTCAATGTCTGCATGGTGACGGAGTTGCCTCTTTTACGTCACCGCCACTGTCTGACTTTCTCTAGAAGTCAAGGGTTTTTACTGTTTTAATTCTTTTCTGAAAAGAATTATTTTTTACTGAAGAAATTGAAAGGATACAAAGCTGGCTAACAAACTCATCCAATGTCTTTATCCATGCTAGCTATATCCAAAATTTCAAGTAAATATAAGAAAAATTACGGACTCTAATGTGGGTCAACCGACTTACTATAAACGGTTGTTTATGTCTTAAATGAGATATTCAATTACAATAATTATGCTCGGAGGCTCTCTTAGCCACCCCTTTAAGAAAGTATTGCCAAGTTTCAAGCTTGTGTGTACAGAAATATCGGAGATTCTCTTGTTTACATACATACGCGCATACGCACATACACAAATACATACATAATACATACATACATGCATACATACATACATACATACATACATACATACATACATACATACATACATACATACATACATACATACATACATACATACATACATACATACATAATACATACATACATACATACATGCATACATACATACATACATACATACATACATACATACATAAGCACATACGCACATACAGCGCTTCGCGCCAAATGTACGTTCAGCAGCGAGGTTAGCGTAACTAGACATGACGTAATTTGTATCTTGTTATTTCAATTGTGAGAGGTTTAGGCCTGCCCGCCTTTGACATCAGGGAAATGCTATTAAATTCGCCCCACCGCGACCCGTCCTAAAAAGTCCCTTCTATTTATAAAAAGAGTTCAGAAGGGAATTTAGTCTGCTGACGTGTGCCTAAGACCACACGGACCAGACCATGCTTGACAAGTTAAATATCTTGATTTAACTGATCAACAAGATGGGATGAACCAGCCCACAAAGTCGATTCTACATGAGCTTGCATGTATTAAACACTTTTTGCACAATACGCCCGCGGGTCTACATCATAAGAACAAGATGAGGATTTCATCCCAAAGTCTGCCGTATTGTTTTGAGCTCACATGAGTTTTTCTTTTAAGGAACATTCAAAATTGTTCATATTTTAAAGCTGATCCTTCTGATCCATTTCCCTACTCTCTAACCCAACCTCTGATCAAACACACACCGGCGCACACAAATAAAGGCCGCGGACACACGCCACTTCCCGCCATTAGTACACTCTGTGGGCTCAGTAGCGACAGGAATTCTGAAGAAGAAGAATAGCACAGGCAGCAAAATGACGTCACTGTAAGCTTCACGTCATGGCTTCTCTAGTCCCACGACGCCGTGTACACAGTGACGAATTTGATGTTTTACGTCACTTATCCTAAAGGCACGCAAGGGTATCTTCCGCAAAGCCTCTTCCAAGGCTGACTGCTTTCTTCCACACGGCCTCTTCCAGGGCTGACTGTTTGATGTGAGTAATACGTGGTTTCAAAACTTGCCCAAATGGATTAATCCTTATTAAAAAAGTTGAAGAGTCACAACGCTGGATTACGAACTTATCTAAAGTCTAGCTTTAAGCTTTCTATATGCAAAATTTCAAGTGAATAGAACGAAAATTACGGACTCAAATGCGGGTCAACCGACTTTATATAAACGGCAATTTTTGTTCTTTAACGAGTCACCCAATTTAAATATGCTAGGACGCTCTCCTGAATACATCTCGATCAAAGCATTTAGTAAAATTTTAATTTAGGCCTGAACTGACGTACACAAACTCCGGAGACACTCGTGTCTACACACACATACACACACACACACACACACACACACACACACACACACACACACACACACACACACACACACACACACACACACACACACACACACACACACACACACACACACAGACACACACACACACACACACACACCACACACACACACACACACACACACACACACACACACACACACACACACACACCCACACACACACACACTCTAGTCTCACATACACACGGCGCTTCCCGTCAAATGTACGTTCAGCAGCGCGGTTAGCGTAGCTAGACATGAGGTAATTACTATTGTGTTACTTCACTGTCAGAGTCCGATGTCTGCACGCCTTTGACGTCACAGGCATTCTACTAAAATCGCCCCATCGCGTCCCATTCTAAAAAGTCTCTTCTATAAAATGAAGAGACTTCAAAAGAGCAGGCCGGTAGGCTGCAAAACAAACGAACGCCATGCATGTTGTATCCCCACAAAACCTTCAGAATGCTGAAGTTGGTGGGCAGACACAATGCAAAACATACATGAACCGAGTCTACTTTCAATATGCTTTTCTCCCTCAAAAGACTGAGTTCTCTGGGAAAGACTGCTTTTAAGACCAGGAAAAATAACATATGACATTGATAAGATATAATTCAAAGTTCAAACCGTAACTAATCCTGTCCCACGCCAGGAGTTAAATAACCTGCATCAACCGTGCGCGTCATAAAAATAGTGTTCACCCCCCCCCCCCCTCTCATTTCATCGTAAATATGTACACGTGTTTGTTTTGCTGGTGATTTTTATTTGATTTTTATTCGATCATTTGAAAAACTTGTAGGGTAGTTTGCTCTAAAGCCGGACAGGATCGATTTTAGCGGTTTGTTTTGAACAATAAAAGTTGCTTTCATACAAAGACAGAACAATCAATACTTTGTTTCAAGTCCCTCCTTCTGAAATATTTACTTTCCGTTGTGATTTTAAAAAAAATTTCTAGCTCTGAAGTCAAATCCTTAAAAGACGTCAACTTTAGACGCAAACTAAGTTCAAGAGATGAGATGCTAACAGTGCAAGTATGTGTTTCTGATTGTACTCGGCTTTGAGAGAAAGAACGCACAGGCGATAGGTAATGCCTACACACACGCCCCGATCCTCATCGGATACACCCCCCCTCCCTCCGCCCCCTCTTTAGTCCGGTGTCTCGCGGATGGATATATCGCGGCCCCATTTTGTGGACTCCGACGACCGCGATATGTCGAAACACAGCTGTAGGACGTAATACCTCTCTCTATCTCTCTCTCTCTCTCTCTCTCTCTCTCTTTCTCTCTCTCTCTCTCTCTCTCTCTCTCTCTCTCTCTCTCTCTCTCTCTCTCTCTCTCTCTCTCTCTCTCTCTCTCTCAGTCACATATGCGTGCATCCCCAAGAGGCATAGATCCTCATGTGCCCGGAGGGCGCATGAACATCTATACTTCTTGAGGATGTTGGAGCGCTCATGCACGCACGCACACGCATACATACACATCAACGCGCTTTCAGAAGAGTAGCATGAAGCTAGGTAAAGTCAACTTGATTTCACCCAAATTATAGCAAGACTGAAATTGTACAGTGAAATTCTAGTTTTGTCACCATTTTCCCAACAAGTCTTGAACCTAAAGCGAAACTCATATCACGTCAAATATAAAATTACGTAAAAACAAAAAACACGTCATGACAAACCAATGACGCGTATGCACTGCGCGCGCCCTTTATAGAGTTCACTATGACGCATTGGCACATCTGCGTGGCTTTTTCAAAACTGAGGAGACATTTCAACATCAAAATAAAGTCAAAGACAAAAGGTAGAGACCCTTGACAGCGAAAACAGCTCTCATATAGAAGGGACTTTGTGGGTTATGGTTCATCCCATCTTGTTTTTTTTTATTTCCTCGTGTGCATACGCGTGCAACCATGCGTGCATAATAGCGATGGTAAGTAGGCCCACTTACTCCCAACATGCACACTACATATTTCAAACCTCTGAATCACCAGAATCAAAACATGTTTTTCTCGCTAACCCAGTGACCGCGGGGTACACAGCTATTCCTGGACCGTAACAACAGACTGAGCTGCGAACGTTAAACAACCTTTTGTGAGTAGACGGCAGAATGGGCATAATAGGTATAAAAATACATCCGTATTAAATACACCTGTATAAAAATCCAGTGGACGCCACGTCATCGGGCAACTCCTCTCGGTGTAACATACTAAAATGATTATCACGCCAGACCAACCCAGGGTTGCATTTACTTTTGCCGAAAAGACCCCGTATCATTTTCGTCTAAGCCGGACGCAGGTACGCAGAAGCTTACTTCCCTTATTTTACTGATGTGAAACGCTACTGTGATCACGGATCGAATGAACTGACGTACGACAAAGTAGCAAGTAGTCAAGAGTCGAACTGGCGTAAGGGTCATTCTGTTGAGTTACGCCGTCACTCAAGCACTTCCTGAATCGTCCACCGCTTGAGACATTAGAAAACGGCATAGGTGAGTTTCAATTTTATCATTGTTTTTGCTTTGTTTTGTTTTAATCAGATTGAGCGGGATTAGTTAGTGTCCGTGCGAGAATTTGAAACAGTAAAGAACCAAGGCCACAAAAGTGCATGTGAGTGACGGCGAGTACTGACTGAGGCGGGTCGCGTTTAAGCTGTACAACCGTCATCGTTGATTGGTCTTTTGACATCGGAGCGCACAATCGTGTTTCGCAAATCTCTCCGCAAACAACCACTTTTCTATACCAATCTTAGTACACATATCATTCAGTGACAGTTGACCTAATACGAGTTACTTTTAAGAAACTCGAACAATGTGTCAGTTTTGCTGTACAGTCGCAATTTGTTTTCTCCACGAAATCAAAGACTGATTCTACGTCCCTAAATGCGCCCCAGCTATATTAGCCCAGTATAAGAAAGATCAATTTTCACGTGAATTGGCCAAATTTTCAAACTTGAACCAGCGCAGGCATACATGAACTATGCATGCTTGATCTCGATATTAAAATCTGTAGGGGCTCTATTGAGGGTATTGAAAATGGCTTGTTCTTGTCTTTTCACGACTGTACAGCAAAATCTACAAATCAATAGGAGTTCAGTAAAACATATTCTATATTAGTTCAACTGGCACTAACTGATATTTTGTTTTTAAAGTGGTACAGAAGCGGAGATTTTGGGGAGAAAAGTTGTGCGCTCCGATGTCAAACGGCCTGAAAGTACGGTTGCATATATATCTGCTTGCTAAGGCCGGCCGTTCTAGCTAGCGAGCAAGCTTGGCTGGCGTGACCACGCTACACATAAGAGTATCTCTGTACAATGCCGATTCGAAGGGGCCGCCAGTCGTATGAGGACGCAGAATGCTTTTGTACAGAGTAAAGACCTTTCTGTTTCACTCTAATAAAAAAAAAAAAAAAAAAAAATTCCCGCAAGCTCATTTTCAGCCCGTTCCACACAATGCTATGATACTTCACTCACATAGCCTCTGTGCCATAACTGATCGCGCATTATCGTGGCCGTTCACTAATTAAACACTGTGTAATCACAGGAACTATACAAATTCTGACACATGTACTGCTTATGTTCTGCATGCCATCTGTTTAGAGAGAGTGAAAATTTTGTGTCTGCAAAAAAAGGGACCGATTTAAAAAAAAAAAATCTGACTCAAACTTTCAGTCTATTCCCCAACGCCGAGCTTTCAGTCGGCACCTTTGTCCCATGCCTCAGCCCTACAACACACGCTCTGTGTGTGTGGTTGCAGGTCACAGCATACATTCGAATTAGGTCAGCAGGTCAGGACCAGTGTTTAAAAAACACCAAACCAAAACAACTTCTGCTTTCTTTCTCATTTTGTACAGAGGCAGTATGCTGGAATTTGCTTAAAAATCTCTTGATAGATGAGAAGCGACATGTTTGATAATTTGATTCATGCCAGCGGCCTTGGTTTAACCAGCGGACTTTTTTTGGCTTAGTTTGAGGTGGCGTGCAGATGGTGATTTGAGGTGTGTACCAGTTTTGGCTGCTCTTGGGTCAGTGTAAGGTTGGTACGGGATCAAGTTTATAGCTAGAAGATGAGACGGTTGATGTCCTGATTTTGTGCCTGTCAAATGTGCAGCAAGTGGTAGGTAGTGTTATTTAGGGGATTGAAAAAATAGAGGATGACTGGGACAGACAAAGGCTACGGCATTTTAACAGATAGGACTGTAGGGAAGGTCAATTGTGGTCCAAGGCCTCTCAGAGGCACTACAGGCCATATGTAACATAGTCCAGAGGCGAGTTCAATGTAACCATATCATTGAGTTGGGACTTTTGCAGGGTGTTTTTTTTTTTTTTTTTTTTTTTTTTTTTTTTTGGGGGGGGGGGGGGAGGGGGGGATGAAGGTCACAGGTCAAGGGCAAAGATTAATGTAGAAACTGCAATGAAACATTGTCAGCAGGTTCATTCATTCAGGCAGCTGACCTCAGAGTGAAGTCAGCCGCCAAAAGAATGTAACATGCAGAAGTCATTTTGTATGATCCAGCTACATTTGTAATTGTATACAACGTAGGCTGCATCTGAGGAGTTATTCTGCTGTAATTGTCATGAGGGATGTCTCTGGTGCCTATTTTGAGCTGAATACAAGCACTTTCACACTACGTAATGCTCAGTCGAGCGCATTGTGATGGGAGCAGCATCTTCAGCCACCGGTACAGGCTTTTCAGAAGTGTTCAAAGGTTTGGCATACACATGCAACATAAATCAGGGGTTTTGAGACTCTGACAAGTATGTTCCATATACGAATGTATTGTACATAACATGTTTTCTCTGCTAGCTCCTAAATATAAAATAAGCACTCCAGACACTTGTTTGGGTATGGGTTATGACCTGTATAGCACATTTTGGGGCTGTCTTGTATAGTTTTTCGGCTGTGGGATAGCCCACAGATCTAATGTTTAAAAGGGGATGGCAGCTGGTTACAGGCCTCTTCCTGCTTGCTGTCACCAGACGACAGGGTCTGTGAGAATGCCCGGGTTTTGTCTTTTTGGCTGCCCTAAAATACACAATGAAATGGCGGTCTTCGGTCTAAAACCTCACTTTTCATCAATGTCAGTGTTATTTTAACCTTTTTCAGTTGTTTAGCTCACCGGGAGTCAGTTTAGCTGTATTGCATGTGTATGTAAACTTGGCAAAACAGAAAAAAATAGGGGAAGGTGGGCAATAAATAAAATATAAAAATAATTAATTTCATGTGCCTGTATCTCAGACATATTACTTGACGTGCATGCCAGTTTTGGAGGCATTCTGACCATATCTAGTCTGTTTTTCATATCATCAGATATACATGATCCAAAACATAAACAGCATAGTGAACGGCCACAGTGACGCGTTACACATAATGGGCCACAACAAACAGATGCAGCAATTCAGTGGTGTCCCATTGGGTTGGAGTTAGCTGGTGTCTAGGATAACACTGATGGCAGATTAAATGGTGTTCAGCTGGGAAAGTTTCTCAGTCCTGCAGTGAGGCGGTCACAGGTTTAGTCTCCCTACAGACCTGTCCAACTAGGTCTGTTATACCTTATCCCCTGTGACTTCAATCATTGGCCAGAGTGCTAGGGGCTTTCCCGTGCTATTTTTTTTTAACAAGAAACAGAATGTCACTTAACGGCCCAGAGTTGTGCGAGAAATAATATTTACAGGCAAAGTTTTGATATAAACCGTGATACACAATTTTTGACGAAAACTGTGAAGCGGAGAAAGCAGAACGGCTGACAAATAGTCCATCAGGTCAAAGTTTACCCTAATTACAAACTGTTTATTTTTATGTGATAATTTTCATTGTTATTGTGATTATATTTCACACGTTCTCTATAAATAACTTCACAGACACTGAAGTCATGTTAAAAAAAAAAAAGCTGCAGTCATTGACTTTCTGTATCATATGATTCGGAAATAGGTCAACTTCCACCGATGTCATTAGGTTGTCGTTGAGTAAGCTGAGAAATGGCACGGTTATTTTAAAGCGAACAAAGTAGGATGTCACAGGCTGAGAAACGAAAATAGTGCATTTTCGTTGGTAAGTTCAGTGTTCAGTACAGCGTGTCACTGCAGGACTCTTGAAATAACTGTGCCTAAGAGGTCTGACGGGCCCGCATAGCAACATTTTACGCTACGCCGCCCCATGGAACAGAAAACTTTTGCGCACTAAGAATTTATTTACTAAGTTTGGAAGGCGCTAAGGCAAAGAACTTAAGACTGACTCACTAAGCTCGCTACATGCATTCCACCCAAATTTCTGCGCTCCGATATCTTCGCTGCCATAGTGCGCTCCTCATATCCCGACCTCCATAGCGAGCGTCTGTTGGGTCCCAACCTCGGCATCGACCCAACCTCGGCCAGAGTGACATATAATGCTCAAAAATAGTAAAGTACGTTTAATTACTAAAAGTTCTCAGAATGGGTATAATAACGGTTATATCAGTGATTAGCCATACCACTGACCTACAATTTTACAGCATTGGTGTGACATATAGTGCTCATAAAAAGTAAGGGACGTCATAATTTCAGCTTGAATTACTAAAATGTCGGAAAACACATCACATCTGCAAACTGCAGTCCCCTGTTTTGGTCTGATAAATATTTAAACTTTTTGGGACATTTTAATAATTCAAGCGAAAAGTAATAGGTCCTTTACTTTTTTGTGAGCACTATATGTCACACTAATGTGAAATTGTAGGCCAGTAGGATGGCTAATCACTAATTATACCGATTCTGAGGACTTTTAGTAATTCAAGCTAAAAAATTAGTATACCTTACAATTTGTGACCAGTATATTTCACTTTAACCGAGGTTGGGTCGACGCCGAAGTTGGGACCCAACAGGGTCTGCTGCGAGATCACAATCACGGTGTAGTTTTCCCGCCTGATTCCCGCCCAGAGTATCTTGTGCTACCGAGTCGCCGCGGCGTTTTTCCCGGGCTAAACAGGTCACTCACGCTAACGGCCTCAGTGCTGGTGTGGCACGGCCAAACGTATGTGGCGACATACAGAGACTGTTGTCACTTCGCAACTCATCAACGGTATGTAGCCTGCGGTGAGACTGCTAAGATAAATGCCACTTAAAAAAAAAAAAAAATCCCATCTGAAGACTTTCAGCGACGGACATAGTTACAGCTGGGTGGCGGTGAACGCTACCCAGCTGCAAGAGACATAAACCCTCATGAGCCCCGGTAGTCGCTCGGGCTCATGAGGATTTAGTCTCTTCTTTGAGTCGTACGTTCTTTGTGTCTAATTTTGTCCCATTTACGACTGTGTTCTTCATGAGAATGTCAGCCGTCAGGGTGCAGTCACTTCACCGAGACGCACAATTTGTCAGTGTTCACAGCAGCGAAGGGGTTAAATATGGATGCTCCTCATGTTTGACCTACGTGCGTGTCACCCACGCTTCTGTTAAATAGATGCGGAATTTAAGTTGATTTACACAGACGAAATTTACCAAACAATTCAAACGGCATATTTGTCAAGTTCACTGCGTTATTATATCACCAGTCTCTCCATCCCTGCACATCCTCCCCAGCTGCAGATAGTCCTAGCTCCGCTCCACCCTACTCGTGTCATTCCGTGTGCACAGCTGAGAAACATTTACACACTATATGCACCCTACAGTATTTTTGTGCTCTATTAGAATCGCCAAAGTACGCACACATCTGCCTGCTTGTGGGTTTATGAGTCTATATTTGATAAGATAATAAAATAAAATAACAATAATACGGATTTGAGTGGGCTACAGAAATCAGTCAAGTTGTTGGTCTGAAACACTTTATAAAAGTGTTCAGGAGATCATAAGGGACGAAATAAATGGGTACTTTCTCATGCTGATCTCCATTTGGAAGATCAGTAAGTAAGACATGTCATTTTTTTTCATCAAAAATTTATAACGTTTTAAAGTTGTTGTTTTGTTTCAAGTCCTGTCCTACTGAATCTTATGTGCCTGTCATTGAGGAATTGATTTAGAAATTATACCTGTGTTAGCTCTTTAACGTTTGTGCGTTTAGGTATGCATCCCTCCGTCCTTTAGGTCTTTATTGAAGCATATCCTCTAAAGATGCCGAATATCAACGGTGACAACACATAGGTACTGTAACATCGAAAACAGGGTGAGCGGCACTTTGGCTTTTATGTATTTTATTCACAAGTACCATTCACAAGAGAACCCCTTTAGAATACCTCCACATAACGTATAAACAAGACAAGCGATATTTTGATTTTAATAACGTTTCAAACTAATTCCTGTATTGTTAGTACTGTTGTTTGTACGTTTCAGTGTCTTACAACGAGAGCATTATTTTAAAATTAGATGTGGCGTGCTAGTTTTCTAAAAAAAAAAACATAACCATTTGCACGCTTTAATTTATTTTTGTCCAGTTTGACTTTATTGAAATATACCCCCAAAATACACCGAAAAGTGTTGACGACAACGTATGCACTGTAACAAGAGAACAAGGCGAGTTACATTTTTGCTTTCAATTTCTTTGATTAATAAGTACCAGAATTTTGTAAAAAAAAAAAAATCTTTATAGAATACTTTAACCGTATAGAGATATCGACAGGCCGTTTAAAGGTCAATTTTATGACGTTTTTGAACTCTTCTTTTTCTTATCAGCACAGTTTTGCTAATATTTGGGATTTTGTTACTGATTAAATTATTTTGAAAATAAAGCTTGGAGTGTCTGTTCTCTAACGAAAGCTTCAGTTAACGCTTAAATACAATTCTGTCCATCCAATGACGTTTCTTGAAGTATACCCCCCACATATGCTGAAATTAGCATCGTGAGAGGATAGGTAACCTAACGTCGGAACAGAATGAGTTACATTTTAATGTTTTCTATCAGCTGATATCATTTGCAAATACCAAGGTAGTGTGATAAATGGCCTTCAAAAGAGCTCTGCATAATCAGTAAAAAAAAGGATGTTTTGTAAGAACGCAGTGATTAATATTTCAAACTTACCATTTTGTTTCCATTACTGTTCCTCAGCAATGAGATTCCTCTGATGGAAGAAATTATAGTATAATACGATTAGGTACATTAGCTCACTTACGCACCCTCAGTCATGATCATTCATATCAATTAATATGTCAGCCCAGTGAGTTTTTGTTGTTGTTAAAGGATACCACCTCCCGTACCAACACTCCCGCCCCAAAGAAAAAAAAGTTAGAAATAAAGAAATAAGAAAAAGTAAAAGGCTGAAAGAAATGTGAACGACACGCTAGACACTGAAACATTAAAAGAAAATCTACACAATATTTTCTTGGAGATCCTTCATTCAGAACATAAAAGACGCAAAAACGCAAAACCCAAACACCACCTACATTTCCCATTTTGTGAAAGATGTGTTCACTTATATCGGTCTGGTGAGTCTTTAAGCCCTACAAATGTTGTTATTATATCATACGCACTGCGCATGCTGATTGTACTTCCTTAGTTTTGTAGTCGTGGGTCAGGCCGTGCGGCAGCGATACAGCGCATGTCAACAGATCTTGATGTGTCAGGTTCGATGCCTGGAACCGCGGCGTCAGGCTTTTTTACTTCTTGTAGCATGCAGGTGTCACCATAAATTGGGACGCAGCGTCGGTTTTTTTCCTGTGGGTACTCCGACCTTCCTCCTCCTCTCCTTTGCTACAGTTTGAAGCCACCTCATTTGCATGCTTGAGCTTGCCCTTAGCACATGCGAATGTACTATGTTTGTGTCTCGCGCGTGAGTGAATTTACTGTCTTCTTTGATCGAGTTTTTGTGCCGGCACATTGAGCTGATTGTCACTGGGATAAAGCGCCTATATAAATTGCTGTATATTATTATTATTATTATTATTATTATTATTATTATTATTATTATTATTATTATTATTATTATTATTATTATTATTATTAACCCCATTACCTACCCCATCCCATCCAGTCCCCCACCTCCTCCAACCGACATCATAGGAAATTCCAGTAAGACACAATCTGCCCAACTACCTGATACGTGGTAGTCGTGGTCGTAGTATGATGCAATCACACCAGACACACTCACGTAGGGTTTTTGTAGAAAAACCTCACTCAGTTGAAACTCGTCACACGTGGCACAAGTTTGTAGATCACACTGGAGTAACAGTTCCAACAGTACTTTATTCTCCCGACTGATGCACTCTTAGCACAATACATCCACACATTGATGCACTATCTCTCACAAGTGAATCCGCACTTTGATACACTGTCTCTTACAAATGCATCCACATACTTCTTAACACCCTCCTTTTATAGTTTTACAGATTTCCAAAATAATCCCGCAATTTACACAACTCAACCAATCAGAAAAGAATACGTAACCAAAATCATTAATATTCATTAAAAAGAACACTCTAGATTTTTCTACAATCGCGCCTGTTTCAGAACCTTCCAGCGTAATCTAGGTCGGACTGTGCTACAAGTTAGCGAAATGTGCAACATTCTAGTTACACACACACACACACACACACACACACACACACACACACACACACACACACACACACACACACACACACACACACACACACACACACACACACGCACGCACGCACGCACGCACGCACGCACGCACGCACACACACAAACACACACACACACACACACACACACACACACACACACACACACACACACACACACACACACACCAAAACGCAATTCTCCATGCAAAACTAAACGAATCATACTAAAAAGGTAGGTCATTGTAATTTAAAATAACGCAACTGAACATCGGATCTTTTCCTATGATCAACACACACATGCCCTAAAAGATTAACACAACCACAAACGTAGTAACACTGTTCAACTGCCTTGTAAACCTTCAACAATTTTATAAGAAAACATGAGTCATGGCCAGAAATCGAACATTCCCTGCATTGACTATTTTTCGTCAACCATTGAACTTACCCACCCGTAATAACCCCCCACCCCCTCCCCTTTCCGCCAGATAAATAAATAAATACGAAATTCACCCACAGTCCAGACACTTGGACCCTTCCCCCCCCCCCTTCCCCTTCATACTAATACGTTCTGACTGAATCTTGGCTGAAAGTTTTCCTGTGTTAATTGTACGTTCTTACTTCACCAATTATATCCGTTATATATAGTTTTACGAATGGTACCTGTGAATAAAATACATAAAAGCCAAAATACCACTCGGACTGTTTTCGATGTTACATTACCTATAATGTTGTCACCATTGATATTCGGCATCTTTAGGGGGTATGCTTCAATAAAGACCTACATGCTGGAGGGATGCTTACCTAAACGCACAAACGCTGGAGAGCGAATACATGCATAATTTCTAAATCAACCTTTAATATACATTTAATATACGAATCCATCAGCCTTAGGTCTTTGGACCCTATTTTCGGTTTCTGCTAACCACGAAATCTTAGTCAGTCGACTGCAAACGCTTTTGAGCAGTGGGTAGCTCGTGCCACAACCCGTAGATTTACAGTGCGAAGAGCAGTCATTAATTCATAAACAATACCCGCGCTCTGTTCCACAACAAACGTCTATACGTTTCTTACAGTTAAACTCGCTAAAGTAGAAACTGAATCATTGCGAAAAACATGTACATCTGAGTATTACATTTCCCTGGGACTTATATCTGCAGTATTCATATTGGTCTTTTTTAGTCTCTTTAATCGTTCTTTATCATCACTCAGTGTTAGCATTAAGCCCTCTCAGTTGTCTTTTCGCGTCTCGTTCTTTGTGTCTCTACGTTTTTATGCGCTTAGAGCCAGTGTGACAAATGCTGGGTTACAGCGCTATATAAATGCTATTATTATTATCATCATCATTATTAGTCTACAAAATAAAGTAAAATAAAGACCAACATAACTGAGTAGGTAGATGTACTTTTTCAAACTTTTTACTTACATGTGATACTTTATTAATATCATGTAGGTACATGATATTAATAAAGTATCAACATGTAAGTAACAAGTTTGAAAAAGTACATCTACCTACTCAGTTATGTTGGTCTTTATTTTTTTGATAGCACGGGTTTTTCAGAAATTAGGTTTGATAGATTAGCTTTCTAAAAAACGTGTTTAGTAGACTCATAAAGAAAACTGTCTAGTAAACCTTACCTAAAGTTTGATCCCCCACCCCCCCCTTCGGCTTCCAATATACTGGAAAAACTATTGCCAACAAATCATATGCACTGAAAGGTTTTGGCACAGTGGATGCCGCTTAAATGCTTTCGGTTTATTGTATTTAAAAATACCAGGACAGTTCATGAATTGCCTAGAAGAATAATTCTATACAACAAATATAGTGAAGTGCTATTAATATCGTAGGTATCGGCAACCATACGTGTGTATAGATTTACATGATACAAGTCTTGCACAGTGCCATAGCAGACGGTGAATGAAGCGAAATACAAAAAGCATCATGGTGATCCGATAAACCGTTCTAGAAATATAGCGTAAAATGTGCCCTTTGAACTGTCCACGTTTTGACCCAAAATCGTTAAATTGGGGAAAATGGCAACTTTAGGTTCCCTTATGACTCAGACTATAAGCCGTAAAGAGTAAAATAAAAAAAAATCTAGGTACACGCGCTCCGATCACTGCGTAGATTGTGCCTATTTTGTCTGGGCTTGTACTACAAACACACATCAATAAACCAACGTCCTTTTAGCTTCATATCTCATAGACTACTTAATCCTTCAACTTCAAATTTAGCCCTACTAAAGTAAATAAGAAGAGCGCTATGCACGTGAGTGTTTGTGTGACTTATCTGAAGGTCTGACTTTTTTGGAAGCCTAACATATATGCTTTACAGTGAATCACAACATTATTCTTCCAAGGTAACCTTTGATAACATTTTACAATGATCAATGATCAAGGCAACTGGAGGTCATCCAATGCTTGAAAAGTGGTCAGTGTGTCTCAAAGTTTGAGACTGCTTATTTGCATCTCCTGACATGCATATTACTCAGCTTGGAACTTGAATAGCATTTCTGTATGTTCCAGTCTGGTTGACATCTGGCAGCTCAAGGTCACAAACGTCTAGTAATGTGCGAAAATCAGTTAAAATTTGTCTGTGACTGCAATTCTAAAAGGCTCTGTTCTGTGGCCAGCTAAAGCTTATCATGGTATATTCCTTGTTTATGAAAGGGGCTTTCTTTTGCATATTGATAGATTTGATCCCAAGTGCAGGCCAAGGTCATGGATTAGCAAATTTGTCAAAATGAATATGCGTTTTCATAACTCAGAGTGTTCCAGTGTGCTTTGTTAGTTTCCTGTGTTGGTGCCTATATACGATAAATGTTTATATACACATCCATGTCAGTGACTGACCTTGAGGTGGGGTCAAGACTACAGTTGATGTTATTCTTATTTTATAGTCTGAAAGTTTCTAGTTTGCGGCTAGTTGCGTTTCAGCGCAGGCGTTGATAAAAAACGGTACGTTAGAAAAACTAGCAACACACTCATGAAAACTTTGCAAGTGTAGTCCAGAATTATGTTTTATCCCACCACAGATCGCATCTTTCTGCCTTGAAAGTGGAGGGAGCGATGGTGGAGTCGTTTTGTTTGCTACGTTGGTTTGTTGCGTTTGTCAGTCGATTTTATGTGGAGATTAGGTGCTGATATCCATCATTAAAACTGGATCAAGAGGAAGGTTTGTCCTACCTACAAGGTCAAGGTCGCGGCTACATGTTTTGCGGTTGCTATTGTTGTAAATCAATTTGCACGAAGCATGACTTTAAAAACACTGGGCCATTTGAACCATGTTTGACATGATAATAGTTCATTTGAGAAAAAAGCGCAAGGTCACGAACACAGCAGCGATATTTTTTGCAAGTCTGTAAACGCTGATCGATTTGGTGCGATTTTAAATTTATATTACAGGTTATCAAGAAGAAAATTTTAATGTAATGAACAAGAATACAGCCCTCAAGGTCATTGTCAACGCGGCCAACATTGTACACATTATCTACACAAGATACATTTGGTAACTAATGGACCAATTTAAATAATATTGACTAATGAAGAAGATAATTATGAGATCTTGGGCAATCACTCAAGCTGAAAACCATTCGGCTGGTTAGGATGCCATTTTAGGTGATGAATGTCAGTGACAAAGATTACTTGAATCAGAATCATGACTGAAAACTTAAGTAGACACCGTCACGGATTCACGATGATTCATTTTGAGATTCACTTGAAGAAAGGTTTTACCATCAGGTATCTCTGTACCAAGTTTGGTTTGAGTTGTGAATAGTAAACTAAAAAACTTATTTTGTCAAAATATGGTTATATTTGACCTATATCTATGAGCTTGACCTTTGAGACAGGTTACTGAATTTGGTATGTTCAGAAAGGTCTTGCCAGAAAGTATCCTTAGAGAAGTATGAAGACTGTGGGTTGAATAGTTTTGAAAAAAAAAAACAAAAAACAAACCAACAACCAAAACAAAGATAAAATACCAGCGTTAAAATTTACCCCCAACGACGGACGGACGCCCTGGCCCAGGCCCAGAACATAGACTCACTTTTGCTTCGCACGCGAGCCAACAAAAACAAGCCTTTCTAGCATTCTTTCGTGGAAGAGGGACTCTAACGAGGGCAAATCGATACCTATGATTTTCGATGCAGATTTTCTACTCTGTTTAATTTGAATAGCTCTTTCTGTGCGGTGCTGCCAAACCAAACGGTCAGGGAGAAGGTCAAAATACTTTCTATAACTGCCCGGTAGAAGTTGGTCAAAATTTGTCTGCTGACGCCAAACGTTTTAAGACGTCTGAGAAAATACAGTCGTTGCTGTGATGTTGTCACTTTTTTCTCCCATTTAATTAGGCCATAGTGGTAAGAACATACGTGCACGAGATCGGCCAGGGGAAAAATCGCAACGTGAAGAAAAAATCGCGAACACTCACTGCCTCGTTTTAATAGCTCGTATAGCTCGTCGAACAAAAAAAAAAAAAAAAAGAAAGAGGAGATAAAATAAACTGTAGCATTCTTGTTTTTTTTTTAAACTACGTTTTAGATACGCCTGAAAAGAAGGTCTGTATGGCTTTTCAAGCTATTGAGTCAGGCGACGCACAGCACAGTGACTGCTTTCTTCCGCGGAGTGCGTCTCCGCCATTCTCTCTACAAGCATGCGGCTTACACAGATCTACTAGAAATTGCATGATGTTTACGTTGAGTTCAGAACATGTGTGTTGTTTTTAGTGGATTTTATTATATTCAGAAAAAAGATCAGGAAAATTCGCTAAAAACGCACGTTCTGTAATTTAAAAAAAAAGAAAAGCAACGAGCTGCTTTTAGCCAAGAATATGACCTTTTGAATGGTGTAAAAATCAAATCTGACTGTATTTTGAGTGGCGCCCTCGGCCGTAGAAAGGAGTATGTGTTTACAACATAAATTGCGTGTACGCGATCTGCCCCGCCAAAAAACACGCCATGATGAAAAAAAAACAACACATTAACACTCACTGTCTTCCACACAGTAGTGTTATTGATTTAATGCACTAAGAACAAAACTAATGACATCTTTGGAAAGAGGAAAAGACAAACCATGTAAAAAGTTTTTTTTTTAAAAGTCAAATTATATGAATTCAGAGCGAGTTGAAAAACAGGTAAAAATCGCACTCTCAGCGAGTTGAACTCGCGCAGAACGTCAGGTTGCCGATACCTATTATATATAGATTCATTACAAGAAAGAATTTAGCACTTTTATGAAACAATACACACGAGATTACCATTTTCACTTACATTTTGTGATAGTGGTCTGGGGTGCACTTGTAAAGTGAAGTTACCTATATGCTGTGTAGCGTACATAGTACGTCAACATTGTTTTATGAAAGCATGAGTCATGGCCAGAAATCAAACTATCCTTGCATTGACTTTTTTTTCGTCAACCCTTGAACTTACCCACCCTTATAACCTCCCCTCTCCTTTCCGACAGATAAATAAATAAATAAATAAATAAATAAATAAATACGAAATTCATCCACAGTCCAGCACCGTGGACCGCCCCTCCCCACCTCATCCCACCCTATCTTTTAAATTTCTTGATCAGTGCCCAGTATCACTTACTTTCGATCTTGTGTGATAATTATTTAGCAGAAAAGAAATATAACTGCGTCCATTCATTACAAAGAGAATGTGGCGCCCAGTGGTTAGTCCATCTGTTCATTCTCGTCGTTATGTACTATCCACTTTGAAAAGCAAACCGAAAACTAAGTACACTATTTTGTCCTTGTCATACTAATACTGTTTCTCAATTTCTTCCTAGACGGTTATCCGTTGACTAAATCTTGGCGGACAGTTTTCCTGTGTTTTTTACGTTCTTACTTTACCAATTATATCCGCTATAGTTTTAGTATGTGCGCTACACAGCATATAGGTAACTTCACTTTACAGGTGTACCCCAGACCACTATCACAAAATGTAAGTGGAAATGGTGATATCATATGTATTGTGTCATAAAAGTGCTAAATTCTTTCTCTTTCTTCTCTATATTAATAGCATCGCACTAAATTTATTGTATAGAATTATTCTTTTAGGCAATTCATCAACTGTCCTGGTATATTTTAATACAATAAACCGAAAGCATAAAAGCGGCATTCACTATGCCAAAACTTTCAGTGCATATGCTATGTTTGCATCAGTTTTTCCAGTATATTGGAAGCAAGGGGGGGGGGGGGGGGGGGGATCAAACTTTAGGTAAGGTTTACTGGACAGTTTTCTTTATGAGCCTACTAAACACGTTTTTTAGAAAGCTAATATATCAAACCTAATTTCTGAAAAACCCGTGCTGGACACCTACATGATATTAATAAAGTATCAACATGTAAGTAAAAAGTTTGAAAAAGTACATCTACCTACTCAGTTATGTTGGTCTTTATTTTATTTTATTTTGTAGACTAATAATGATGATGATAATAATAATAGCATTTATATAGCGCTGTAACCCAGCATTTGTCACACTGGCTCTAAGCGCTTAAAAACGTAGAGACACAAAGAACGAGACGCGAAAAGACAACTGAGAGGGCTTAATGCTAACACTGAGTGATGATAAAGAACGATTAAAGAGACTAAAAAAGACCAATATGAATACTGCAGATATTAGTTCAAGGGAAATGACCACTCCAGTTTGTGTGTTGACCACGACAACCGCTGCTTGACTGCGCCATGACGTTGGTAGAATGACGTGAATGTTGACGGTATTACTCAGATGTACATGTTTTCCGCAATAATTCAGTTTCTACTTTAGCGAGTTTAACTGTAAGAAACGTATAGACGTTTGTTGTGGAACAGAGCGCGGGTATTGTTTATGAATTAATGGCTGCTCTTCGCACTGTAAATCTACGGCTTGCGGCACGAGCTACCCACTGCTCAAAAGCGGTTTGCAGTCGACTGACTCAGATTTCGTGGTAAGCAGAAACCGAAAGTAGGGTCCAAAGACCTAAGGCTGATGGATTTGTATATATTAAAAGGTAATGATTGGAAAGGTCCTTCATTTCTCGTTACTAGTGATTAGTATGACCCTATAGCTGTCACGTGGACAGTGCAGCAAACACAGTTCCATGCAGTTTTCAGCTAAAACAGATAGTTGACAGTTTTGTTTTTCAGGTTCGGCACACAGTACACAGCAATTATCACCTCCACCCCCCTCCCCCTCCCCCCCCCCCAATGTAAAGAATAGATCTCTGTATGCTAATGCACAGGTAATACTAAAATATGAATTCAGTATTGAAAATAAACAGCCTTCGGTTTCTTTTCACTTTCAGATACACAATGACTACTGACAATCATGAATACAATGTTCCGAAAATTGGCGAAATGACACTTTGTTGTTCAATTTGTGCATGTGTGTAGCGGTGACATATATGCTGTGCTTGAGTCTGCTTGTCACAAACCTGCAGGTGCATTTTTTTTGATACAATATAAGACGAAGTATGGTCAGAAATAACTATACTGCATCTAGCACAGCTCATACATGTTCTTAGTATGTCTGACAATAATACTGGTCTAATGCTTAGCTTAACTAATGACGTTTTAAAGTGGTAATATGAAATACCTTTTCTGCTCTTCTTCTCCTTTGTACGTGGGAGAGTTCCACCGACTCGCACCAGGGGCAGGAGAAACCCTTTGATACGTGCGCCATACTCACATTGATTGTGACAAACGGTAGAAGAGTCTTAGCTGAGGCAAGACAACATTGAGTATAAGTCGACTGTATCGGCAAACCTGCCCAGGAGCAGATCACTTCAAGCAGTCCCATGCTATCAGTAACATAGGTCTCAGTATATAAACGACTGTCGAATGACAGACTCAAGACGGAGGCCTGTTCTCTTGGTGTAGAATTATTTGGTCATGCATACATAGAGAGTCCAAAACAAAAAGTGAAAGGCAGGCCCGAAGAGTCGAAATTCCCAGGTATTTATAAGAAAACAAATATGTAACCGGCAGTATCTCCCTTGCATGTATATGTAAATAAAATTAGTTAATTCTTGAACCCGATAAAGTTAAGCCTTTAAACATACGAATCATGGAAAGTGTTAATCCCATTCACACGAGAAAGCTAATAACAGTACTCAGACCGAGACAAATATATGAATCATGACGGACCAAATCGATCCTGTACAGATGCAGTTAGATCGAATATAGAACAGTTTTAGTCAAGGCAAAACAACACTGTCTTCTTAAGAACCCGTTTTATTAGCGAATTTTAGCAAAGTATTTCCTTAGAAGGAAACAGTCATCAGCCTGCGTTCCTGTCCAATGATTTCTAATAGGCCACTTAGAGTTTCCCTAAGCGGGAGGCGCTAATAGAGACCCTTCCACATGCGACTGGTGTGCCGGAGTCGCCAGAAGCCACTCAGATCGCACATCCTAAAGTCCAAACCTCGGCCTGTGTATCAAGTGATTTATTGTTTGATTAATTGATTGGTTGACTGCCTGACTGACTGACTGGTTGGTTGGTTGGTTGGTTGATTGATTGTTTGGTTGACTGATTGATCGATCGATTGATTGATTGATAAGTTAGTGTTACTTACTTTTACTCTTTTTTAATGAAGGAAGTATGGCCTGGACAAAGGTGAAATCAAAAGGCAGACGGACTGACCGTCAGGCGGGTAAGTAAAGTTACAACAACATAGACGACGACGACGACCACGACGACGACGATGATGATATTGCATGCTCAGACTGTGTGTATTAAAGTATCACGATTTATTTATAACTAATACAAACTCTTACGTGTTGGTAAACTTGAACTAGCCTCGTTCAGGGAATCGAAGCATTGACTTGGTGCTATTGCGAATATGGTTCAGGTTCATCTGTCATGTAGACATTGGCAAGAATTAAAGGTTTCGGAAATACTGTTTCACCTGTTGCTGAGGTTGTGAAAGGTTCTATACAGTGTTTGATTCACAGTCACCTCGAGCTGCGCTCTCGGTGACTATGAATCAGTTTGAGAAGAGGAGTCGCGAGGTCTGTGTAGAAATGATAGTGTAGAAACACTCCACTTATGGGGGGGGGGGGGGGGAGGGGGGGGGGAGGGGGGGGGAGGGGAAGGGGGATGTAATACAGAGGGTCCCAGAAAAGAAAAAGAGGAAAATTGTGAAAAAATAGACGAATTTGAAAATTGTTCAAGATGACATATATATTGGTTGATATTATCGTTTTAGTTGTTGGTTAGTAAAAATCTGTTTATATATGGTTAGTAAAAAGCTGTTATTTTCTCTGTCGATACCATCTCGACATGCATCCCCTCTCTCTTCTGCTGTTTGAGTTTGTGAGAATCTGTGAAAGGACAATCGACGTTGTGCTTTGTTTGTTTGATAAAATGTCATGCAGAAAGAGATAGACCCCCTCCTTCTCCCCCTTCGTCAGGTAACTCAGCGATTTGCAACAGTTCTAATAGTGATTAGTCGCAGAAACTATTCAAACATAATGACGTTCCAGCCACATAACACATTTGGCGTTTCAAGCTATAACTCCAGTATTTTAAGGAACTGACTTTTTCTTACACACCTCCTAAGTTCTACTTTGCTGCCTTTGAGCGGAAAAGCTGTATCACACACGTGTGATACAGCTTGAGCGAGATTATCAGACGAGTGTGATACAGCCCTGCTGCGTGAACGGCCACGTGTGCACAAAATTGTCTTGTGTTAGAAAGTCTGGTCTGTTACACTCCATGGTCAACAAAAGGGTGCGGGCTCACGCCACATTGAAACTTGACCTACTTAATCTCACGTGCAATGACGTCATTTCATGTGACGACTGGGACTCTGGAGTCAAATATTGCGCAATTACGTCATCACGTTGGAACATTTGTCTGGCATCCAACTGAGTAGATCTTGGTGCAGTTTACTAGGTACGTGTGTGTGCGTGGGATCGAATCACCTCAAAATCTCACAAAGTTTCGTTTAGATAAATGTCTGAGCTGTGAGATTAGCATCTGGGGTGTGACGATCTAATAATTACCAGAACAAATATAATATACCGGGCCGGCAAATAAATAAAACAAATTGTGTGCGCACGGGTAAAAATAAAAAAAAGGGGGGGGGGGGGAAGGGAAAGGGGTGGATAAGGGGCTAAGGGAGATAAGGGGGCTGGGTGTGTGTGTGTGTGTGTGTGTGTGTGTGTGTGTGTGTGTGTGTGTGTGTGTGTGTGTGTGTGTGTGTGTGTCCGTCCTTTCCTTGTCCCGTCTGGGTGACGGAACACCGCATCCGATTCTCAATGCCTCTTCAAGAGAGGCAAGTGTGAATCCTCCCTTGAAAAGGCCATTGAGAATCGGATAAAAGACGGGATTTTTGTTTTTAAAAGTTTATTTTTATAACCCGCGGCTCATATGATATCAGCTTTGTGTAATTGTCTGTGTCTGTAATCATGTGATCTTGGTATCCAGCGTAAACAATATGTATGTGTGTTTATTGTATGAGTGTGTGAGTGCATGCGTGTATGAGTCTGTGTGTGTATGCGTTTGTTTGTCTGTGTGCATATATGTACGCGTGTGTGTGCGTGCGTATAAGTATACGTGTGTGTGTGTGCGTATATGTACGCGTATGTATGTGTGCGTATATGTACGCGTATGTATGTATGTGCGTATATGTACGCGTATGTATGTGTGTATATGTACGCGTATGTATGTGTGTGCATATATGTATGCGTATGTATGTGTGCATATATGTACGTGTATGTATGTATGTGCGTATATGTACGCGTATGTATGTGTGTGCGTATATGTACGCGTATATGTACACGTATGTATGTGTGCGTATATGTACGCGTATGTATGTGTGCGTATATGTACGCGTATGTATGTGTGTGCGTATATGTACGCGTATGTATGTATGTGCGTATATGTACGCGTATGTAAGTATGTGCGTATATGTACGCGTATGTATGTATGTGCGTATATGTACGCGTATGTATGTGTGCGTATATGTACGCGTATGTATGTGTGCGTATATGTATGTGTGTGCATATATGTATGCGTATGTATGTGTGTGTATATGTACGCGTATGTATGTGTGCGTATATGTACGTGTATGTATGTATGTGCGTATATGTACGCGTTTGTATGTGTGCGTATATGTACGCGTATGTATGTATGCGTATATGCATGCATATGTATGTGTGTGTATATGTACGCGTGTGTATGTGTGTATAAATCAATCTGTGTATATGCATGTTAGAGATATAAGAAAAGACATTTCAATACCATTTTTCTCTGAGTCAATACCCAGAAGAAAAAAAAGTATTTTTAATATAACCACACACACACACCCACACACACACACACACACACACACACACACACACACACACACACACACACAAACACACACACACACACACACACACACACACACACACACACACAACATTGTTATATGCACTTGAAAACAATTTTTTAAGTTACCTACAGATACCTAATAACAAATTTCCAAAGTCACTTAACTTTACAGGTAACGTTTTAAGTTCCTATAAATTAGTTAACACAAGAAGTTATAAGTGTCTTAAATAAGAACTTATAATTTCTTATAACAACTTAATAAACATAACAACTTGTAAGTTCCTGGCTTAAGACACAACTTACTGGGGCAGATTTGACAAGATACAAGGACAACAAAAAAACTTTTTTTAGTAATAGTCTGGTGGTGGTGGAGCTGATGGGGTTAAATAGTTAGGTGCAAGCGACATGTCATCTCTTTCCGAAGTGTAATGAAGAAATAATAAACGATTACCAAATCTGATTTTTATTTGTTTAAAAGATTTTGTAATTTTTCCGTGGTTTCCTGAATTCCGATCTGTTTTCCCCTCTCTAAAAAACTGACCTTCAGTTCTTCAACATTTACGGGAGATTGACTACGCATCTTATTTTGTATTTCTGACTTTTGTTTTTTATAATTGTTTAAATCATCCTGCACTCCCTTAAATTCTTCGTCGCTAATAAAATTATCAGCCAATGCCTTACTTATAATCAGTTTTAAACTACTGAGTTTTGCATTAGCCAAAGTACTCAATGCTTCATGTATGTGTAATTTCGTGTGAAATCTCTTGTTTAAGGCTTCCAAACCAAAGCAAGCCAGGTATGTAGCAACGCTAACACCCTCAACTGCAATTCCAATTAAACGTCCAATTCCTGTGGCAAACAGAACAATACCCCCTACAGAACATCCAGCTGAAACTGCACCAACAGCCATTGAAGTGTTTTGTACAGAATTAAATACTGACTTATACCTCCTTTTACATCTGGAGCACCTCGCCTCTTCACTTTCCAAGTATTTAACTGCTTCTGTAATATTATTTAATCTGAATGCGTCTACCTGTAATGTTTTATCGGGTGCAATTGGCACAGCTGTCGCATGCAGATCAGGCACAAGCGTTGTCACAGACTCAAGCGTCTGTAGTTGCGGATAGAAGTTTATCAATTTTTTTTATTCACAAATATTTTTTTATTTATTTAATCAGTGATTACATTTTGCAACTCTTCAAGAGTATACAATTTGCTGGCATAATAAAACGAAACAAGATCTATGTGTTCTAGTTTTATGAAATTTAGAAAAACAAAAGTTATTTTGTCAACCAATATTTTGACAGCTGGAATACTGCTTGAAACCTCAAAAACATCTACATTTTTTCTAATAGCAATAAAAACCCTTGTTGACTCTGTCAATGTGTCATCCCATGTAAGCTTTATTCCCTGTGCAATATTTGCCTCTTTCGCAGAAGAAACAGATCTCATGATAATTTCAAATACTATTGTCGCTTCTATTGCGATGGTAAAGTTTGCTGGTACAAACACGACCTTTGCATCAGATCGACCCTTCCTATGTGTAAGAAGATACCTCCTTTTCTCATACACAAGCACTTGCAGTTTTTCTCTGCTATTGTTTTCTGAAGAATAACTTGGAACAAGACTTACAATCAATGGCCCAGAGTTAACAACTTTTCTAAACACTAAGGCACCTTCATCATCAGTATATACATAAGGACTAATAAATTCCAACTTTATATCCCAGTCAATTGTTGGCGCAAGCGGTGGTGGTGCAGGCACAGGTGAAATTACCCACTTATTTCCCACATGTATTAAGTTGTAGGGCACATTATTTACAGGTGGAGTAGGAACAGTGACATCACGCAGCTGACCAAGTTTAGGTATAGGTCTGTCTGTTCCATCCTTCATGTCATCTATTACTTTTCTCTTGTACATACCAAAAGAATTAAGTTCAAATCCATACACCTCGCCCACCTCCCCCTCCTCAAAATCTTGTACATCAGCCAAATCTTTCAACTGTTACCGGACATGCAACTGGTAAGATTCTTGACTTTGGACCAGCACTCATTTTTTATAAACAAAAATAAAATTATTTAACTTCCAACACTACACTAAAATCATGCATCACAACTGGTTTGTCATCTTGATTAGTAACAGATATACACAGTGACTCAAAGAAACTGGAACCTAATTTCTTAAACTGTAAATTAGGAAATCTAACAGCCACACTTTCACAATAGGGAGCAGTTCCAGCTGGCACACATCTCAACAAAGTTGAAGGCTTTCCATTGTGTACATTTTCAGTTGTGTTTAGTTCTTTCAAATAAACATTAAATACTGTGTACTGACAAATAAACAGGGTGTTTACCAGTTACTTTAAGTTGTTTTGTCCTCAATGTTATAATACCAAAAATAGCTTCATCAATATTATCTGATTGATACCAATCTTCATCCAAATAATATCCAAGTAAATATGCAAATTTACCTGACATTTTTAACCAATCTTGTTTCGAAGATTCTAATGTAACAAGTAGGTTAGCTGGATTTAAAGTTGCTTTAATATTAAATTTACTTTGAAACCATTCAGCTATAGTACAAAGTCATAATACCCAGGCGGTAAAGCTTCAGTCACACCACCAAAAATTTATACTTTATAATTTTTATCATCTGTTATATTAAACCACTTTACAATGTAAAACATTTCATGGATAGCTACAGCCTTGCTACCATCACGATTATCAATCCCATTAGTTAACCACACTGGTTTGCTTGTGTCAAGATTTGTTAAAGTGATAAACATTTTTATTATCTCATAAAAAAGAAGAATGGAATTTAAATCATCATCAAATGTCAGAGCAAGCAGTACAAACACATTTCAATTTAATATGGATGATAAGTATAATGTCGCACCTACTTATGAACAGAAAATAATTCAACTAAATCAGCTCAATATAGCTGTGTCTGAACAAGATCTATTCCAAGTGAAAGTACCCAACCGCTTTGACCATTATCTAAACCCTCCAATAACAGACGATGCTACTGCAAGAAAGTGGTCTTCAAGTCCACTACAGATGTTTCAAAACCAACTTAACTTTGCTATACTGTGTTCAACTACAGGTTGTGGTGTTTCATTTACAGACCATTTGAATCATTCAAACAAACTTATTAGGTCTGTGTATCGTTTTCACACATATTACCAGCTTAGACGTATTTTGTCAGAACTGCACACCCCTCTACCAACTGAATCCAGTCTCAACAGGTATAACAACCCCATGGATATGAAAGCGTTTGAACACATATGTAATGAATTTAACATCAGTACCAAGTATGACTTTACACAAAAACTTGATGATCACAACGGCATGGGTACATTATATTATGCTATGAGTCACAGACAATACCCACAAAATTACTACCCCAGTTACACTTCATTCTCTTCAAAATCTGAAGTGTGGTTAGGATCAATAGAACAGAAACAGTCTAATGCCTGGACCACATTTATTTTAGACAGGAGTGACGGGTTTACTCAAGCGGGAGTTGAATGCGTAAATGAGTCTATCAGAACATATGTGTGGTGCATACTAGGAGCACAATCATTAACAAAATCAAATATTTTAAACGGGAGTGGAAAGTTTGATTCACAAAAACAGTTTCTTGCAAACCTAGAAGATTACATTAATTCAGTGGTTGATCTCCCATCAAGCATACAACGCTACCAAGACGTCCTCAGATATGCGAGATCAAAAGTTGACTTTGTAGTTGGCATCGGGTTATACATGTTACCATCTGATCTTCAACTCCAAATGGGTACAATAACAAATTATAATAACGAAATCACTGTTGCAGGTGTATGTCAAAAACTCGGTCTCAATCAATCTGTAAACTTAGGAGCAACAACCACACATAAACAGACGTTAAAACCATTACAGATGGTATCAACACCGGCCCCGCCCCCAGCACCCATACGGGCAGTAACACCAGTAACACCAGTACCACCGACACCAACACCCGGCACACATGAGTCAGAAAGAACAGCACTGGTAATTGGTCTCACTGGATTAGGGGTATTACTTCTTTACCTGTTTCATTAAATACCCTGTAATTAACCCTCCTACTGTAACCAAAAAGACCCACACATTTTCTGCCATAAACCCAACTACCTTTGCCGCTGTAGTGATAAGCCAACTGACAACTGTGCCTATTATACTGGGCAAAGCGTCCATTGCTTTCAGAGCCAATTTCATAAGCAAGTCTGATATGTGAGACAATTGTTTTTTTTACCCATGACTGTAAATCTTTTGGGTCAGTGGGGGCTGGTGGACCTGGTGGTGCTGGACCACTACCACCACCACCACCGCTTGCGCCAGAGACAGCTAATACAACAGTACTGATAATAAACCCAAGAGCAGTTATTAAACTCGCAATTGTAATACCCTGTTCTCTGAAATGTGTTTTAAGTCTCTCAGCCAATGTTGTGTCTTCGTGAAGTATTTTCTGAATAGTTTCTCTAATCCTGTTGACCTGCGTTTTTAGTTTTTTTCTTCCAATACTAATTGTTTCTAACCTTCCAGATCTTTCTATCTGCAAATCATTTAATCTGTGTTGTATTCTTTCTTTCATTTCTGTGTCAAGATTTCCATTGTCTGCTTCAGCCAGTTTGTTTTTTTCTCGTTCTATGTGTTTATCAAGCTCACTCAGTTTGGCTACATTATTCACCATTTCACCTCTTATCGTCTGCAGAGATTTATCCAACCCTATAATCTCCCTCATTGACAAAGGTGGGTCTTCTATTGTTTTCATAGCATCATTTATTTGACCTTCAGTAAATGTGGTTTCTTGTATCACTGTGTTTGCTATTTCTGGTAGGCTTGTTACTGCTGCCATTTCAATATCTTGCCCCGTTGGCAACTTTGTTTGCGTGTCGTGAAGCGCACTAACAAGACGTGGCATCAACTTCTTACTAGTACCAACACCAAGGTAACGCTGCAGTGCTGCCTCACCACCTACTACACCTTTAATTGTACTTAAAGCTCTAAACTTAGCAGTGTTATTTTTATGAGTTAGATACACTTTCCCTCTGTCTGTATTTACAAATAAGTGTCCTTTATCATATTCAAACTGATTAGGATCTATTACATCTGGGTGTGCACCAACACTATCGTAAAATGAGTTTACTTTGTCTTTTAACAGTTCGTGATACATACTACTAGTTACCATTCCAGTCATTCCAGTCATATCTGTGATACTGGTATCTGAGACATTCATGTCATCCATTTCAAAATCTTCATGACCAAATCCTCCCGCTGCCATTGTTTTATTAATTTAATATTTTGTATTGTGCATAATAAAAATGACATCGTCTTACGGATCAAAGTTAGACCCATATAGAAAACTATGTGAACCTCTTGTGTTAAGGGCATTAGACAATCAATCGTCATTACAAATAATCCAAGTACCATAGACCAGAACCAAACACTTACAGTCAAGTTTCCAAACCTAGGTCCCAGTGACATTATTGTTCCTGGCACTGCACGCCTAGCATTTAATATCGAACTATCATCAGACGCAGACGTAAACAGAGCACTAGTTAACAATCTTGGCAGAGCAATTATTAGAACTATTAAAGTAAAACTTAAAGGACAGGAAGTGTTTAGTCTTGATGATGCTGATGTGTTTTACTGTTACAAAGATCTTTGGCTTACAAGAGAAGAAAGAGAAGACCGTATTTACCAATGCATACAGTATGATAATATTATGAAACTTCGAATCATTGCCGGAGACAAATCAACCACTGCAGCCAAGGTCGTTATAATGGCAGAAACATATGGAACCAGATTTTACATTCCACTTGAATTTGAAATCTTAACAGCTCATTTACCTTATTATCAAGGAGCACTGAATGGCCGTCTGAGTTTTGAACTAACTTTCAATGACTACTCTAAAGTTATTAAAGCATCTGATCTCAATGCAACATATAAGATCTCTAACATTTCCTTGGAATATAAAATTGTTACACACACTGAATTAGCA
The DNA here is from genome assembly GCA_036245525.1 of Semisulcospira habei. Classification (NCBI taxonomy): domain Eukaryota; kingdom Metazoa; phylum Mollusca; class Gastropoda; family Semisulcospiridae; genus Semisulcospira; species Semisulcospira habei. The sequence continues at coordinate 145,103,868 of BTPG01000001.1, forward strand.
AGACTCATCCAAAATCAGTACCAGTAGAGAAAGTATATAGGAGAATACAACCCCACCCTTTTCAGAAACAATTAATTTATTTGATCCTTTCTGTAAATAAACACACACACTTGACCAAATACATTTAACAGCATTATCTGCCCAGTCAGGTCCCCCAACCCCTTGGAAACAAAAGGCTAGTTAAAATATCTTCCCGAGAAATAATGACTACCGTACACGCCACCCACCCCAACACCCCACCACTCAATGCTGTCAGAGTTGGCCTTCCTGAGAATACTTCCTGTTCATACCACCATGGTAAACAATAGTCCTCTATGCCCAAATAGTGTCTCTCTCTCTCTCTCTCTCTCTCTCTCTCTCTCTCTGCACACACAAAACAAATTAGCATTCCTTTTTGTGTCAACGCTTCAATGTATGTCACTAAACCACTGTGTCATTTTTTTACTCTGGGGCAAACCAAAAATATAGAACAAATCTCGAATGTAGGTTATTTCGTAAATGAAACGTCCAACGTGAAAAATTGTGTGGAGGAAAATTTATCTGTGAAAAGTTTTCACTTCACACATCGTGACTGCTGTGACGCACACGGACATTGCGCTGTTGAACAATCGGCCTTTATGCTCAACCCTGTCGCATGATGAAACCGGATTCCTGTTGCGTGCAGTTATTGTCGTCATAACCTGTAGGTAGAGACAGCTGTTGTGTAGTCATGTGAGTTTACAAGATTGCATCTCTTTCATAACCAGAAAGTTGGGCTTGAAAATTGGTTGTGAAACGGTTTCCTGTTTTCGCTCCAGCGGGTGACATTTCTGAACAATAGGTCTTTATGCTTAAGCTATTGCGTAGTCACTGTCGCGTGATGCATTTAAATTGAAAGACAAAACCCAATAACTCTAATCCCAGTGAACCTAAATGATTCAAGTTACTAGTACACCCCTCCCTGTTTTTACGAGTGTTTTTAGATCACTCGAGGTGAAAATTGGGAATGTTGAAATCGGTAGTGAAACTGTTACCTCAGTGAAACGACGCCTTTTATTTTCAGTTTAGTCCGTGTTTCAGCACAAGCGTGACGTGCCTACTAATACGTTCGGATTTTATAGTGATTTCGGTATTCAAAATGGGCTGTGAAGGATTAAAACCAAGCTAAGTGAATACTTTTAATATATGTGACTACTTAGCCTGCTCTCAGAAATGTTAAGTTGTGCATCATAAATCAGATACAAATATATATTGATTGCTTCAGATTTTTCAGTTTTTTTCTGTATTTGAATTGAGATTCCGTCACTACCGTTTTCGATAATACGGCCAGAACCATGAAGGAAATTATCCTCCGTAGAACGCAGATCTAGCCACAGTGCGTACTTGTCTGTCAGGTATTCACCGATTCTTACGTCATACAGATGCAGATCTTTGCACGCAATATTTGCTGATTTTTCTCTAAGTCTTCCCCCAGCAAAATACTTTGTGATCTCATCATAGTGCTGATATCCCATCATTCCAGACGCAAAAATTTGATTAGGTCGGCCTTCGATTGTGCAGGATAAATGTGTAATTTTCGGATTATAGAATTTTTCTGAATCTCCTTGGTAAGGACTTTTTGGTTCAACAAATAACATAAGAATGCCTTTCAGTGACCTAGCAGGCGTGTTTAGGTTTATATTCCAAATCTGGTCGCTCTTGTCTTTGGGTAATAAACTGTGTCTAATCACTCGATCATAATAAATTGGAAGTCTTGACTGGTACTGATTTTGAATGAGTCTGGCTAGTTCAGTATGCGTGACAATCTCATATTCCAAGGAAATGTTAGAGATCTTGTATGTTGCACTAAGATCAGATGATTTAATAACTTAGGAGTAGTCATTGAAGGTTAGTTCAAAACTCAGACGGTCATTTAGTGCCCCTTGGTAATAAGGCGAATGTCCTGTTAGGATTTCAAATTCGAGTGGAATGCAAAACCTATTTCCATATGTTTCGGCCACAATAACGTCCTTTGCTTCTGTGGTTGTTTTGTCTGATGCATTTATTCGAATTTTCATAATGCTATCTGACTGTATGCCTTGATAAATACGATCCTCTCGTTCTGGTTGTGTAAGCCACAAATCCGTGTAGCAGTAGAACACATCAGCATCGTCAAGACTAAACACTTCCTGTCCTTCAAGTTTAACTTTAATATTCTTAATAATTGCTCTACCTAGATTGTTAACTAGTGTTCTTTTGTCATCTGTGTCCGATGAAAGTTCAATATTAAAAGCAAGACGAGCAGTACCAGGAACAATAACGTCACTGGGGCCTAGGTTTGGAAACTTGACAGTAAGAGTCTGGTTTTGGTCTATAGTACTAGGATTGTTTGTGATGACAATTGATTGTCTAACTGCTTTAACACCGAAAGGTTCACGTAGTTTTCTGTGTGGGTCTAACTTTGATCCGTAGGACTGTGTCATTTTTATTATGCACAATAAAAAAAATTAAATTAATAAAAACAATGGCCGCGGGAGGATTTAATCATGAAGATTTTGAAATGGATGACACGTATGATTTTGGTAATACAACAGATATGACAGATATGGCAGATATGACTGGTACAAGAAATATTTACAGTTTACGTCACGAACTTTTAGAAACCAAAGTGAACTCATTTTATGATCATGTTGGTGGCCGCCCAGACAACATAGACCCTAACCAGTTTGAACTTGATGGCAAGGGTCATTTATATTTAAATACTGTTGACAAAGGAAAAGTACTATTGACTAACAAAAAAGACCCTAGTAGGTTTAGGGCTTTAAGTACAATAAAAAATGAAGGTGGTGTTAGTGCCTTGCGTCAACTTGGTATTGGTGGGTCTCCTGTCACGCCAAGACTGGTTAGTGTGCTTCAAGACACACAAACAAAGTTGCCAACAGGGCAAGAAATTGAAATGGCACCAGTAACAAGCCTACCAGAAATAGCAAACACAGTGATACAAGAAACCTCATTTACTGAAGGACAAATAAATGATGCTATGAAAACAATAGAAGATCCACCTTTGTCAATGCGGGAGATTATAGGGTTAGATAAATCACTGCAGACAATAAGAGGTGAGATGGATAATAATCTTGCCAAAATGGGAGAGCTTGATAAACACATAGAACGTGAAAAAGAGAAACTGGCTACCGCAGACAATGGGAATCTTGACACAGAAATGAAAGAAAGAATCCAACACAGATTAAATGATTTGCAGATAGAAAGATCAGGAAGGTTAGAAGCGATTAGTATCGGGAGGGAAAAACTGAAAACACAGGTCAACAGGATTAGAGAAACTATTCAGAAAATACTTCACAAAGACACTACTCTGGCTGAGAGACTTAAAACACTTTTCAGAGAACAGGGTATCACAATTGCCAGTTTAATTACAGCTCTGGGGTTTATTATCAGTACAGTTGTGTTGGCTGTAACGGGTGGTGGTTCTCCACCTCCAGCACCACCAACCCCAGTCCCCACAGATCCAAAAGACTTACAGTCGTGGGTAAAGAAACAACTGTCACACATATCAGACTTGCTTAAGAAATTGGCTCTGAAAGCAGTAGACTCGTTGCCTGGCATTTTAGGCACGGTTGTCAGTTGGTTGATTAGTACAGCGGCAAAGGCAGTAGGGTTTATGGCAGAACATGTGTGGGTCTTTTTGGTGACAGTAGGAGGGTTAATAGTGGGTTATTTAATGAAACAGGTAAAGAAGTAATACCCCTAATCCAGTGAGACCTATTACCAATGCAGTTCTCTCTGACTCATGTGTGTCAAGGATTGGTGTTGGTGTTATCGTTATGGGTACCGGTGTCAAAGCTGGAGCTGTTACTGTCTGTACAGGTGATGATGTTACTGGTGCCGTGGGTGTTACCGTCTGTAATGGTTTTAATGACTGTACATGTGTGGTTGTGGCCCCCAAGTTTACAGATTGATTGAGTCCTAATTTCTGACCAACACCTGCAACAACTATTTCATTATTATAATTTGTTATTGTCCCCATTTGAAGTTGAAGGTCTGATGGCAACATGTATAACCCAATACCAACTACAAAGTCAACTTTTGATCTAGCATATCTGAGAACGTCTTGGTAGCGTTGTATGCTTGATGGGAGATCAACTACTGAATTTACTGAATCTTCTAGATTAGCGAGAAACTGTTTTTGTGAATCGAACTTTCCACTTCCATTCAGAATATTAGATTTTGTTAATGATTGTGCACCTAGTATACACCAGACATATGTTCTGATAGACTCATTTACGCGCTCGACTCCCGCTTGAGTAAATCCATCACTCCTGTCCAAGACAAATGTGGTCCAGGCGTTAGACTGTTTCTGTTCTATTGAGCCTAACCACACTTCAGATTTTGATGAGAATGAAGTGTAGGGAGGCCAGTAATCTTGAGGGTATTGTCTGTGACTCAAAGCATAATATAATGTACCAATGCCGTGGTGATCATCAAGTTTTTGTGTGAAGTCATACTTAGTGCTTATGTTAAATTCATTACAGATGCGTTCAAATGCTTTCATATCCATGGGGTTGTTAAACCTGTTAAAACTGGATTCAGTGGGTAGTGGTGTATGCAGTTCTGACAGTATACGTCTAAGCTGGTAATAAACATGAAAACGATACACAGACCTAATCAGTTTGTTTGAGTGATTCAAATGGTCTGTGAATGAAACACCACAGCCTGTAGTTGAACACAGTATGGCAAAGTTAAGTTGGTTTTGAAACATCTGTAGTGGACTTGAGGACCACTTTCTTGCAGTAGCATCGTCTGTTATTGGAGGGTTTAGGTAATGATCAAAAGGGTTGGGTACTTTGACTTGAAATAAATCTTCTTCGCTTACAGCTATGTCGAGTTGATTTAGTTGAATTATTTTCTGTTCATAAGTAGGGGCGACATTATATTTAGCATCTACATTAAATTGAAATGCGTTTGTAGTGGTAATGGTTGGTGATTTAAATTCCATCCTTTTTTTTATGTGATAATAAAAATGTTTATTACCTTAACAAATCTTGACACAAGCAAACCAGTGTGGTTAACTAATGGGATTGATAATCGTGATGGTAGCAAGGCTGTAGCTATCCATGAAATGTTCTACACAGTAAAGTGGTTTAATGTAACGGATGATGAAAATTATTCTGTAAGTGGAACTCTCGATGGTTTAGAAAAGGGTGATACTTTACGAGCCGGATATTATGACTTTTGTACTTTAGCTGAATGGCTTCAAAATGAATTTAAAATTAAAGCAACTGTAAACCCAGCTAATTTACTTGTTACAATTGAATTTCCAAAAAGTGGTCAGTTTTCTTTATCAATTAGTCTTTTATTATTACTTGGATTTTTTAAAACAATAACACATCCAGATGAAGATTGGTCACAATCAGTTGGTAGTCTACTATCACCAAAAAAACCAAGAATAACTGGCAGATATCCTGTTCATTTGTCAGTACACACAGTGCTAAATGTTCATTTGAAAGAACTGAACACTACTGAAAATGTACACAATGGAAAGCCTTCAACTTTGTTGAGATGCTTACCTACTGGAACTGCTCCGTATTGTGAAAGTGTAGTTGTTAGATTTCCTAATTTGCAGTTTAAGAAATTAGGTTCTAGTTTCTTTGAGTCACTGAGTATATCTGTAACTAATCAGGATGACAAACCAGTTCTTATGCATGATTTTAGTGTTGTGTTGGAAATTAAATAATTTTATTTTTGTTTATAAAAATGAGTGGTCTTGGTCCAAAGCCTAGAATCATACCAGTTGCGTGTCCAGTAACAGAATTGAAAGATTTGGCAGACGTACAGGATTTTGAGAAGGAGGGAGATATTGGAGAAATATATGGTTTTGAACTTGATTCAACTGGTATGTACAAGAGGAAAGTAATTGTCGACATGAAAGATGGTGAAAGACAGATTCCTAAACTTGGTCAGCTTCGTGATGTTACTGTACCTACTCCACCTGTAAATAATGTGCCCTACAACTTAATACATGTAGGTAGTAAGTGGGTGGTTTCACCTGTACCGGCACCACCACCCACAATTGACTGGGACATAAAGATTGAATTTATTAGTCCTTATGTATACACTGATGATGAAGGCGCCTTAGTGTTTAGGAAGGTTGTTAATTCTGGGCCGCTTATTGTAAGCCTTGTTCCAAGTTTTTCCCTAGACAACAATAGCAGAGAAAAACTGAAAGTTGAAAATTATGAGAGACGGAGATATCTTCTTACAACTAGAAAGGGTAGATCAGATACTTCTGTTGTGTTTATGCCAGCAAGCTTAGTCGTGGCTAGAGAAGTGACAATAGTATTTGAAATTATCATGAAATCTGTTGCTACTGCTAAAGAGGCTCAAATTGCACAAGGAATTAAACTTACATGGAATGAAACAGTAACAGAATCATCAAAGGTCTTTATTGCCATTACAAAAAATAATGATGTTATTAATGTTTCGAGCAGTATTCCAGCTGTCAAGGTGGTGGTTGACAAAACAACTTTTGTTTGTCTAACTTACATAAACCTTGAACACATTGATCTTGTTGCATTTTATTATGCCAGCAAATTGTATACTTTTGAAGAGTTGCAAAATGTAATTGCTGATTAAAAAAATATTTGTCATAAAAAATGGTGAACTTGTATCCACAAATACCACCTGAGCAGCTTGAGCCTATTGAGCGTGATAAAACATTAAAGGCAGATTCATTCCGTTTAATGAATATTACAGAAGCGTTGAAGTATTTGGAAGAAGAACAAGCAAAATACTCGAGGTGTAAACGCCGTTACAATACGGTTTTTAATTCTGTACACAACACATCAATGTCCATGGGGGTGGTTTCGGCCGGATTATCTGTAGGAGGTATAACTCTTTTTGCAACGGGGGTGGGAAGTGTCGTAGGAATTGCTGTTGAAGCTGTTGGCCTTGCCACAAGCCTGGCATGCTTTGGTATGGAAGCCCTTAACAAAAATTTTTATACTAAGTTGCAGAAGCATGAAGCATTAAGTACGCTCGCAGCAGCTAAGCTGACGAGTATGAAACTTATTATTAGTAAATCTTTGGAAAATAATGAAATTGACGATAACGAATTTAAGAGAGTCCAGGATGATTTGGCCAACTATAAACAACAAAAGTCTGAAATACAGAATAAGATGCGTAGTCAGGCTGTAAATGTTGAAGAGCTAAAGAAATCTTTTTTAGAACAAGGAAAAAAGATTGGCGTAGAAGAAACTATGAAAAAAGTTCGAGAACTTACAAGCAAGTAACGATAGGTTTTGGTAATCCATTATTTTTGTCATACACTTCGCAAAGAGATGTCATGCCTGCTCATTTGACGCCATCAGCTCCACCACCAGATTATTACTAAAAAAAAGTTTTCTTGTTGTCCTTCTAACTTGAGAAATCTGTCCGAGTGTCTTATGACTTGGGTTAAGAACTTATGATAACTAACGTCAAAGTTACTTGTAAGTTGTAGGTAACTTTGAAATTAGTTATCAAGTAAGATCATAAGTTATTCACAGGCAAAGTTTTTTTTTTTTAAATTTATTTTTCATTATAAAAATGAATCAAGACGAATTACTTCTTCTAAACGATATCTGTGCTGTAGAGAACAAAGACGTAGACTCCAAAAAACAGCGGCTTTTGTCTGTAATTGTCTCAGGCAAATCAAAGACTTATCTAGGAAGACAATACATGATAGAGGATATTGAATCTCTCACCGCTGACGAGCTAATCAAGCTTCATTCTAAATATGAAAACCACATTGCCTCACTAATGACACGTGATTTAAGCAGGTCTATAATATTCCTATATACAAAAGCTGTAAGTCATTTCCTACCTGTAGACACTGATAGTCTATCACACGACCTTGAAAGCAATCCTATTGTTTCAAGTTCAATTGGCAAATTAGCATGTGTCATGTTTTACAAGTTTGGAAATTACCTTGCACCTGTGGTAACATTACTAGTTACTGGTAGCCATATTGATTTTTCAAAAATAAATTTTACTGCAGAAGAAAATGGACGAAACCCAGGCGACTCCACAACTGAACCCTGTTTTGACACAGGTTCAAACTGTGACGAAGACTAAAAGTCCAGGCAGGGTTGAGGCTGGAAAAAGATTAGCTGAATATAATAGGCAAAAAAAATTACAGCTTAAGGCACAAACAGAAAAGACTCATGTAACTGATCCACCGTCAGGATCGTCAGGACCTGTGTCAGTACCGTCACACCTTCATGAAAGTGAGAGACAAACAACTAAGTCTGACCCTGACCCCGAACCTCAAACAACAAAATATGTAGTTGCCGGATTTGTTGTCGGATTTGGTTACGTAGGTTATCAATTATACAAAAAATACAAACCACAGACTCGTACAGTGACCAAAAAATCAGACACTCCAAAAACAAAACCAGAAGTCGCCACATTACCAGTAACACCCAAAGCCGTTGACCCATTTTTTATGCAGTAAATAAAAATATTATTTTAATTTTTCTTGCCTAAGAAATGAACGACTCAAAAAATTTAATGAACCTTGTGTATCACTCTGCCGTAATCAGCGGATTAGCAGTAGCTTATTCTATGCTGGGAAAAAGTCTACTCAAAATGAAATCAGCAGACCTCAGTAGACTCGATTTCGAAGACAGCACTAAGCTAATTGTAGTTGTTACAGCGTCGATTGCGACAAAAGACTTTCTTGTCAAGCAGGGAATTATTCCCGAAAATGTTTCTATGTAAATAAAAATATTATGGCGACGATAGCTATTATGATAGGAGGTGCTATGGTTAATGCTCTGGCATTTAGTGGCTCTAATTATCTCTTTTCAAAAATGGGTAGAGAAGAATCTGCAGAAGAATTAAAACGTCATAATGAAGCATCTGAAAAACTTGCTCAAGCCCAGCAAGATTATGAAAAGAATAGAATTGAGAAACTTGATTTCATCAATGAAAAACTCAGGCTTGAAGGTCACGCACAGCATACGTTTTCAAATACAGACGAAGCAATCAGGGAATATTTTCTTGTCACAGGTGAAGACATGTCTATCCCAAAACCAAAACTAAGTGACTATTACAAACCAAGCACACAACAAAGAAACGGGGAGATAATCTTTGTTCTAGTGGGAATGACATTTGTTTATTTTACAGGAGTTTTCATTGCTAGAAAAAATGGCAGCCGAAAATAAACTATCAAAAATATATTACTCTCCATCAGGCTATTGGAAAGGAGCAACAGCTATTGAAAAATTACATGCCGCTGTGGGCGGAGATATAACACTCAATCAAGTCAAGCAATGGTTACAGAGACAGGCAATTTGGCAGATATATCTTCCTGCTCCAAGAAAAATAACAAGACCCCATTTTGAAAACACAACACCTAATGACACACACCAAATGGACCTCCTGTTCTTACCACATGACACAATAAGAAAGAAACGATACAAGTATGCATTAACTGTCGTAGACATAGCTTCAAGGTACAAAGACGCTGAACCCATATCTGACAAAACTGCCAGTACAGTTGCTATTTCTTTAACAAAAATATATGGTCGAGGCCCTTTAAGATACCCCAGACTAGTGCAGGTTGATGATGGATCAGAATTCAAAGGTGCTGTTAATCAGTTATTTGCTAAGCATGGCGTACTGGTCAGACGCGGTATTCCAGGTGTACACAGATCACAGGCAATTGTAGAAAATTTCAATAAACAGTTGTCAGAGAGACTTTTCAGTTACCAGTATTCTAAGGAACTCATGCATGACACCCGTAACACTGAGTGGGTAAAGAGATTACCACATGTGATAAAAGCAATGAATAATGAAGGACACCCTAAGCCTGCTGATGCTATTAAATTGAAAACAATTGCAGAGCCAAAAAAAGGGCCAACCCCACCTCCAGACACAAGTTTATTTACCAAACAGGTGAGATATTTATATCAACCAGGGGAAGCTGAAAATGACATAAGACGCAGGGCGACAGACCCCATCTGGTCAACATCTGTTCATAATATAAAAAAAATAATCCCTGGTCCAGACGCAACAATATATTATCTGTATGAGCCTGCGCCTCAGAGGGCATTTGTCAGAGAAGAATTACAGATTATTCCCCCAGACACCGTTACGCATTTTTAATCATTTCATCAACTAACTCATTGATTAGTTCATCAACCAGTTCGTCAGCTATTTCTTCAGATAACTTGAGTCTGTAATGACCTGGTGCATAAGCTTTTTCCTTACTGAAAAACACTCGTTTCGTGTCCCCTACTGCTAGAGACTTCTTTTGTGTTTGAATCATTTCAATATTGTGTCTATTTGATCTCAGTGACTTGTTTGGATAATCAGGCATCAGTTCTCCATCTAACACTTTCTTGTAATGTTCATGACGGATGTCTTTATTTTTTATTGCTGTTTTCTTGATACCTTTTGCTTTTGACTGACTACCCTTTTGGTGTAGTATAGAATACATTTTTGATCTCAGTCCAACGTACTCAACTATTGGCACACCATTTAGTTCATCCTTAAACTTACCAGGCACTTTCTTGTTTTGTGTGCTAAACAGCGGGTGATCTTTAGGGTAGTCAGACGTGTCATACATGTGTAACTCTGTTTTCATGTCTTCATAAAAGTCTTCAGTACACACATCAATGATCATAGAGTCAGTGTCAGTGTATAGCAGACGACACTCAGGATACTTTGGTTTGAAGTAATCATAATAAAATTCAAGCATCAACAGTTTTGACAATTCAAGAATTGCCATACCAATGAATACTGGCTTGTCCAGTTTAACAATCTTTTTTTTGAGTGACACTGCATACAATGATGAATGAAACTCTTTGTACCCTGTGTACTGTGGCTTACCTGTAAGTTTAATTGCACCTGATTCAGTTGTGACCAGTCTCACATCTTTGCGGTGATGAGGATTTTCCATTGTCTTGCCAAAACAGGCATTGTTCATAAGCTTAAAGAAGTCTTTGTCAAATGCAGTGTTGCCGTCTCTGGCACGCAATGTGGTGTTCTTCATTATGTAATCTTTCATGAAAGCACTCTGATCAAATTGAATACCTCTGTGAACTTTCTTTAGTACTAACCCATGTCTGATGTAAAACTGTAACAAGCGATAGTGACACACGTAATTGAATTTATCATTTAAATTTGGCACTAGTTTGGTGTCTTCTTTTTTTCCAGTCATACTCATTTTCTCAACAGCTAATGGATAATCATTGTGGTAATCATGTAGATGGTGTGGGTACTCCAGGTCTACTTCAAAGATCCAACCCTTTTCATCATTTTGACCTCGAGCCATAATATATTTTGTTAATTTTTTTATGCCATACTGTGACAAATCATACAAACAAAAGTTTTTTAATGGTAATAATTCACACATCGCGAATCCATACAAATTGTTAGCGTCCACGTACATAATAAATGACCTTGACATTGAGGGGTCAAAGTCGTCAAGATATTTATTATTTGCCTTGGCATAATTATTTGCTGCTAAACTAATGCCCCCCCTCAATCCGCGTTCCACCATTTCACCCATCGTACGATCAGACAACAGGTCTATAAATATCTTACTGGATTTCAAAAATGCATCCCATGTCATGCCAGGACTAGTGATGTAGCAAGCTGGGTCAAGACTGTAATGTAACAAACCCTTCTCACGGTAACTTTCAAATACATCTGCTAGCAAACAGACATCAGCCTTTAAGTACTGGTCATGGTAGTCACCAATTGTCTGACATCCTAGTTTACCCCATGCATCAAGTGCGTGCTGGTAATCAGAGTCATAAATACCTTTGCCAGTTAGTGTAGAATAAAATTTCTCTTTTGGAGGCAGTCTCCTTTCTTCAAACACTACCCAGTCACTGATGTACTCATATGGATAAACACCTTTTTTTAATCAAGTCTGGCTCAAAATATTTACTTGTTATTGGATACTCAGTCAGTCCTTCTGCTAGACTAGCCAACCCTAAAGACAGATGTTGCATAGAGTCATAAAATGATAATTTGTCTAACCTAAAAGTCAAGTATTTCTCAGTTGTCTGAGCAATACAACTTATGTTTCTGTAAGACTCATCCACAGCCTGCATGATAATGTGTGAATCATATCCCTTCAGATTGTGGAAAAAGATTGGTAACTTGTATGTCTTAGGATCTATTTTTAATAACAAGTTACAATTGTTATGTGCAGCACCTCTGTAACATCCAGTTATGTGATCATGGTCACGAACTTTATCACCCCCCAGAGGCTGTTCACAAATCCAACACGTCTCAGCTGTATCAAATTTTAGTTTGTCTTCTTCTGTCATCACTAAAGGCATCTGACATGTTGTGAGATACTGTACTACCTGACTATACAGATGTCTCATTTCTGTTAAAAACAGACATGCTGCATTTTCACCCCTGTAGATAACAGGTTCTGAATGAAGACCGTCTGACCTAACAATAATGTATCCAAAAGAACACACCACTTGGTCACTCAATTTTATAGTCTTTGGTAATGACTCTGGAACTGGACCCTCATATGGAACAACGAGTGATTCAAAATCTGCGTATACTACAAATGGCAGCTTTTGTTGATTAACATAGTTCTTGAAATAAACCTTGCTGCCAGGATCTGGATACCTAAGTATTGTTTGAATGTCATCAGCCGACCTACAGTGCTGGGTATGCTTATGTGCCACTTTTATACAGGAGAACCTTTGTAAGCATCTTTTACATATTTCCTGTTTGCCATTGTGTTTTGATACATGATTATGAATTAGTCGTGACATACTCCTAATAATTGTGTAGTGAAAGTTATCACCAGAGCTTATTAGTAACATATCAACATGTTTATCTTCTGGCTGCCCATAGGTTGGGGCAATTGGAGATACTCTAATTGGCTGTAACTTATTCTCAGATTGATTATCCCATACAAACACATTCACGGATATACCAGGATTTAGTTTTTCAAACAAGTCTATGTCCTCTATTTTAACAGGGAACTCAATGCCACTGAAGTTGAGTTCATTTATAAAATTGGTATAGTTAGATACACGTTCAGGTTTTGTTTTTACAAAATGCAGTTTGGCAAGCACACACCACATAAAACAGAAATTATCATTGTTCTGAATATTGACCACACCCTTTTTGTCTACAACCTCTTTTGGTAGTGGTATCCATGATTTGCCTAAAATAGGATGATATCTTGACTGCTTTAGTTGTAGTTCATGTACAAGGCCTTCATGCCAGCCAGACCCTTGCATTTCTGCTCTGTCAATTGCTTCATGGAAGTCTGGTAACAATCTTTCTCTAAACACTTTCTCTAGTTCTCTTCTCGAATTAACTGTGTGCTGCCTTGTCGAGATATACGTTACAATAACTTCACCAACATCTCTGACAAATTCTATTTTTGCAACAATCTGAATCTTTACACTATCAGAAAGAAGGTTATTTTGTATGACTAAAAAAGATCTTTCTATTGATTCATAGACATTGTAAATATTATATATAGGTAAGTCAGTTGTGTGAAACACGTTTCTTAATCTTTGACGGTTGTCCATCTTTTTTATTTGTCCGACAAAAAAATAAATAGAAAATTATATAATGAAAATGGCACTTTATTGACTAAAACCTATATAACAGACAAAATTAATTACCAACTAATAAGCCACTTCATAGATATGTCTTCTGTTGTATCATGTTCAATCTTTTGCATGTGTAATATTGTTTTATTAACAGTAATAAATTTAACATTTTTATTTTCTTTTTTTATTTGATTGTATATGAATAAACACATAATCTTAAACCAGTCAGATTTAGCATCATAAACTAAAAAATCTTTTGTCCTATTATTATAACATGGAAAATTATTAGAATATCCAAGATAAAAACTATATGTCATATATATTTTCATTGGTGTTGGAAGTGTTGAAAAAGGGTGTCTAACTTGTGTTTTTAAGTCACTAATAAGCATAAAACCCCTGAAACTCGATGTAATATCTATGTATTTACCAATAGGCCAATTTTGATTTTCTTGTCTGTCTGTCATTTTTTATAGACAAACCAAAAAGATAAATTAATTTATTAACCCATACCCTGTGGGCTGATCTGTCTTTAAAATGAGCTTTAGGTGCTTAGTTGATTTCAGTTTATTTTTTACACAGTCTCGTTCATGTTTATTGGGAATTACATCGTTTTCTCTGAGACAGTCTTCGAAGCTGTCACGGTCCTTACAGTAAAACAAACAGATAAACTTTAACTGCTCACGAAAATCTTTCAGTACAGCATTATATTTCTGAGTAAGAATCCATACACTTATGTTTGCATGTCTGCCACTGAAGGCAAGTTCTGCTAGAGTGTTTCTCTTCTTGACAATGTCTTTCTCTGCAGAGCAGTCATCGACAATGAACAATGTTGGCTGTCCTTCAAATTGCTTTGTAAAATATTGTAGGTAATCATCAGTTTTTTCTCAGGGTCGACTAAGTATATGTTGTTGTCAGTCCAAATGAATAAACGGTTGTGATAAGCTTTGTTGTGTTTGATTGTAGGACAAAATATTACTATGTTTTCAAAATGATAGATGTATCTTGTTTGTAAGAGATTAAGAACAAATTGAGTTTTTCCACAGCCCATGGCACCGGCAAATAAGCCGCAATGTGGGTCATGCGTCATTAAGTCCATTTTAAAAACACAATATAATCTGTTTGTACAAAAACACTATGCTTGCCTTTCTGGTTATAAAAGGGGTTTCAAACTAACCACTCACACCGCAAGCCTTATAATAATGACTACGAAAAGCTTGTCTGGTTTTATTTATGGTGTGCGGTCTGTGATTTTAGACCTTACACCCAGAAGCTGAAAGGTCCAAAATCACAGATAGGTCCGCCATTATCATGTTGGTTGGGTAAACAAGGTAATAAAACGCACGCAACACAAATGTCCGTGATCTGGTTTCAATTTAAATGCATAACACGACAAGGCAATGTCCGTGATCTGGTTCAAAGTAACAAATCACACCCGATTTTCTCCTCGAGTGATCTAAAACACTTGTAAACATGATGGGGTGTATACTAAATTGAATAATTGAGGTCTCTCCTGGGATTAAAGTTGTGGGTTTCAATTTAAATGCATCAGACTAATAAATAACTGTATGAAAGGCTGATTGTCACCCACTGGAGCGAAAACAGGAAACCGTTTCACAACCAATTTTCAAGCCCAACTTTCTGGTTATGAAAGAGATGCAATCTTGTAAACTCACATGACTACACAACAGCTGTCTCTACCTACAGGTTATGACGGCAATAACTGCACGCAACAGGAATCCGGTTTCATCACGCGACAGGGTTGAGCATAAAGGCCGATTGTTCAACAGCGCAATGTCCGTGTGCGTCGCAGCAGTCACGATGTGTGAAGTGAAAACTTTTCACAGATAAATTTTCCTCCACACAATTTTTCACGTTGGACGTTTCATTTACGAAATAACCTACATTCGAGATTTGTTCTATATTTTTGGTTTGCCCCAGAGTAAAAAAATGACACAGTGGTTTAGTGACATACATTGAAGCGTTGACACAAAAAGGAATGCTAATTTGTTTTGTGTGTGCAGAGAGAGAGAGAGAGAGAGAGAGAGAGAGAGAGAGAGAGAGAGAGAGAGAGAGAGAGAGAGAGAGAGAGAGAGAGACACTATTTGGGCATAGAGGACTATTGTTTACCATGGTGGTATGAACAGGAAGTATTCTCAGGAAGGCCAACTCTGACAGCATTGAGTGGTGGGGTGTGGGGGTGGGTGGTGTGTACGGTAGTCATTATTTCTCGGGAAGATATTTTAACTAGCCTTTTGTTTCCAAGGGGTTGGGGGACCTGACTGGGCAGATAATGCTGTTAAATGTATTTGGTCAAGTGCGTTTGTTTATTTACAGAAAGGATTAAATAAATTAATTGTTTCTGAAATGGGTGGGGTTGTATTCTCCTATATACTTTCTCTCCAGTCAAGACTTCCAATTTATTATGACCGGGTGATTAGACATAGTTTAATGCATAAAGACAAGAGTGACCCAATGTGGAACATAACTTGAACACACCTGCCAGATCTTTAAAAGGCATTCTTATGTTGTTTGTTGAACCAGCGGCTCCTTACAAAAGGGATTCAGAAAAATTCTACAATCCAAAAATCACACATTTATCCTGTACAATCAAAGGCCGTCCAATTCAAGTGTATGCTTCTGGAATGTTACCTTATCAACACTACGGCAAGATCACAAAATACTTTGTGGGTGGAAGACTTAGAGATAAACCAGCAAAAATGGCGTGTAAAGATCTACATCTGTATGACGTAAGAATCAGACAATATCTGACAAACAAGTATGCTCTTTGGTTAGACCTTCGCAGTACGGATGACGACTATCTACATGGGTCAGGACATACTGTTGAAAATGGCAGTGATGGAATTACAATCCAGATACAAAAAAAGGTTGAAACCGCTGGAGCAATAAATATATATTTGTATCTGATTTATGGCGCACAACTGAACATACAAGAGTGCAGACTAAGTGGTCACTTGTATTAAAATTATATTCTGTATTAAAATGAACTTGATGACACTCGACCCCACTGTGGCTTATTTTGTGGTGCAACAGGGTGTGGGAAAACTGAATTTGTACTGGATCTATTACAAACAAGATACATCCATCATTTCGAAAACATAGTAATATTTTGTCCTACAATAAAACACAACAAAGCTTATCACAACCGTTTATTCATTTGGACTGACAGCAACATTTACTTAGTTGACCCTGAGAAAAAACTGAACAACTACCTACAATATTTTTACAAGCAATTTGAAGGACAGACAACTTTGTTTATTGTTGATGACTGTTCTGCAGAGAAAGACATTGTCAAGAAAAGAAACACATTAGCAGAACTTGCTTTCAGTGGCAGACACACAAACATCAGTGTATGGATTCTCACTCAGAAACATAATGCTGTACTGAAAGATTTTCGTGAACAGTTAAAGTTTATCTGTTTGTTTTACTGTAAGGATCATGACAGCTTTGAAGACTGTCTCAGAGAGAACGATGTGATACCAAATAAGCATGAACGGGATGATGTGAAAAATAAACTAAAATCAACTAAGCATCTAAAGCTGATTTTAAAGACAGATCAGCCTACAGGGTATGGGTTAGTAAATTAATTTATACATTTGTTTGTCCAATAAAAATGACAGACGGACAAATCATGCAAGTGATTGATATCTCACACTGCTTCAAAGATGTTGAGCACATTACCGACTTAATATCATCATCCAAACAGACTCACATAAGCTTTTCAGCACCAGTGGAGATATATGCAACATATAGTGTGACTTTGGATTATGTTGATCAGCTTCCAAATGTGGATCGCATGACAATTGATTGAAAGACGCCTACTTTTAAAGTTAATGATAACGACCACTTGCTTTGGCTAGAGGAACTTTGTTATAGCATATTTAAACAACTGCGCAAACTAAATGTTTATATTAACAGTGTTACAGTTAATAAAGTGGTATTGCACATGCAGCGCCAGCATAGTCAGCATTAATATTTTTTATTTTATTATTTTGTCGGACAAATAAAAATGATGGACTATGCTCAAAGCCCATCAGGCTCATCTGGCTTAAGAAATGTGTTTCACACAACAGACTTGCCTATATCCAATAGTAACAATTTCTATGAATCGTTAGAAAACTCTTTTTCTGTCGTACAAGATAATCTTCTTTCAGGCAGTGTGAAGATTCAGGTTGTTGCTAAAATAGCATTTACTAGAGTAGATGGTGAAGTGATTGTATCGTATATCTCAACAAGACAACACACAGTTAACACAAGAAGAGAATTGGAGAACGTGTTTAGAGAAAGACTGTTACCAGACTTTCTTGAAGCAATTGACAGAGCAAAAATGAAGGGGTCTGGTTGGCATGAAGGTCATGTACATGAACTACAATTAAAGCATTCAAGGTATCATCCTATATTAGGTAAATCATGGTTACCACCGTCAACTGAGGTTGCAAACAAAAAGGCTGTTGTTAACATACAGAACAATGATCACCATTGTTTCATGTGGTGTGTGCTTGCTAAACTACACTTTGTAAAATCAAAACCTGAACGTGTATCTAACTACACTAAATTTGTAACTCAACTTTAGTGGTATTGATTTCCCTGTTAAAATAGAAGACATAGACTTGTTTGAAAAACTAAATCCTGGTATATCTGTAAATGTGTTTGTGTGGGATAATGAGTCTGTTGACAAGTTACAACCCATTAGAGTATCACCATTGGCTCCAACCTACGGACAGCCAGAAGAAAAACATGTTGACATGTTATTAATAGGAGATAATGATAACTTTCACTACACAATTATCAGAAATATGTCACATCTAATTCATAATCATACAACGAAACACAATGGTAAACAGGAAGTGTGTAAGAGATGTTTACAAAGATTTTCTTCTATTAATGTGGCGCACAAACATGTTTTGCATTGTAGGTCAGCTGATGACATTCAAACAGTACTTAAGTATCCAGAACCTGGTAGTCAAGTGTGTTTTAAGAACTATGGGAATCAGCAAAAGCTGCCCTTTGTTGTGTATGCTGATTTTGAATCACTAGTAGTTGCATATGAGGGTCCTGTTCCAGAATCATTACCAAAGACTATAAAGTTGAATGATCAAGTGGTGTGTTCTTTTTGATACAGTATTGTTAGGTCAGACGGGCAGCATTCAGAACCTGTTATCTGCAGAGGAGAAAATGCAGCATGTCTGTTTTTAACAGAAATGAGACATCTGTATAGTCAGGTAGTACAATATCTCACAACATGTCAGATGCCTTTGGTGATGACAGAAGAAGACAAACTGAATTTTGATACAGCTGTGTTGTGTTGGATTTGTGAACAACCCCTCCAGGGTGATAAAGTTCATGACCATGATCACATAACTGGGCGTTACAGAGGTGCTGCACATAACAATTGTAACTTAAAATTAAAAACAGATTTTAAGACATATAAGTTACCAATCTTTTTTCACAATCTCAAAGGATATGATTCACACATTATCATGCAGGCTGTGGATGAGTCTTACAAAAACATTAATTGTATTGCCCAGACAACTGAAAAGTACTTGACTTTTAGGTTGGACAAATTAGCGTTTTTGACTCTATGCAACATTTGTCTTTTTGTCTTGCTAGTCTGGCAGAAGGACTGACTGAGTATCCAATAACAAGTAAATATTTTGAGCCAGACTTAATCAAAAAAGGTGTGTACCCGTACGAGTACATCAGTGAGTGGGTTGTGTTTGAGGAAAGGAGACTACCACCAAAAGAGAAATTTTATTCTACACTTAATGGTAAAGGTATTTCTGACTCTGAATACCAACACGCTCTCGATGCATGGGATAAATTAGGGTGTAAAACGATTGGTGACTACCATGACCAGTACTTGAAAGCTGACATTTGTTTACTAGCAGACATATTTGAAAGTTACCGTGAAAAGGGTTTGTTGCACTACAGTCTTAACCCGGCCTGTTACATAACTAGTCCTGGCATGACATGGGATGCATTTTTGAAATCCAGTAAGTTATCAAAACTGTTGATGCTCGAATTTTATTATGATTACTTCAAACCAAAATATCCTGAGTGTCGTCTGCTATACACTGACACTGACTCTATGATCATAGACGTGCCTACTGAAGACTTTTATGAAGACATGAAAACAGAGTTACATATGTATGACACATCTGACTATCCAAAAGATCACCCGCTGTTTAGCACACAAAACAAGAAAGTGCCTGGTAAATTTAAAGACGAACTGAATGGTGTGCCGATATTTGAGTACGTTGGACTGAGATAAAAAAATGTATTCTATACTGCACCAGAAGGGAAGTCAGTCGAAAGCCAAAGGAATAAAAAAAAAAAAAACAGCAATTAAAAATAAAGACATTCGTCATGAACATTATAAGGAAGTATTAGATGGTGCATTAATGCCTGTTTATCCAAACAAGTCGCTGAGATCAAACAAACATAATATTGAAATGATCCAAACACATAAAAAGTCACTGGCAGTCGGGGACACAAAACGTGTGTTTCATAGTAAAGAAAAAGCTTATGCGCCTGGACATTACAGGCTCAAGTTATCTGAAGAAATAGCTGATGAAATGGTGGATGAAATAATTGATGAGTTAGTTACTGAAATGAGTAACAGTGTCTGGGGGAATAATCTGTAATTCTTCTCTGACAAATGCCCTTTTTGGCGCAGGCTCGTACAGGTAATATATTGTTGTGTCAGGACCGGGAATTATTTTTTTTATATTATGTACAGATGTAGACCAGATGGGGTCTGTTGCTCTGCGCTTCACGTCATTTTCAGCCTCACCTGGTTGATATAGATATCTTACCTGTTTTGTAAATAAACTTGTGTCTGGTGCTGATGGTGTTGTTGTTTTTGGCTCTGTCATTAATTTTAATTTAAGAGCATCAGCAGGCTTTGGGTGTCCTTCATTATTCATTGCTTTTATCACATGTGGTAATCTTTTTACCCATTCAGTGTTACGCGTGTCATGCATGAGTTCCTTAGAATACTGGTAACTGAAAAGTCGTTCTGATAATAGCTTGTTGAAATTTTCTACAATTGCCTGTGATCTGTGTACACCTTGAATGCCGCGTCTAACTAGTATGCCGTGCTTCGCAAATAACTGGTTAATGGCACCTTTAAATTCAGATCCGTCATCAAGTTGAACAAGTCTGGGGAATTTCAGAGGACCTCGACTATATATTTTTGTTAACGCTGTAGCAACTGTGGTAGCTGTTTTGTCAGATATGGGTTCAGCGTCCTTATACCTTGAAGCTATGTCTACAACAGTCAGTGCATATTTGTATCGTTTTTTTCTTATTGTGTCATGTGGTAAGAACAGGAGGTCCATTTGATGCGTGTCATTTGGTGTTGTGTTCTCAAAATGAGGTCTTGTTATTTTTCTTGGAGCAGGTAAATATATTTGCCATATTGCTTGTCTCTGTAACCATTGTTTGACTTGATTGAGTGTTATATCTCCGCCTACGGCCGGGTGTAGTTTCTGAATAGCGGTGTTACTTTTCCAATATCCAATTGGAGAGTAATATATTTTTGATAGTTTATTTTTGACGTTCATTTTTTCTAGCAATATAAAGACCAGTAAAAAATACAAATGTCATTCCCACTAGAACAAAGATTATCTCTCCGTTTCTTTGTTCTGTACTTGGTTTGTAATAGTCACTTAGTTTCGGTTTTGGGACAGACCTGTGACTAAAAAATACTCATGAATTGCGTCGTCTGTATTTGAAAACGTATGTTGTGCGTGGCCTTCTAG
The DNA here is from genome assembly GCA_036245525.1 of Semisulcospira habei. Taxonomy (NCBI): domain Eukaryota; kingdom Metazoa; phylum Mollusca; class Gastropoda; family Semisulcospiridae; genus Semisulcospira; species Semisulcospira habei. The sequence continues at coordinate 145,125,205 of BTPG01000001.1, forward strand.
ACAAAGTTTTTCATTGGTAAAATCAAGTTCTCTATTCTATTCTTTTCATAATCTTGCTGCACTTGAGCTAATTTTTCAGATGCCTCATTGTGTCGTTTCATTTCTTCTGCAGATTCTTCTCTACCTACTTTTGAAAAGAGATAATTTGATCCGCTGAAAGCAAGTGCGTTAACCACTGCTCCTCCAATTATTACGGCTAATGTCGCCATACTTTTATTTACATAGAAACATTTTCTGGAATAATTCCTTGCTTGACGAGAAAGTCTTTTGTTGCAATTGACGCTGTAACAACTGCAATTAACTTAGCGCTGTCTTCAAAGTCTAATTTACTCAGGTCTGCTGATTTCATTTTGAGTAGATTTTTTCCCAGCATAGAGTAAGCTACTGCTAGTCCACTTATTACAGCAGAGTGATAGACAAGGTTCATTAAGTTCTTTGTGTCGCTCATTTTCTTAGGCAATAAAAATTAAAATAATAAATTAATCACTGCATAACAAATGGGTCAACGGTTTTGGATGCTACTGGTATTGTGGCGACTTCTGGTTTTGTTTTTGGAGTGTCTGGTTTTTTGGACACTGTACGAGTCTGTGGTTTGTATTTTTTGTATAATTGGTAACCTACGTAACCAAATCCAATAGAGTTCCCTGTCCCCCATCACCCGCCCGTCAGGGCCGTCCATGATCACCTCGGTGCTGTGGACGTTAAACCCGAACGAACTAACTAACTAACAAATCCAACAACAAATCCAGCAACTATATATTTTGTTGTTTCAGGTTCAGGGTTAGACTTAGTTGATAGTCTTTCACTTTGATGGGGGTTTGATGGTCCTGATGGTCCTGACAGTCCTGGCAGTCCTGACGGTGTTGGTATTGACACTGGTCCTGACGGTGTTGACGGCGAGTCAGTTACATGAGCCTTTTCTGTTTGCGCTTGAAGCTGTAATTTTTTTGTCTGTTATATTCGGCTAATCTTTTTCCAGCCTCAACCCTTCCTGGACTTTTAGTCTTAGTGATCGTTTGAACTTGTGTCAAGACAGGACTCAGTTGCGGAGTCATCTGGGTTTCGTCCATTTTCTTCTGCAGTAAAATTTATTTTCGAAAAATCAATATGGCTCCCGGTAACAAGCAAAGTTCGGCGAGCTCGCCACTGGACACCGAGACAGAGGGGCACCAAAGAAGAGATACAAAGACGGTCTCAAGAAGTCACTTAGTGCCTGCCAAATCGACCACCGCCAGTGGTCTTCGCTTGCTGCGGACCGTGACACCTGGCGCTCCACCATTCACAAGGCAGCCGTCTCCTTTGAGGACTCTCGCAGAGCTAACCTTAAGGACAAGCGGCTCAGAAGAAAAAACAGAGCTGTCGTAACTCAGAACCCTGAACAGACCTTCCCCTGCAGCCACTGCGGTCGTACCTGCCTGTCCCGGATTGGCCTCCGCAGCCACGAAAATGCCTGCAGACGACGTGGGCAAGCCCTATAGAATCTTCGTTCGCGAAGTCAAGCCAAGAGAGAGAAAACATGACGCATGCTAATTTGCTGATTGAACTTGAAACAATAGGATTGCTTTCAAGGTCGTGTGATAAACTATTAGTGTCTACAGGTAAAAAGTGACTTACTGCTTTTGTGTATAGACAGACAAGAGATCGACTTAAATCACGAGTCATTAGTGAAGCGATATGATTTTCATATTTAGAATGCAGTTTAATTAGTTCATCAGCCGTGAGGGACTCTATATCTTCTGTCATGTATTGTTTTCCGAGATAAGCTTTCGATTTGCCTGAAACAATTACAGACAGAAGACACTGTTTTTTCGAGTCTAAGTCTTTGTTCTCTACAGCATTGATATCGTTTAGAAGTAGTAATTCGTCTTGGTTCATTGTATAATAAAAAATATTAATTTTTGAAACTATAATTAAACATATTAAATACACATTTCAAAATGTACACACTTACATAATCGATAGATTAATTAGCTCAGGTGTTAACCCCCTGTTGGTATTACTCTGCTGAGAGGTACATAAAAGAGTGATTGTTATAATGCAGTGGCGTGTTCAGTATAGGTCGGTAAGTAAGGCAAGCTAGCCGGGGGGGCGCTGTTTTAATACTAACGTTTCTGGGAAAATGGATGGCGTGAAGGTGTGGAAGTTTGTGGGCAAAAATCGTGAAAATAAGGGGTCTATAGAAATTGCCCACATAATCTCTCTTTTCATATCTCTCGGGAGTCCCTTTGTCACATAATTATTACCACCGTATCATGTGATAATTATTATTAATTTTTAATTAAATGTTACTTATTAAATGTTACGACGACAACGTTACTCGCTGAGCAAAGCGTTCGCCCCCAAATTAACCTTTGGCCAGATCACATTTCTCGGTACAAACACACCCTAATCTTCGTTCAGTCAAAGCTCTAAACAAACTCATGCCAATAATTAAATAATTTAGGGGCCTACACAACAAAGTAACATAACTATATGTAGGTGTTCTGTGATACCACTGGTACCAGTTACATACAAAACATATAGCTGAATAATTGGATAAGTTAGATAATATCAACGACAGGAAAATTCAACTGAAGCGAAGGCCCTATCACGTACTGACCGCTTTCGAAAGGACAAAGAAACAAAATGTTGGATAAATAAAAAGTGAGGGGGTTACACAACAAAATAACTATATGCACGCGTTGTGTTCGGCCTATATTACCAATTTCATACAAAAGAATGAGTGAAAATGTGTTGAATTAAAAAATACCTGAGAGAGAAATTCCAAGCCAATGCAGTTGGCGCGAGGTTGTTGACTGATAGTCGGAAGTATGGAGATTTACGTCCCCTGAATCTCTACGTCACATGTAAAGTTTGGGGTCCTTTCAAGGGTACGCTTCACGCTTATACGTTTTACAATTGAAGACAAAATCGTTGTATTATGAGTTAGGCTTTGCTTGTGGTTCTTGTCCGCTCTCGGGTCCGGTCAAGGGTGTCAATGTCGGAGGTAAGAGTTTTTGGGCTAAAGCCCTCGACTCTCACCTCCGACATTTACCCCCCTGACCGGACCCTCGAAGCGACAAGAACTACTGGCAAAGCCTAACTCGTAATACAACTAATATTATTGCCATTAATATGAGACTTAGGTAAAGGGGGAACAACTCCATTTATTATGCGACCGCAGCCCGTGCATTGCCACGAGGTACTCTGTCACCCTGTTTGTACAACGCCAGGCTAAACATCAGACCTTGGGTGTCAGTCATCGTCATGAACTTATCTTTATTATCCATGTTTGCAGGTTGAGTGGTCGTACACGTTAAATAAACAATTCACCCGTTATCATTTCAGGCGCTGCTGCAATGGGAGGAAACTCACTACACGTACCAAGCACATCTGTAAATAAAGCGACAAATGTAATCGTAGCGGAAACTGTCTACATGAATGCAAGTGCAGGTAATATAATGAGCAAACAAGTAGGGGATATTAAGATTTCAACTTGAGTGGTTGAGAATTTTCAAAATCGGCGAAATGAAGAGTTATTCTGCCGATTAGCCACGCCACTGGCCTACATTTTTATTTTGTTTTTGAAGTGCAGGTCACGTGGTCAGATTGGGAGCCATGATTATGGCGCTGGGGTCCTATGGTATAAGTCACATATTATTTATTTCTATGTAAACCGCTTCAATTTTGTTTTGGTCTGTTTTGTGATAATCAGGGTCATGTGTACCGTTATTAAGACTAGTTGTTTTCTGTAGGATGATTAGGCAGCAAGTAATAATATACAGACAACTGATCATCGGGAAGTGCGCATAAAGACTGAGAAATCAAATTAACCTTGGCATTGAAGTAGGTCATTGGCGACTTCAGAAAAGAAAATAAACTTACCAGAAACAATGCCCTTAGTGTGACATATGTTTCCGGCACTCGTCGTTAAGACTGGCACCAAATAAGTTAACGCCTCATAAGACTGGTTTTATAATTTGGAACCCAATGGCAGAGATTTCCTTGGACAACAAGGTTTCACTTCATCACGATTAAAAAAAAAGAAGATTATATGCCATGTTACGATTGACTGTTGTTTTTACTCTACGCTCGGCAAAGTAAACTGTATGAGTGTGGAGTTGAAAAGCGTTCTTTCATTATATATTTAGAATAAAAACTGTTTGAAACATTTTAAGAGGTGATTCTTGTAGGTTTTGGATACACATGGGTCACGACATTCTGCTGCAAGTTCATTATCAGTCATTCCAGTGTGTATGTGTATTTAAAGTTCACCATTGACACGTTGCGACTGAATAATTATTTGGCGGTTCCTACGCTTCGCCGTATGACAGTGTTAGTTGAACCGCCAAATAATTAAGTGATTAAATTTTCAGTGACGCGTACGGCGAAAATCTTGTGTATGGAGTTGTTGTAAAACTTGTTAATGTTTGTCGCAATTTTGGACTGTACACTCGATTTCAGTCTGTATAAAAATGTAGTTTTGGCCCTTTTTTTTTTTTTTTTTTTTTTTTTTTTTTTTTTTTTACGCCGGCATGCGTTTTTTGGTTAATATCTTCAATACGGTTGAAAAAAACACCCGTTTAAAGAGAGGTAAATGGCATGACATTATTTTCTTTTAGTTGTATTTTATTTTGCACATTTTTAAAATGGAGCTAGGGAATCAGAGTCAGACATTTTGGCGCGCGCACACATCACAGCATCAATCATTGTTAAATCAGGTTTAGAGTGAGTGTGCCACTGTATTCTGGTGATTTGAAGGCTCACAACCGCCATAACTGTTTAAAGATACACTGTAACAGATGGTTACGAAGCGCTACACACAGGTCTAGCTATGGTTCATTTAGACACATGACAATCCAGTTCAACATACGTCGTCTTTATGTCAAGTAACCTGACAATGACGGCTCTACTCCGTTCTAGAAATACAACGCTTTCAGTACGAGACAGAGCTAAACATAGATTGACACGCTAACGGTTCTGCAGAATAAATAAGTGCGATAACGCGTGTGCTTGTCCGAAGTGCTGTTAAAGTTCATTTGTGTGTCGACAAGGCATAACAAACATAAATGGTGCTGAAATGTGTCTTCAGATTTATGCGTAATGGTACTTTAAGCATAACAAGGACATACCAGTATCATGCAAAGTGTCTGAGGACATCAAAAACAACATGCTAATCCATTTCAGTATTTTGATAAAAAAGGATAGCAACCGTCACTATTTCCTTGCACATAATGCTACTTCGTTTGAAAATTAGTAACAGAAGTTAGTTGGTTATCTGTGTTTATCGCCGAGCAGGCGACTATGGCCATCTCACGGCGGGAAGGGTAAAAACGTGGCCAGCCAGACTAAAAGAAAGGTTTTAAGACAAGATGTAATTGCAAGCCTAAGTGTCGTATACGTCTTTAATGGATATATGTCTACAGACTCTTAAAAAAGTCAAAACTGTAAAATTCATATGGTCTACAAATCTTAAAAATATATTGGACACTCTCAGATTGAAGTCCAATGGCAGGAATGATTTTTAAAATTATTTTCTTGTTTTTTTACAACGTGGGGGTACGGATGTAAAAATGCAGCACGGAAGAGAAATATCGAGTACTGAGAGACTGTTTCCAATCAATCGTGGCGGGGACAGTGGTAGATGAGTCGGTGTGTGTGTGTGTGTGTGTGTGTGTGTGTGTGTGTGTGTGTGTGTGTGTGTGTGTGTGTGTGTGTGTGTGTCCATCTACATGTGTGTACAATTTCTTTCCTTACTTCTTGCAGGTGACGATTGCGCGGGAAGTCAGAACGATGTACTAGTAGTGGCCCTTTTAAATGAAATACTGACCCAAAAGACAGGTCAGCCGCAACCTTTGCACAACTTGGATCAGGAGTTATGCGCAAAACTGAGGAACGTGACCAAGCAGCCTATACCATCTTTCAAAGATTTCGCAAAAATAAAACTCCGCCAGTTCATCGAGAATAACCCCTCCCACTTTAGTCTAACACTGGTGGGAAATTCTTGGATGGTGTCCAAAAAGAAAAAGAGCAAAAAGAAAAAGAAGAAGGCTGACAGATCTAATGCTGAAACGACCGACGCAGCAAAATCAGGCACACTCCAGCCAGAAGAAAACTTTTCTTGTGAATTTGCCCAAACAGAAAGGCTCGGACAAAGTCAGAGTAACTTTGACGAACAAGATTTCGAATCGTCTGGCGATCTCACTGAAGAAGAACAATGGCAAGACGTAAGACCCCAAAATAGACGCCATAGACAAGCTGCGGACATGGAAAGCGCTCAAACACCAGCTTTATTAAGCTCATCTGAACTAAGCATCGAACTTAGCAGAGATGAGTGTATGCTGAAAGACTTTCTCAATACACAGCTGGGTAGCAACACTTTGATAATACGACGCACTGACAAAGACTACCTGCTTGATTTTCTGCTGTTTACAATCGATGTAGTGAGTTTGTGGAACACACCTCACCGAAACGAAGCCCACATCATCCTTGGCGTGAAAACGAAAGAAGGGAGCTTGCCCCACATCCCAGCCGGTCTGAAGGAGGCCAGAGAGGACAGCTTCTACCAGTCGCTTTTTCGAACAGAGCTCTTTGCATTCCCACCAAAATTCTCTTACCGGGAAGCGATGTACCAGGGTAAAAGGATCGGCATTGTACAAGTGGAGAACAGCCAAGGGCACGGGTTTCCAGGATTCGTGAGAAGCAATGACATGTCTCCCAGACTGCAGAAAGACCAATTGTTTGTAAGAAAGGAAGGAAAGAACGTTCCGATATCGCCCTCAGACTATCTGATGGGTCAGATACACTTATGGTTTCTGTCGAACACAACGCCCAAAGAATCAATGAAACCAGCAGACAGATCACAGAGGAACCCAGTAAAACAGGCCTCTTTCTGGTCGAGCAAAGTAGAAAACGCTGGCACGGGAGCAACGGACCTGATAAAAGAACTTGGGTCTTTTCAGAAAGGACATTATGTCCTTCTATGCGGCAGCATGCGAAAACCCTGCAGGAACGTCGACGCTCTCGCTAGTGCGCCATGGATAGCCGTGTACGATTTTGACATCAGGGGGAGAGAGCCAAGCGGTCTTTTGGCTATACTGGAAGACGACATCAGACAAAAGAGAAGTCTGCGAGTGTGTACGTGGCGTGACCAACACACAGGCATCACAGAGCGCGGTACGCAGTGGTGGAGCTTGAGAGGCAGACGCGATGTCTCCGACAGCCTAACGCCTGACACTTCCCACTTGGATTGGTTCCGATGCGTACTCGAAAGGCTGGATGGTCTTTGCATAGAAATGGCGCGTTTTTGCGAGGATTACACCATCGTGAAAATGGTTGTTTTGTGGCCCTGCTCGGAGTTTGAAACAAGATGCCTGCACAAATTCCTGACCAAAATGCAAGAACGCTTTCAACCGCAGATCATCCTTTGTTTCACGGAACCTGAGTTGGCGTCAAGAGAATCATTGGATGTGCAGCAGCTCCAGAGAGACTTTGCTGGAAATGTAAAATCATTCTATATCAGTCTTGCGGATTTTTGCACGGAAATTAAACTTCTCATGCAAAGCAGTTTGCCCTCTGCAGTATTCGAGTATAAGCTGCCTTCAGAAGAATCCAAGACGGTTACCATAACAGACAAGGATGCTGCGTGGCTGGATCAGGACCTTGACGTGCTGTATCTGCAGAGTCCCCACACCAAGAGAGCGCTAACAGCGGAGGATCTCAAACAGGAAGCGGAACACTTTTTTCGAGGAGGGACCATTCAGTGGTACGTTCGTTATGATATGGGCCCCGGCTACCTGGACTGTGAGCGAACTATCTTAAAAGACGTGACCAGACACATCCGGGAGGTCTACATAGACGACTACAAGAACGGCCAGGTAACCCTGTATCATGCTCCTGGCTCAGGCGGGTCCACGATGTCGCAGAGAATTCTCTGGGATCTGCACGAAGTCGCCCCATGCGTGCAGGTGAGGCAGAGGTCTGGGTCTTCCGTCGAGGACATAGCCGACAAGCTTGGTTTCCTGCAAGATCGCACGCACATGCCTGTGGTAGTCTTAATGGATGGTGAAGATGAGACACGGCTGAATCAGCTGTCGAGGCATCTGCAGCGGAAATGCATGATCATACTGTACGTGAAGAGATATCCCCACCACATAGACGAATCACGCCGCAATATTGGGAACGAGAGCAAATTTTTCCTGTCAGGTATCGTCGACAAGAAAGAATCTCGCAACCTCGTAGTGCGCTTTGCAGACCGATGTAAGGGTGACAAAACAAAGACAGATGCACTTGCAAAGCTGGACTATGATGTTCAAGAAGAAAAAGAGAAGCACCACATGTATGAGTATGGCATGACTGTGTACCTCCACGAGTTCAAAGGTGTACACTCGTACGTAAGGGGTTACCTTGATCCTCCGAGGAATTGGAGAGATCTGCAGCCTTATCAAAGATGTCTTGGCTTTCTTTCCCTTGTGTACTACTACGGGCAGTCTTCCTTACCGTGCCAGATCTTCGCCAGTCTGCTCGGCATGCCCGCAAACAGGACACTCAGCCTTGATGACTTTCCTTTCCAGTTCAAGGTGTTAGTCGTTCCTGACACAATCGAAGGAAGGGCCGGGTACGTTCGCATAGCTCACTACATCATCGCAAAGGAGATCCTGGAACAGATTCTCAGCAGAAACTCGGCCAGCACAACCGGGAAGAACTGTGACAGGCTGAGCAAAGAGGCGCGGCAAAACCTGAAGGATTTCTCTATAGACTTCATCAGCCAGATTGTGAAAAGAAAAATCAAAACATCACTGACGGCGCAGACGATCACCTACATTCTCGCCAGAACTTTCATTTTTAGGGACAACAGGGAGGTGAGCGACATGGAAACTCACGAAAGTCAATCTAAAAAGTCGCAGTTTTCCCAGATCATGTACGATTTGGATTCGGATCATCCTTATTACGGGCGTTTGGAGGTGCTTAAGAAACTCTGTGACACATTTCCAGATGACCCAAATTTCCGTGCCCATCTTGGCCGTTTCTACACGTATTGTCGCCCGGAAGAAGAAGAGGAGGCCGTGAAGCACTTCACTGCTGCAACCAGCCTCTGCAAAAGACGAGAATGTGACAATGAAACTGAGGAACCCGATGAAAAAACCAGGCTGACACTGATGCACGTGTACCACATGTTTGGGATGTTTTATCAGGGTCGCCTCACCAGATACCTCAACCCTGGCCCTGGCGAGGGCCACTTGCGGAGGTATAAGGGAGACCGCTTCACTGAAATGCTCGATCAGATTTTTCTAGATGCTGATCAAGCGTGCGGAAAGTTTCTTCTCAGCAGATACCATACACCAGCGGGGTACGAGGAGACCCATATCTACATCAATGAAATACAAGTAAGGCTTCAGGTCTGCGATTTTGTCAATCGCTATCACCCAGGCGGTATAAAAAAATTCTTGACTGAGAAAAACAGAGGGGCGAACTATCAGTTCGTCAGAAACAGCATCACGGAGATCCAAGACCTGATTATGGAGTGCTATAATGTCATCCCTGCAAACGCTATTACTCACCTTCAGAGGAAAGTACAGTGGTTTAATGACCTGTTTCGCGGATGCACTGCCGAGATCAGAACGCTCGAAGATGATAATGAGCTGACGTCTCTTAGACTGCGCATAACCGCCAAGAAACTAGAGTTTCAGGGAGGGAACAATATTGTATCTGTCGAGAGTCAAGTGCTTTCTGAACAAATCGAGGGCCTGGTGAGGCTGATTGAAATGGTCTTCAAATACGAGGCGGCGAACAGAGACACCCCAAAGAGGAAGCTTGAATTGGATTACAAGGACTGGATTTTGGCCATCAGGAATCCCAGCTTTAGAGAGGTAAGAGTGAATAAGAATGCCATATAAACCGCTATGAGAAAGAAACACTCTGGAAAAGAAAGTTGTTTACCGCAAACTATTTGCTTAATATTTGTCGCTATATAGCGTGCTTTTGCTTTGTTGGCCATTTTACTTCATTTCTTTTGGTTTGGGTTTTAACAGGAGAGACACATGACTGGATGGCGTGGGTGAACACATGTTTGTTTATATGGGGCTGGATTACGCACGAAATAGCTATATTGTATAGTCTTGTTCATGGTAGGTTTGCCATATGGTGTACTGCATCGGGTGCACTGCTATACAGAGCAACCTAGGCGCAGGTACTCAGTTCCATGCCGTATTGGTCTGACGGACCATTTGATTGTTTTGCTGACTGACTGACTGGCTGACTGGCTGCCTGCCTGACTGCCTGTCTGCCTGATTGACTTATTGATTGATTAATTGATTGATTGATTCAGACGTACAGCGTCGAGAAAGTGCTTCGGTATGTGAGAGACTGGAACGAGTCTTTACGGAGCCCGCTGTCTACTTTCTACCTGTTTGTCCTGCTTAGTCTGCAAGGCTTTGGTACCAGCACACGTCCAGGTAGATCTTTCTGAATCAATATTTGCCATGTCCCTGAAGTCAAGTGCTTAAAAACAAGGTTGTCTGTTTACAAGTAGCGTCCATTTACATGGTTAAAAGAAAAGCCTAATTTATACTACACGCAGGGCATTTCAGGGATGGATTAACAATATGTGATTTACCTAACAACAAAACGTCTAACCTCATCGATGGCCTAATTTTGCAACAACCCACGAACATGATCGCACGCTAAAGTCAAAGTATGACAAAACAATTCTCGTAACAGGGCCTTTGCATTGAAACGAGGCATGTATAAAGCTTAGCTGGAAGTGCGTCATTTCTAACTTTCAAATTAATGTTTGACGTCAAGTAATAGGCTTATTTTGTCAACAATAAAGTAATGAGGGCATCCTGCGAAAGCGCAGAAGTTTCTACAATGAGTTGAAGGTAGGTGCGTGGTAGAGACAGGTAAGAGGATGGTTTCTATTCAATTATCGGATTGACATGTATTATCAACTTTGAAGCTGTCACTTCACCCCCCAAAAATAGTAAGTAGAAGGTGCACGTGGTATAAACTGCTTAGGCAATAGGGCTCTCGTGGATTATAGAAAAACTGCTCACCTCGTATGTTAATTTTGGTGGAGCCGGAATGCTCTGATAACCTCGCATTCCCGGCTCCACCAAAGAACATATACTCTGTGGACAGTTTTTCTATTACAGAATAGAAGTGGAGGGTTCGTATACTAGCATTTCTAGACACTTCTGCAACTGTTTGATCCAAAGTCACCGAGCCCGTCCCGGTCTCGGCGCCTATGGATCAAACAGTTGCAGAAGCGTCAGCCGCGAGGTCTGTCTAGAAATGATAGTATACGATTACTCCACTTCTATAGTTTATAGAACCTTTCACAACCGTAGAATTTCGACGTAGGTCAAAGCCATTTTTTGAACAGGAGCGACGCATTTATTTTCGTAAATAGTACGCAATAACTCCAACTCTTTAACAGTTGAATCAACAATTAAAATTCGTAACAAATGTTCATTTTGGACGACAACAAAAATACAATGAGATGTAACTTGCAGTATATGAAACAACAAAGTGTAATACGAAACTATTTTGAACTCAGTATCTATAAATCGAAGCTCGCATTCTTGTGATATTGAAACGAAGCATTCAAATGCGGAATATGGAACACAATGTAGTTTGCGAACTGGCTACAGATTCACCATGATATCCCAGAACGCTTAGTGCGGTAAAACTAGGACTTATGGTGTTGGGGTGTTTCTCACGTAAAAGTGGTCTTGACAGGTTCTAGAATTCAATGGGATTGCATGGTGATCCTGTAGGCAGTTCGCAAGCTGGAGTGTGTGACTGTTTGCAAAAGAAGCCCTCACATATGATATTCCACATTTGAATGGCTAAAGCTCACTTCCTACAAATAGAAAAGCCACGCATAATCCGGAAATATAGTATTTTTTCATTTATTTTTCGAAGTAAAACGTTCAGATCGCGCAGAGTACTGAGAGGTCTACATACCGAAATACCAGAAGAGCGCGAGCATATAGTAACAAGGGAAACAACTTCACATTTGCAATGCAATGTAAATTTGTTAAATACGGCGTTCAAAATAAGTTCCGTATTACACTTTGTTGTTTCATATGTTCAGAGTAATATGTTCAGAGTAAAATTTCATCCTATTTGTTTGTTATACAAATGGACATTTGTTACAAATTTTATCTGTTGATTCAACTGTTCAGTTGGAGTTATTGTGTACTATTTATGAAATAAATGCGTCGCTCCTGCTCAAAAGATGACTTCGACCTGCATAGCTATTCTAGGTTTCATAAAACATAGAAGTGGGGTGTTCGTATACTATCATTTCTAGACAGACTTCGCGGGTGACGCTTTTGTAACCGAGCGTGTTCCGCGCTCGGTGACTACGTATCAAACAGTTGCAGAAGTGTCAGCCGCTCGGTCTGTCCAAAAATGATAGTATACGAACACTCCTCTTCTATGCTACAATAGACCTCTATTGTCTAAGCACTATTTTTCATTGCAGACGCATTGGCAGTTTGTAGCCTAAGGGGAATATAAATCGCAACATTCGAAACGTTGCGCCATATGTGAAAATGGCTGAAACTTTTCCGATCTGATCAGACATGTTCACTGTCATAGAAACTGAAATTCAGACGAGTATGGACTGCCTTTTATAGTTTGCGCACAGTTCGGGGGTGGGGGGTGGGGTGGGGTGGGGGTGGGGTGGGGGAGTGGGGGGGGGGGCGGATGGAATGCATTTATTTTAGCAAACGTTAAGCTGTATTTTGTGATCTAGTTGCATACTTGATTTGAGAAATATAGCTTTGAAAGTGGATTTCGCAAAGTAGGTTGCAATTCGAAAAGGCCAGTTTGTGCTATGAAATCAATCACCTTAAAGGCCCTGCACGCAAGGGGAGTTAATTCCAATTGTTTTTGCATTGTTTGGCCATAAAAGTATGCTCACCTGGTTCACCTGGTTCAAAATTAAAGGGTCCCCGTCTTGGTTGCAGCAGCAGAGTGTTTGGTGTTGGAGAAGTCAACGGTCAAACTTTGCCGACATACGTATGCTTTTGTCTCGAGTGCGAGAAACCAGAAAAGTAAGATAATAATCTTTAGAACGTTTGACGGTAAGGTGACAAACTCCGCCACACACTGCCTAATCACATATCAGTTACACAATCAAGGATAACAGCTCGGCGGAGTACAAAGGACGTTTGAAAAAAATCGTGTGATTTTGTCCCCCATACCCTCGTAGGTCGTGGGGACAATAAAAAGGAAATAATGAATGAATATTATGATTCGTTACAAGTAGATGAGGCCAGGCGGATGGGGAACCAGGTTCCCTGTTTTAAGTGTGGGGCGTTTAAAATAAGTACACAATTTGTAGATCAAATAAGAAACCGTCCTCGATGTTTGCACGAGTCGTTGCACCTTTAGGTCCCAAATTTAGAACTGAAGAGGAAAATCGACCGTGTCGTGAAAGAGGAAATCTAAACTTGTCTGCGTGAGTGATAATGGCATGCATTTTTTATTTTCTCAGTTGTTTCAATATGTTAAGTATACATATGTGACAACAACATAGAAGACCTTAACTGTCAACTGGGGTTCAGTAATAGTATACGCTGGTAACACAGGGGCGGATTCAGAGGGTGTCACGACGGGGGTGACAACAGCCCCCCCCCCCCCCCCCCGTTTTCCAAACTGTGTCATGCAAAGAAATCCAGACCAAAACAGTGACTATCAGGCGAACATAAAATCATAATAAAGAAAGAAACACGCTTAAAAAGAACAATTACAAATAAGTTGTGTTGAAATTTTTTTTTCTTGGTGCTTTTCTTTTTTGGGATTTTCTTTAAAATTGTACTATCGTGTTGTAACCGTTCTCTCTACGCGTGTTTTTTTTTTTCTTGGGGTTTCCTCAGACATACCTAGAGTTCTCAGAGGTAACGATTTTTATTTGTTAAAACTTTTCTTCTTTTATCTCGGGACACAGCACCGCTTTTGGCACTTAAAAAAAAGGAATGGCTGAATGGCTGATCATATCTACATGCACTTGACCTCCTCCCCGCCTATACCCCCACCTCCGTAACAAAACAGGATTAATCGGTCACTTCTGATTCCGCTATGGTGTTAATTTTCTTATTGAAAAGAATGTTCTACCTGTAGTTTCTGCAGCAGCAATCACATTATGTTTGACAACAACACTACACTACCAATTACTCCTCCGTCTGAGGAACAACACAGCCATTTGTGAAAATTGTGATAATGCTCTATACACCCACAAACCTCCATATGAGGAACACAAGATCAGATCACAGAAATTGTCATGATCACTTATGATGTATACCTCTTAAACTGGCTGACGATTACTCAATTACGATTACGGTTAGTTAGTGATCAAAATCAAGACATTTCACACCTCCCCTACGCTGAAACGCATTAATGACTGCATAGCTACTCTGATGGGCACTGGTGCATGTCCACGCATCATCTTGGCTTGACTTCGCGAACGAAGATTCTATAGGGCTTGCCCACGTCGTCTGCAGGCAATTTCGTGGCTGCGGAGGCCAATCCGGGACAGGCAGGTTCGACCGCAGTGGCTGCAGGGGAAGGTCTGGTCAGGGTTCTGAGTTACGGCAACTCGGTTTTTTCTCCTGAGCCGTTTGTCCTTAAGGTTAGCTCTGCGAGAGTCCTCAAAGGAGACGGCTGCCTTGTAGATGGTGGAGCGCCAGGTGTCACGGTCCGCAGCAAGCGAAGACCACTGGCGGTGGTCGATTTGGCAAGCACTAAGTGACTTCTTGAGACCGTCTTTGTATCTCTTCTTTGGTGCCCCTCTGTCACGGTGTCCAGTAGCAAGCTCGCCGAACAGAGTGATCTTGGGTAGGCGATGATCCTCCATCCTGGAGACGTGCCCCGCCCAGCGAAGCTGTGTCCGCAGCAACAAAGCCTCGATGCTCATAGTTTCTGCCTGTTCAAGGACCTCGACGTTGGTGACATAGTCACTCCAGTGAATGCCCAGGATGGTACGCAGGCAGCGCTGGTGAAAGCGTTCGAGGAGTCGTAGTTGGTTGCGGTAGAGGGCCCAGGACTCGGAACCGTACAGCAGGGTGGTGAGGACGACAGCTCTGTACACACTGATCTTGGTGCCCGTTTTCAGCTGTTGATTGTGCCACACCCGCTTGAAAAGTCGCCCAAAAGCGCTGTTCGCTTTTGCCAGCCTGCTGTCAAGCTCCTTGTCCAGCTTGGCATCTGACGTGATGATGCAGCCAAGGTAGGTAAACTGGTGTACTGACTTCAGTTCAGACTCGCCGATGGTGATGTGGGGAGGGCGATGCTCTACCTTGGGTGCCGGCTGATGTAGTACCTCTGTCTTTTTCAGACTGACCTCGAGTCCAAAGAGCTGGGCAGCATCTGCAAAGCAGGATGTGATGCGCTGCAAGGCTCTCTCTGTGTGTGCAACAAGGGCAGCGTCATCAGCAAAGAGCAGCTCACACTACCTCAAAAGACAAAGCTACGCAATCTGCGTGAGACTGGAGACCCACTGTGCTCAGAGAGTGATGTGTGACGGGATTAGGGGATTAGCAATCACCTGTGACACCCGGGCCAGTCGGCTGCTCACCCCGGGGGAGGCACTAACAGCATAGTTGATTTCTCGCTTTCTGATCACAGTTGGCGTATCCACAGTCGTAGACTTAAACCTAGATAACTGCCACGTATGAAGATGCGAAGATAATGGTATCGCACAGAAAGAGGTAATGCTTCTCATGAGCCACTGTAATGGAAGGGACACATGCAACTCTATGGCATACTGAGGGACTGAGTTGGGCCCCAGATAAAAAAAGATCGGATACTTTCCCACCGATGGAGTTGAACAGTAGTCAGTGGCTTATTGCCAGATGGCTGCCTCAGAATGAGGATGCAATGAGGACTGTATTGCACAGCAGAAGGCACCGATTTACATGAGCCCCTGTGTGTGAAGGGGCACATGGCACTCTATGTCTGGGTGAAGTACTGTGACAGATGCAGGTGCAGTGACAAGTGAAGATTTTGGACTATAGGTCCAGGAACACACTAGGCCCACCCACCGATCCCGTGAGATAATTGTGAAATACACCGAACAAGAAAAGAAGAACCATCGAATAGTAAAACACAACTTCCACAAATAACTATCAGAAAATAAAATTGTTGGTCAGGGCTGACGGGGTAGGGGGGGGGGGGCGGGCCCCCTAAGCCCCTCCTTATCCCCCTAGACTCCCCCTTAACCCTTAGATTTCTGTAACACTAACCAAGTAGTAGTCGTACGTCAGTGATCATTTGTTTTGAATGGATCTGTGTGATTTCCGAAGTATTCAGTACTTTTTGTCTACCGTCCTTTAGGATGGCGCTGGTCGGAGCGCGTTCCGTAGAAAGCAAAGGACATAACAGGCGGGCGGGGCTCATGGTCTGGCAAAGAAGTAACAAGATAAAAATGACGTCGCGGCTAGTCACTCTAACCGTACTGTTGAACGTCGTTTTGGCGCGAAGCGCCGTATGCGCATATGTATGTATTATGTATGTATGTATGTGTGTGTGTGTGTGTGTGTGTGTGTGTGTGTGTGTGTGTTTGTGTGTGTATGTATGTAAACACGAGAATCTCCTATATTTCTGTATGCACAAGCTTGATACTTTGCGAAATACTTCATACAAGGGGTGGCTGAGAGAAACATGTTAATGAGATTGTTCATGGAGCAAAATCTTCGTTTTACATCAGGAAGATCAGTGAGTGCACAACAAGCAAAGAGTTGTTTAATGTGACCAATAAGTTTATGGTGAAGAAAACTCCATAACCCCTTCCCACTACATTTCCCCCGTGCCAGCTGCCTCAGCTTTTTGCCGATTACTTTGCTGATGAGGTCCGCGAAATTCGTGATTCTCTGGATCCCATGCCCACTTCAGTTTTGTTCACTGAAAAACGCTTCAGTGGAGAAACTCTCTCAGCCTTCGAGCCTGTGCTAGAAGATGAGGTCAGAAAAGTGATCACAAGCACTGCCCCCAAAACTTGTGAGTTAGACCCCATCCCCACTCCCTTGTTGTATGAGTGCCTGGATGAAGTGTTGCCTGCCATTACACAAGTCATCAACAACTCTCTCTCTACTGGTATTTTTCCTGAAAGCTTCAAGACTGCGCTTGTGAAACCCCTGTTGAAGAAACCATCTTTGGACTCAAATATACTGAAAAACTATCGCCCAGTTATCACTCTTATTTTCCTATCAAAGATTCTTGGAAAATTGTCCTTGCCCAAACTTTAATGCATGTCAACTCTAATAGTCTGTTCAGTGTATTCCAGGATGCATATCGTTCCCATCGTAGCACTGAAACAGCTTTGCTGAAGATATTCAATGACCTGCTTTGTGCTTTGGACGAGCGTAAGATCACAGTCCGTGCTTTGCTAGACCTGTCCAGTGCGTTCGACACTATTGACCATGACATTTTGCTGTGCCGTCTTCAATCTGTATTTGGCATTGAAGGCACAGTCTTAGCATGGTTTAGTTCATACCTGACTGAACGATCCCAGATTGTTTCTGTTGACGGCTGTCGTTCTGAGTCATCACCTCTTCGGTTTGGTGTACCCCAAGGTTCGGTCATAGGACCTGTATTGTTCTTACTGTATGTTCAGCCCCTGTCCGACCTGATCAGTAGTCGCTCCATTTCCCATCATGCATTTGCAGATGATACGCAGATGTACAGAAGTGATACTGTCGAGCGAGCTGTGAATGCCGTCCAAAGTATAAGCCAGTGCATTGACCATGTCAAATCATGGATGACCACCAACAAACTGATGTTAAATGATGGCAAAACTGGAGCAATGTTGTTAGCTAATCCAAGATTACCTTCGTCCATGCCTTTACCGTCATCATTGTCTGTGGATGGAACACTCATTGGCTTCTCTGCGAGTATGAGAAACCTGGGTGTTACACTTAATAATAATAATAACAATAATAATAATAATAATAATAATAATAATAATAATAATAATAATAATAATACATGGTATTTATATGGCGCATTTCTAATATTTATAATATAACGCAATGCGCAAACGAAAACGACACACACACGCACACACACACACGCGCATACACACACACACACACACACACACACACACACACACACACACACACACACACACACACAGAGTCTGCAGGGGGGGGGGGGGGGTGTGTACAGAAAACCGTAGAGATTACACGAAAGTCTGCGAGAAAAGGTAAGTTTTTAACTTTGCTTTGAACTGCATAAGGGAGGAGGCATTTCTCAGCTCAGTCGGTAAGGAATTCCAAATTAAAGGAGCAGTACATCTGAAAGAGCGTTCACCGGCAGATTTGAGATGGTACTTTGAAACTTTGAGAAGTTTCTCTCCCGATGAACCCAGTGAGAGAGAGAGAGAGAGAGAGAGAGGGCTGGTAAGTAATTAGACTGGAGGAAAGGTATGACGAAAGACTGCCATTAAAGTGGCGGTATGCAAGGGTCGCAATCTTAAACTGTATGCGGGATTGGATTGGAAGCCAGTGAAGGTCTTTCAGTATAGGGTTTACGTGGTCTCGTTTTCGTCTGCGCTTCACAAGCCTTGCGGCATTATTTTGAATTCGCTGAAGGCTCTGCTCAGATGGAAGACCAAAAAGCAGAGAATTGCAGTAGTCAAGACGGCTAGGTGACTAAAGTATTCACTAACTTTGCAGTGGCAGATTCAGAAAGACTGTGTCGTACAGATGCGATGCGTCTCAGAGAGTATGAAGCACCACGACAGATTTCACTTGACAGCGGGTTATCTATGTCACAGCATGTCAGTGCAGTGTGTAGATAAGCTTATCTGGAAATTCGTCGCATTAGTTCAGTTTGTCACCTGCTCACCGTGGAAGCCACTAAAACACTAGTTGTGCATTTGTGCTGTCCAAGCTAGATTATTGGAACTCTTTGCTTGTGGCTGCCCTCAGTATCTCATTGATCGCCTCCAAAAGATTCAGAATAATGCAGCCCGGCTTATTGTGACAGTCCGTAAGACTGAGCATGTCACAACCATCTTGAAGTCCCTTCACTGGCTACCTGTGTCCTCACGTATTCAAAACAAAGTTATGTAAATCTGTTATAACTGCCTTTCAGGCACCAGCCCAGAATACTTGTCCTCTTTGCTGCACGTGTATACACCCTCTCGTGAGCTCCGCCCCTTTTCTGATAAACGGAAGTTGTGTGTACCTTCTGTCCAAACTAAAACATTTGGTCAGCGCACTTTTGTTTATCAAGCCCCAGTGTTATGGAATTCACTTCCTCTTGAGGTCAGAAACAGTGAGTCTGTCTCTGACGGTCAAGAGCTCGTTGAAAACTCACCTCTTCAAGCTTTGCTTTGAATAACTGCCAGTGTTTGATGCCTTAGTTGTAGTTCTGTAATCCTCCTCGTTTTAGAATGAATGTTAATTAGTACATAATTATTATGTATGCATTGTTATTTAGTTCATTGTAAAAGTGGTGTCTTCGGGGATTGTGGTTTGTTTGTTATATGTATATATCATTGTATTTATGGAACAAAACAATCAGCCCTGGAAGAGGCTGCGTGCCGTTCGGATGAGTGACATGAAACATCAAATTCGTCACAGTGAACACAGAGTGGTGAGACCAGCGATGCCATGACGTGAAGCTTATAGTGACGTCATTTTGCTGCTCGTGCTATTCTTCTTCTTCAGAATTCCTATCACTACTCCAGCCCACAGAGCGTACTAATGGCGGGAAGCGCCGTGTGTCAGTCTTTATTTGTGTGCACAGGCGTTTGTGTTTTTCAGAGGTTGGCTTATAGAGGAGGGAAATGGACCAGAAGGATAAGCTTAAAAATATGAACAACTCTGAATGTACCTAAAAGAAAAACACACGTGAGCTCCAAACGATACAGTAGACTTTGGGATGAAATCCTCATCTTGTTCCTTTTGATTTTGTTTTAAAAAATCTACTTGTTTTCCACAAGAAACGTATAGCAACAGTCTTATCCGTATGACATCTTATCCGTATGTCATACGGATAAGAGACATACGGATAAGTCGAATGTTTCACAGAGTTGTTTGACTTACCGTTGTTTTTCTACGAACCAAAATTATATTCACAATACATAACATTTTTATAAGATAATAATACAATATGAAAAAGTACGTTGAAACAGACAAAAAAATCGATAGAAGGTTTTTGTTGTTGTTGACAAAAGCACGTCAGAAGTTACTGACGCATGAAATGAATGTCTCAGATGCAGGGGAAAGAGGTTGAGACGAACGGACAGACAGACAGACACCGTAATACGCGGAACGTTCCCGGCCACTTTTGTAAGCAGCTATAATTGAGGATGTTATTTTTCGCTGTGGCTATTTTCTCAGATCCATGATTCAAGGAATTTACACCCAAATGAACAAAAGTTTGGACTTAAAGTTTAACAATTTCATTGCATGTGGATACGAATTTAATCTGTATTCCATCTTTTCATCCTAAGTCAGACGCATCTTCTTTCCAAACACATTGATATTACAGAAATGTGTGTGTGTGTGTGTGTGTGTGTGTGTGTGTGTGTGTGTGTGTGTGTGTGTGTGTGTGTGTGTGTGTGTGGTTTTCGCCTGCGCATTGAGTTATATTATAAATATGAGAAATGCGCCATATAAATACCACGTATTATTATTATTATTATTATTATTATTATTATTATTATTATTATTATTATTATTATTATTATTATTATTATTACATAAGTCTACAGTTTGTCTCGGCTGTCGGGTACGATTAGGTAAATTGTGACCTGTATGCCCTAGATGTGAAAATCAGACAATTTTCTGCACCACTTTTTCGGAGTCATTAGAAAAACAACTAACATAACTTTAATTTTTCTTTTACGAAAAAAGCTATCTTCTCATTAATACCCAGCATGATTTTTCATAAACAGTGTTTGCATAAGCCTGCTATTTGTCCCGGCCCTTAGGTAGGATTAGGTCACATTGTGACCTGTAAGAAAATTGCAAAGTTGATCCTCTGATACGTCAAATATTGGTACTGCGATGATGACGTATAACATCGAGTAGTCACAATGAACACGGCGTCGTGGGGCTAATGATGCCATGACGTGAAGCTTGAAGTGACGTCATTTCGCTGCTCGTGCTATTTTTTTTCTCTTCAGAATAGCTATGCTACGCCAGACCACATAGCTTACGAATGGCGGGAATCGTCGTGTGTCCGTCTTTATTTATGTGTGCCAGTGTGTGTGGATCAGAGGGTGGGATAGAGTAGAAGGAGATGGATTCCTGTCGCTACACGAGCACACAGAGCGTACTAATGGCGAGAAGCGCCGTGTGTCCGTCTTCATGGTGCGCCGAAGTGTGTGTTGATCAGAGGTTGGCTTAGAGATGAGGGAAATGGATCAGCATTATAAGCCTAAAAATATGAACAACTTTGAATGTTCCTACAAGATAAACGTATCTGAGCTCCAAACAATACGGTAGACTTTGGGATGAAATCCTCATCTTGTTTGTCTACCGTATTGAAAATACGGTAGACTTTAGGATGGGGCTGGTCGGAGCAAGGTGCCGTAGGATGCAAATGACGAACATAGGCGGGCACATATCAGACTCTGACATTGAAGTAACAAGATGGTAATTACGCCATGTCTAGCTACGATAACCGCGCTGTTGAACGTACATATGGCGGGAAACGCCGCGTGTGTGTGTGTGTGTGTGTGTGTGTGTGTGTGTGTGTGTGTGTGTGTGTGTGTGTGTGTGTGTGTGTGTGTGTGTGTGTGTGTGTGTGTGTGTGTGCACAAAAGCCCTGAAATGGGTGACTGTCTTTACCATCCTTATGGAAAATGGGTGAGTGTAAAATTCTGGGTGCCCAAGTCAGACATCCATTTTTTTTTTCTGAGGGTTGTTTCTGCATTGTCTTGCTTTAAGAAATTGTAAAAAATAAAAAAATCAGTTTTCCCATTTCAAGGTTTTTACACGCACTTTTGTGCTTAAAATGCACTCTGCTAGTGTGTTTGAACTTGTCCCACTCCCAGCAGTGTGTGTATGTGTACACAAAACCCGTAATATGGGCGTGTGTGTGTGTGACATCACCCTTCTCAGCTATAAATAACTTAACTTAATACCTGATTGGTTGACTGCGTCGGTGAGCCGAAGTGAAACGGAGAGATACGAAAGGTAGGGGGGCGGGGGGGGGGGGGGGGGGGGGGGTATTGTATTTGTGTTAGGGAGTAAATTGTTTATGCTGCTGCAAAATGAGGTTTGTTATTTGAGGGTGTGGTTGTTTAGTGCTTCCGGGGTGATGTTGTGGGAGGTCATGTCTATTGGCAAATTTCAGAGCAATGTATCTGTGCACCAGTGACTAGGACAATGTATCTGTACGCGAGCAACTTGCTATGAAGTGAAGTGATGGTATGAGTGGGCAGTGTGAGATAGGACGTGCACTTCGGAGGACGCTGCTGTTGTCTTGTGTCCTGCCCGACCTTTTGATAGAACCTGTTGCTTTGTTTGTTGGATTGTCAGTGGCATGAATGCTTTGGTTTTGGCTGCATCTCCTCTTGGATTGTATGCACAAATTGATTGAATGCAAATGACGTCACACAGTCAGCGTCTTTACATGCGTCGTCTGCTGCATTCGGTCGTTTAGTGCAGTAAAAAGAGTGCAGGCTTGGATGGGCCATTTTCGGATGCCAATGCTAGGTCAGAAAGAAACCTAATGTTGCCAAAAGGTGTAATAGTATTAAAGTATTATTTGTGTGAATGCTGTCCGTTTGAGTGGAAGGACTGGAAAGTCGAGTGTTGAGCGAAGAGAGAAGGCGACAATGGGAAAAATATCCAGCACTATACGTTGGAATAGATGCATAACAGTTACGACACGCTTGTAAATTAAAACACTTTTAACATTAACAAAAGTTGAGTTAAAAGAGGTTTTAAAACAGTTGTAATAAAAACTTTTGCCTGACACGCTTCTAAAAACAACAGTTTCTTAGTTTTAAACCTTGTACCGCGCCATAAACGCTACGGTTGCTTCTCAGTCTTAGCTGTCCTATAGTGTGGAATGTGGGACTTGGCCAACTGGATCCATCTGATGCACTCCAAATGTGAATTTGTGAGTGGTTCGACGTGCAACTCGGTGCGCGCCTCTGAAATGACCTGATTCCACTGATAATGAAAATATTTCATTCACAAGAGAGCATTCAGCAGCTCTATAAACCAAAAGTGATGACCCGATCCCCCCCCCCCACTCTCCCCTACCCCCCCCCCCCGCACCCCCTCACAACCCCACCCAAACAATCATAATAATAAAATCAACCACAGGTATGTTTAGTGAGTTATTTTGTTCACTGATGTGTGTTGTGTCATTGTGCTTGACAATTTTAATGTAGGAACAAAAAAAGGAATACACATTAAGTTGAAAAAAGAATAACAATCAAAATAAATGTGGAAAAGAAGCATCAAATATTCCGTGAACTTTACCTTATTACAGATGCCTAATTTTATTAAAATAGTCCATGCTAAAATGAATGATTTGAAGAGGACACCCATTTTGACTGTAATGCCAGTTTTTGTGTGAGAGGCACCCACTTTATTGGTAGAAACCCATTTTTTTCTCCATCCAGTGGCTCTGTTTCTAGAAAATGTCTATTTTATTTTAAGTTGTAAAGCTTAGTTCTAAGGCGAGTCTTAAACATTCGCATCAACTCCAGAGCCCTAGAATAAATAGAAATATGGGAACCCATTTTCACATAAAATGGTAGGTAACCCACTCTGAGGCTTTTGTCTCCATGTGTGTGTGTGTGTGTGTGTGTGTGTGTGTGTGTGTGTGTGTGTGTATGTATGTGTGTGTGTGCGTGTGTGTGCGTGTGTGTGCGTGTGCGTGCGTGTGTGTTTATGTATTTATGTTTGTAGACGCAAATATCTCCGGTGTTTGTGTACGTACAGGCCTGAAACTTTGGGAAATGCTTTGATGGAGATGTATTTCGGAGAGCCTCCTAGCATATTTTAAATGGTTGTAACGCACGCAGACTTGCCCACAGTCGTACGCACAGACTCTCACGCAACAGACGCATACACCGCCACTGACACAGACGGGCGCATTCATGCGGTAAAACACAACACACGGGCTCCCTTTCGAAAGTAACCTTTATACACTATAAATGAAAAAGAACGACTTAAATAACTGTCAACTATATACACTGTTCTATTATCACACCACACACGTATCACAATATCTTTGCCAGGTTAGGTCTTAGTCTCACATTGCCTCCAACCTGTTTGATGTTGTTGCCTGGTTACGTTGGTCCTTCTCACGTCTAGGCGTGAAAGTCCTTAGTCGTACGCTTATTGCCGTCCTGTCTCTTTGGCACGGACGTCCTTGTTCTTGTACGGTACTCAATTCTCGCTTGGACTTGGGTGTCTTGGTCCCAGTCAGACTCACTCTCAGAAGAGCTGGAGGGATGACCTCACGTAGGTCCCACCTGCGACTCGACGTCTCGGCGTCCGTCTTTCCACTCTTGTTACAAGAACTCTGAATAGACAACAAAAGTCCCAACGTAACACTTGCTAAACACACAACATATTGGATCAATGAGAAATGTCACGTAACCTGGCTGATACAAATAACTCACACGTTCATTCACACACACACACACACGTGCTTCATAAACTATTTTCGTATCACCCCCATATCTCTGTCACTATCTTGAAACAGACTATAGCCTAACTGACACTCTTGCTATACATTACTCTATACCCTGGAAAAGACTATGCTTACCCAACCACGTACTATCTTCATAGCGGCTTAGACATACACACTTCATATTCCTTTAGTCATCTAACTCGGTAAACAACTGTATACAAAAACACCGGTTACTTCACCGAATTCTAAACATACTATAACTAAACCAAACCGGAACACCGCTATACAACCACATTAATCTTACCACGCATACTGTCTTTAACTAAACAACTATCAATACTACGTTTATAGAAACATACCTGAAATCTAGGCTTCAGAGTCTTGGAATGCGGGCTTGGTAATTCAAACACAACCGTTCCATACGACAAAACATCCCGCACTCCCGATCTAGACCTCTGACAGTCACAGCTTCCGCCTAGAACTCACTAAACAGAACTCACTAAAAATCCCGTACTAACCATGTCTTACAGGTTTCACGTGCGTCTAATGCCACACGGACTTTCGGCAAACAAACCGTTAACAGAAACCGTACCGTACTAATCCTACTCGTTAACAAAACCCGTACCGTACTAATCCTACTGTGTGAGCACTATGCACAAGCATAGAGCTTCATCACAATTCCCCCTTCCTCGGGAAAAAAAGAAACGATCGAGTTTCTTTTTAAGACTACTCGACGTAATATTATCCGAAAACAGGAAAGGACTAACTTTGACTATCCAGCATACAAAAAATAGAACTGGCTTAAACCTCATCGCACACACTCAGATCGCACAGCGAACGCGAAAAACAGAACTAACGCGCTAAAAACCTCCAGAAATGACATCGATCCCACGACTGCCCACACGATCGCGAGACCCCATTCTCCGACCTACCTACAATCGCGAGACCCTAATCTCCGATCTACCTACAATCGCGAGACCCTAGTCTCCGACTTATCTAAATATTGGGTGCTGAGCCGCATTTCTGTCCGCAACAGAAGTATGCCGTCTCCAGCCAACCCGACTGGTGGGCCAAGTCCGCTGACCGATTCCCTGATTCTGGACGGAAATAACACCGTCACCCTGCTCACGAGCACGCTTGCTCTGAGTTCTCGTTGCGACTGATGCGACTACACTGTGAGGATCGTGAGCTCGCTTCATCGCTCCAACTTTAGCGATGACTGGCTGCACACCCTTCATGTCACCTAGAACTAAATCAACTACTGGCTCGTCGATGACACACGAAACCAGATCACCTGTGAAAAACTCCGTGTCAACTTCTATCTTAGCTAACTGAAAAACTTCTATCTTGCCTCCGAACGAAATTACCCTCTGGGTCTCCCCCGTGTACTGATCTTCCCTAACTAGACTACGTCTGACCCCCGCGGTCGTTGTACCTGAGTCACGGAGAACAGAAGCAAGACGTCCATTCACCACACCGTCCACCAGCGGTAGGCTACCACCTCCCTCAGCTGAACACACTGCGCCCAGCTGTGGTTCCTCCCCGACTGGGACCGCAAAACTGGCTACGTGAGTGGGCTGCACCGCCCCATCCACCATACCAGGATTATTAGGACCTTGATGAGCCAGATGGCCGTGCTCCTGATAACCAGCATACTGCGCGCCTGTACTGTAGTACGGACAGCTCCGACTAAAGTGCCCGTACCCACGACAAGAAAAACACTGCGTGTCCGAACTCGCAACACGACCACGACCATACCCACGCAAAGAAGTCCCCCCACGTGCGTACGGATCGCTACCGCCATTGCTGTTACCTCGATCACCGCGTCGAAAACGCAAAGTACCTCTACCGTTAACCAGCTGGGCTCCACGTAAAGTATTGACGCCTCGGTAACCCTCAGTCGTGTTAGCAGCGACCAACCCGACTGTCGGTGTCTCGGTCCTACGCGCGAGGTTTTTCGTAGGATGCGCCATCCGAAAAGCCTCCGCGTTCTGTACGAACTCGTCCGTAGTCTTGAGGTTACGCTCTCAAGAATACCGCTAGATCCTTGGAAACGCTCCCAAAGAACTGTTCAGCCAACATGAGATCGAACAATGCTTCGTACGTGTGGTCGATCTTTGACAGTTCGACCCAACGTACGAGCAAATGGGACAATCGTTTGCCAAACGACATAAACGATTCCCCTGTCTCTGGCCGACAAGCTCTCAAGCGTTCCCTAAAACCTTCCGCATTACACTGGAACTTCTGCAAGAGACACTCCTTCAAAGTCTCGTACTCTATGTTCCCCGAAACGGTCAAACTATGGTAAAGACTCAAGGCCTGTCCCTCAAGCACAGATGAAAGCAAAACGGGCCAGTTGGCAGGAGGCCAACTCAACGCCTGCGCATGAGACTCAAAACGACACAAAAAAGCGTCAATAGAGTCCACGGACTCTTTAAACATTGGAAGTTTAGGAAAATTCCGTATGCCCCGGCCTACTGAATCACTATCTGCTTTAGACCCCGCATCCCGAGCTAACTGTAGTTGCACCTCTCTATCTCTCTCCTTTTCTTCCCTATCCTTTTCCTCTTTCTCTCTCTGGTACTCTAGTTCCTTCTCTCTTAAAGCATGTTCCCTCTCGTCTTTCTCTCTCTGAAATGCTAGAGACTTCTCGTCCTTCTCTTTTAAGACCCTTTCTTTCTCTTCTCGCTCTCTCTGAGCTTCTAACTCTTTCTCCTTTAGGACTCTTTCTTTCTCTTCTCGCTCTCTCTGAGCTTCTCTTTCTCCTTTAGCTCCATTTCCTCTTTCTTAAGTATTATGTCTTTCTCTCTTCTCTCTCTCTCTCTCTCTCTCTCTCTCTCTCTCTCTCTCTCTCTCTCTCTCTCTCTCTCTCTCTCTCTCTCTCTCTCTCTCTCTCTCTCTCTCTGTATCTGCATTTCCAACTCTTTCTCCTCTCTAAGTCTACGAATCTCCAACTCTTTCTCGTCTTTCACCCTCTGAACCTCTACCGGGTCTACCTCCATGTTTGCTACAACTTCTTCCCAAAACTTGAAAACGTAAAAATACAAATCACAACCAAATCAACGTCAAAACTTAAAATGAAAACTCAATATCAACTACCTACGTAGAAAACAGTGACCTACTTTGACGTCCAGATGGAACGAAAAAAAGAACGATAGAAAGAAGAGCAAGGAAAAAGAATAATACCTATACAAAAGGAAGAAATAGGCACTAATTACTCGCAAGATCCAGAAACTACAGAAACAACGGATCTTACCCCCTAGAATCGGAGAGGGGAATCTAACACACATGCACATAGCAACAAATCCTACTCTAAAATCGTCACTCACTATCGCCCGCAGATACTTTAACCTATCGCTAAAACAGGGTCACCACTGTAAAGCACGCAGACTTGCCCACAGTCGTACGCACAGACTCTCACGCAACAGACGCATACACCGCCACTGACTCAGACGGGCGCATTCATGCGGTAAAACACAACACACGGGCTCCCTTTCGAAAGTAACCTTTATACACTATAAATGAAAAAGAACGACTTAAATAACTGTCAACTATATACACTGTTCTATTATCACACCACACACGTATCACAATATCTTTGCCAGGTTAGGTCTTAGTCTCACATTGCCTCCAACCTGTTTGATGTTGTTGCCTGGTTACGTTGGTCCTTCTCACGTCTAGGCGTGAAAGTCCTTAGTCGTACGCTTATTGCCGTCCTGTCTCTTTGGCACGGACGTCCTTGTTCTCGTACGGTACTCAGTTCTCGCTTGGACTTGGGTGTCTTGGTCCCAGTCAGACTCACTCTCAGAAGAGCTGGAGGGATGACCTCACGTAGGTCCCACCTGCGACTCGTCTCGGCGTCCGTCTTTCCACTCTTGTTACAAGAACTCTGAATAGACAACAAAAGTCCCAACGTAACACTTGCTAAACACACAACATATTGGATCAATGAGAAACGTCACGTAACCTGGCTGATACAAATAACTCACACGTTCATTCACACACACACACGTGCTTCATAAACTATTTTCGTATCACCCCCATATCTCTGTCACTATCTTGAAACAGACTATAGCCTAACTGACACTTTTGCTATACATTACTCTATACCCTGGAAAAGACTATGCTTACCCAACCACGTACTATCTTCATAGCGGCTTAGACATACACACTTCATATTCCTTTAGTCATCTAACTCGGTAAACAACTGTATACAAAAACACCGGTTACTTCACCGAATTCTAAACATACTATAACTAAACCAAACCGGAACACCGCTATACAACCACATTAATCTTACCACGCATACTGTCTTTAACTAAACAACTATCAATACTACGTTTATAGAAATATACCTGAAATCTAGGCTTCAGAGTCTTGGAATGCGGGCTAGGTAATTCAAACACAACCGTTCCATACGACAAAACATCCCGCACTCCCGATCTAGACCTCTGACAGTCACAGCTTCCGCCTAGAACTCACTAAACAGAACTCACTAAAAATCCCGTACTAACCATGTCTTACAGGTTTCACGTGCGTCTAATGCCACACGGACTTTCGGCAAACAAACCGTTAACAGAAACCGTACCGTACTAATCCTACACGTTAACAAAACCCGTACCGTACTAATCCTACTGTGTGAGCACTATGCACAAGCATAGAGCTTCATCACAATGGTAGACTCGTTAAAGAGAAAAATTGCAGTTTATATAAAGTCGGTTGACCCGCATTTGAGTCCGTAATATTCGTTCTATTTACTCGGAATTGTGGATATAGCTAGCTTGCAAATAGGCATTGGATGAGTTTGTTAGCCAGCTTTGTACTTATTGAACTTTTACGTAAAAAGTAATTCATTGCAGAAAAAAAAGTAAAACGTAAGAATTCTCGACTCCTGAGAAGGATCAGACAGTGACGTTGACGTAATTGCGCCAGACACGCCAATGTAAAGTGGTGTTCACATGGCCGATTTCTCAACGATTTTTGTCTGGCAACAATTGGCCGACGAAAGTTTCCACCTGTTCACATGGGCGTCTTTTGTCGTTTTGGAGTTGGCCGACAATTGCCAGATGTCGGTGGGGTGTTGGCAGCGAGTAGAGCAATGCTCAACTTTTCACCGATTTCCCACCAACTCCAAGCAAGCGGATTGTTTCCTGATCGACGACTGGTTAGAACTAGCCAATCAAATATGATTTTGTTTTCAATCTTCAGTCAACCTGTTGTCGTGTTCATGGGGTGATGCCCCTTTGATCGAGTTGTGCCGAGTGTCGACGGAACAGCACGAAGTAGCTAAAGTTGGAAAATCGTCGCAAAATTGGTGAGCGTTGACATGGGCAACGTCTTGTTGGACAATAATCGCCAGACAAAAATCGTTGAGAAATCGGCCATGTGAACACCACTTTAAACAATGTTCCTAAATTGTCGCAAAGCACCAGATGTCAGTGTTATACAATGTTTCTGATTGACATCAAATTTGTCACTGTGTCGACAGCGTCATGGGACTAGCGATGCCATGACGGTGAGGCTTATAGTGACGTCATTTTGCTGCGCCTGCTTTTCTTCCTCTTCAGAATTCCTGTCGCTACTCCAGCCCACAGAGCGTACTAATGGCGGGAAGCGCTATGTGTCCGTCTTTATTTGTGTGCGCCGGTGTGTTTTGATCAGAGATCGGGTTAGAGAGGAGGGAAATGGATCAGAAGGATGAGCTTACAAATACGAACGTGAACTCTGATTGCTCCTGAAAGAAAAACGCACATGAGCCTCAAACAATACGGTAGACTTTGGGATGAAATCCTCATCTTGTTTATGTATCAACTGGGGCCTCATCTTGAACTTTAAAGTTTGACACCCCTGTACATGCGGCATGTACATATCTTGTATTGTCGTTACTAGGTTTCAATTGTTGCCTCCTTATTACCTTGTGGATGTGGCTGTCGGTGCAGTCTACAGAACTGATGGCTGCATACGCTGCATGTATCACTTGATAACTGGACAGCATTTTGTTTGAGGAATCTTTAAGTTTGGTGCCACTCTGCTTGCAGCTGTTTACAGAACTTATGAATGCACGTGGAGGGCCGGGAGTTCACTTTGTCGCGGATCAATGTGTATTGGGCAGCCTTAAGTTTGAAGTGATCAGTGTTGGCATCACCCATGTTGTCCATGTGCATTCTGCCGCCGGTGCTGTCTACGGAGGTGCTGTTTACAGAACCGTTTGCGGCATTTGTATATATTGTGTTGTTGTCATCAGATATCAGTTGTTGCCTCATCTGTAAGTTCTGGTGCCCCTGTGCATGCGATCACCATTACTGTTAACAGAACTTATGGCTGCATACAGTTGGGGGAGGGGGAAGGGGGTAAATGTATCGCTGAGATGTGTAGGTGGGCAGCCAGAAAACTGGCATTCTGTATCGGCCACTGTTCACCTGCAGGCTGAATAATTATACAGGTTTTACAGTCTACTCATACCCATCAGAATGCACTGCTGACTGTATGACTGTTGCATTTGTGCATGCGTTCTGGTGTGTGTTCTGCGGGGTGAGAGGAAGAGGTGTGTGTGTGTGTGTGTGTGTGGCACCTATTACTAAATGTGTGTGTGTGTGTGTGTGTGTGTGTGTGTGTGTTTTCTGTTATTATATGCTGCCGTTCAGAAGAGAGAGAAAAAAAAGGTTAAGGATAACTAGGACATAATTTTATATGCATGCAGTGAAGAGTAGATTATGAAAACACACAGATGTATGTGTATTGAAAAGTGTTCCTTCTTGCCTTTACTCAGAGGCGGCCACCATATCATTGGTGCTTGTGCACATCAAAGAATTCTTTCATACATAATTAAGTAAATAATAAATAAAAAAAAATTAAATTTATCCAAAATTCTATATAATGGAGAAGACTACCAGCTGTTTTGTGCCTGTTTAAATAAACGCTTGATCAGAAGGGTTCTTGAAAGTAGTTTGAGGTTTAGTGCAGATTGGTGGCATGGTTTGCAACAACAAAAATCCCAAATGTAGGTGTTCAGCAGAACATGGTGATGGAGACATAAATGGAGAAGAATCAGCGAACATATCGCATGCAACATTATCATTGCTAATTGTGAGCGGAAGCTCATTAATAAACAAAATAAAAGTGGATCTAAATAGAGCCCTGGGGCACGCCATGCTTGACTAAGCAGTGATCAGAGTAAGAATCTTTAAGAAGAACTTTCTGTCTTCTGCCTTCTAAGTAGGACTTGAAGAACACGGCTGCGCTTTTGGTGTGTAATGAAATTTTCTTTATCAATATATCATGGTTTACTAAATGAAAAGCTTTACGGTAGTCTAAAAGCACTATTTCGGTTAGTTTGGAGTCATTGATAGATGATAACCAGGGGTCTGTCATCCCAACCAGCGCAGTGTGACAGGAATTGTTTGGTCTGAAGCCTGACTGCAGTGAATAGATGAGATTTCGGTTTTCGAGATATAGAGATAGATGTTTTATGAATGTGTCTGAATGAAAAGAAAGTAGCGTTTCTGCAGGGGGACAAACAGAAAGTCAGGCAATTAGAGAAGGACTTCAGGAATAAAACAAAAGCTGCCAAAGTTGAATGTAAAAACAAGGTCGAGCAGGGAATGCTGGAGAGGCAGTTCAATTAGTTATTTGGGTTTAACGCCGAGCAGGCAACTAAGGCCAGCTAGAGAGGCATGAAAAGGACTTAATACATGGATGGGAAGAAACGAACATAAACAACAGATTAAGTGTTCAGATCCTGTTAGCTTCGCTAACGATGAGCTGTGTCGGTCAGTAACTCTGTCACAGGTAGATGTGTGTGAAGATGAGGTGGTGAAGATGTTTTCACGTGTTAACCCGTACAACGCCCCAGGGCCTGACCACTTAGGAGGTAAAAGTACTGAAAGAATGCGCTACCAAACCGGCCGGCGTTTTCAGCCGGCTGTTTCAGTTTTTATTAATTTAAACACATACTTTGTCCCTCGTACATGGCGAACTTCCACCATCATTTCAGTGCCCTCTCCCTCCAAAATAAATAAAATTAAAAAAAAAAAAAAACATTGCCGCGCAGAAGAAAGATTTCAGACCTGTTGCTTTGACCTCCGTTCTGTGTAAATGTATGGAACGGATTTTATGTAATCGTTTGACAGCGTCTGTGGCCGATCGCATGGGCCCACTCCAATTTGTCATTGGCCTGGCTCTGGCTCTATTTGGCCTGGCTCTATCTGATTTTTTCCCCTGGTCGTCCGTTCTCAAGGCAACGGGAGCCCCCTTATCACAAATTACCAAGGTAACGTTTGATAATCACAATACCTTATTAAATGTTACGAGGACAACGTTACTCGCTGAGCATAGCTTTCTCCCCCAAATGAATCTTTGGCCAATCACCTTTTTCGATACACACACACACACCCTAATTTCAGTCAAACCTCTAAACAAAAATATGCCAATAAATATATAATGTAGGAGACTACACAACAAAAATAACTATATATAGGTGTTCTGTGATGCTGCTGGTACCAGTGTTATACAAAACATAACTGGACAATTGGATAAATTAGATAATATCATCGACAGGACATTTCATCCGAAGTAAACGCCCTATCACGTACTGACCATATTCGAAACGGCGAAGAGACAAAAAGCTGGATAAATAAACACTGAGGGGGCTAAGCAACAAAATAACTATATGCACGCGTTGTGTTCGGCCAATATTACCAATTGCATACAAAAGAATGATTGAAAATGTATTAAATTAAAAAATGTCTGAGAGATAAATTCCACTCAAATGCAGCTCGAGCGAGGTTGTTTACTGACAGTCGGAAGTATGGAAAATTACGTCCCCTGAATCTCTATGTCACACTTAAAAGTTTCGGGTCCTTTCAAGGGTATACTTCACGCTATTCCTTTGTAAAGTTAAAGACAAAATCGTTGTATTACGAGTTAGGTTGTGCCAGTGGTTCTTGTCCCCTCTCGGGTCTGGTCAGGGGTGTTAATGTCGGAGGTAAGAGTCTCGGGCTAAAGCCCTCGACATTTACATCCGACATTGACCCCCCTGACCGGACCCTCAAGACAAGAACCACTGGCAAAGCCTAACTCCTAATACAAGTAATAATATGTTTTAGTAGTATCTTTAGTATTCTCTTAGTTTACGTCATAATGTTTTACTTGTGTGTTTATGTTTATGTGAGCCAAAGAAAATTTCCATTTTATGCTTGTTGTTTAATGGACAATAAAGTTTATTCAATTCAATTCAATTCAGTTCAATTCAAACTTGTAATACAGGCCGAACACAACGTGTGCATATAATTATTTTGCTGTGTAACAACACCCTCACTTTTTATTTATCCAACTTTTTGTTTATTCGCCGTTTCGAATGCACTCAGTACGTGATAGAGCCTTCGCTTCAGTTAAAATTTCCTGTCGTTGATATTATCTAACTTATCCAATTATTCAGTTATGTTTTGTATGAAACTGGTACCAGCGGTATCACAGAACACCTCAATATAGTTCTGTTTGTTGTGTAGCCCCCTAAATTATTTATTTATTGACATGTGTTTCTTTAGAGGTTTGACTGAACAAAGATTATGGTATGTTTGTACTCAGAAATATGATTGGGTAAAGGTTTATGTGGGGGCGAACGCTTTGCTCAGCGAGTAACGTTGTCATCGTATCATTTAATAAAGGAGTCTACTTATAACATGTTACCTTGGTAATACGTGATAAGGGGACTCCCGTTGCATATAGAACGGCCGACCAGTGGAATAAATCAAATACAGCCAGGCCATTGAGAAATAGGTGTAAATGACTGAAAGAAGACAAGGAAATTGATTATGCTATGCATAAAAATGTCTTACGTCTTATCCTGGTCGCGTTCAAATACCGGTTCCCCCTCAGCGAACAAACAGCATTCGAAAAACATTTCTACCAATATGTCTCCATCCTAGGGACAAATATTGTTGTCTTCTTTCAGTCTCTTTACACTTTTTCTTATTGGCCTGGCTCTATTTGATGTTTTTCCCTGGTCCTCCGTTCTCAGGGTAAGGGAAGTCTCCTTATTATATGTTACCAAGGTAACATTTGATAAGTAGACTCCCTTACTAGATGTTACGTCGACAACGTTACTGGCTGAACAAAGCCTTCTCCCCCAAAACAATCTTTGGCCAATCACATTCCTAGGTACAGACACACCCTAATCCTCATTCAATCAAACCTCTAAACAAAAATATGCCAATAAATAAGTAATTTAGGGGGCTACGCAACAAAAAGAACTATATTTAGGTATTCTGTGATACCGCTGGTACCAGTTTCATACTAAACATACCTGAATAATTGGATAAGTTAGATAATATCAACGACAAGAAAACAAAACTGAAGCGAAAGCTCTATCACGTACTGAACGCATTCGACACTGCAAAGAAACAAAACGTTGAATAAATAAAAATGTAGGGGGTTACGCAACAAAATAACTATATGCACGCGTTGTGTTCGGCCAGTATTACCAATTTCATACAAAAGAATGACGGAAAATATGTTAGATTAAAAGATACCTGATACAGAAATTCCAGGCGAATGCAGTTCGCGGGAGGTTGTTGACTGACAGTCGGAAGTGTGGAATCTCCCCTTTATCTCTACGTCACACGTAAAGTTTGGGGTCCTTTCAAGGATACACTTCACGCTTATAATTTTTACAAGTGAAGACTGAAGACAAAATCGTTGTATTACGAGTTAATCTTTGCCAGTGGTTCTTGTCGACTCTCGGGTCCGGTCAATGGTGTCAATGTCGGAGGTAAGAGTTTTTAGGCTAAAGCCGTCGACTCTTACATCCGACATTTACCCCCCTGACCAGACCCTCGTGGCGACAAGAACCAACTCGTAATCCAACTAATATTGTTATGAATAAACTATGTCGTATTAGTACTTTTGTTTCGGATAGTACCAGTAAACCAATGTTGCTCTTTTGACGAACTACCTACCTCTTCAGAAACTACGTAATCTGCTAGGCTATGAGGAGTAAGTGTGTCCACTGAAAATGAATGGCAATTTCAAAACAACTGGATTAGCTACCTGAACTCAAACGCGCCTGTATCATTATCGACTGGTGTAGGCAGTGATAAAAACAAAGTACACACCTAGAAGAAACTACACACTAGTCCTGCACACTTTACTTTAGATCACCACAACCACAAGCTACCCACTGGTGTGTGGCCTGAAAAGTCCAAAAAACACAAGTGAGCACACCACGACACTGCACACTCCGCAGAGAAAAATATTACACCAGACGTGTTGTGTACATCTAGCTCTTCAAAATCGTCTGACTGCGTGCCAGAGCGTTCACTGAAAAACGGTCCTTTTGGCAGAGAAGTGGTAAAACTCTGCTCTGTACTCTGTTGTCATGCCGACTTGTTGGTTGACTGGTTCCTGGCGTGATTTAGTCGGCACAAACTGTGATTTTGTCAAATTGCCGAGCACAGACGATCCGATTCCCAGCGCGCTTTAAACCGCTGAGCTATATGGGCAAACACCTGACATTCCTGTTTTCCGTAACATTTTAGAGTTCTTATCGAGTTAAGAAACTCTTCTTTCTCGTTGTTTACGACAGCGGTCGCTTTGTCGAAACTCGTTTCTTAACATAGTTTTTTTTCGCCTGTCCTCTGATTAGACCATCCGGACCTTGAGTATGACGACCAAATGGCGATTGTTAACACTTTCCAGACCGGACGATACATCGTTAAAGGAACTGACGTTACAGTGGACACCCATAGTTGCAGATGTGAAAAAAAAAATGGCCTGTAACTCCCTTTTGATATTTCTGTAATATAATTAACTTAGTAACTGAAACGCGGACACCATTATTGTTTTCAAATCCAACCCAGTTTATGTCGTATTTGACCTTTTTAATTTCAATACTGTATTAAACAGTAAAGTGAACTAAGTAGTACATAACACTGAATTACCTTGCAAACTGATCCAGGTTTTCCAGGTGGTATGTAATTTGATGCCCAGTACACATTATTAGTTGTATTACGAGTTAGGCTTTGCCAGTGGTTCTTGTCGCCTCGAGGGTCTGGTCAGG
This sequence comes from Semisulcospira habei, assembly GCA_036245525.1. Taxonomy (NCBI): domain Eukaryota; kingdom Metazoa; phylum Mollusca; class Gastropoda; family Semisulcospiridae; genus Semisulcospira; species Semisulcospira habei. The sequence continues at coordinate 145,161,863 of BTPG01000001.1, forward strand.
GGGGTAAATGTCGGATGTAAGAGTCGACGGCTTTAGCCCAAAAACTCTTACCTCCGACATTGACACCCTTGACCGGACCAGACAGGCAACAAGAACCACTAGCAAAGCCTAACTCGTAATACAACGATTTTGACTTCAACTGTACAAATTATAAGCGTGAAGTGTATCCTTTAAAAGGATCCCACACTTCCGACTATCCGCGAAGCGCCCGCGAATTCGCCTGGAATTTCTTTTTCAGTTTAAAAAAAAAAAATGTAACACATTTTCCGTCATTCTTTTGTATGCAATTGGTAATACTGGCCGAACACAACGCGTGCATATAGTTATTTTGTTGCGTAACCCCCTACATTTTTATTTATTCAACGTTTTTGTTTTTAAGGTTACACAGTAAATTAGATAATAGCACTGTCCGGGGAGAGAAGTGTGCATGATCGACCAGTGATCATAGATCTACGGTGGCCAAAGCACAAAAAAATAAAGAGATAGAAAGAGAGGGGGCGCTAAAAAAAGTGACTGAAAGCAATGCATATGGAAGCCCCCCCCCCTCCCGAAAGGGGGCGTATCACATATCCCACTGTTCCAGTCACTCAGTGCATGGAAATTTAAATCTAGGTCCTCCCAAGGGGGGTCCAGATATTTAGCCGGTGTGGACATCTGTTTCGGTCTTGGCGACCTCTTCAGCACACCATCGGCAATACTGGAGGAGGCAGGAATTTCTGCCTACCTGCAATGACAACCACATGTTACTGTGGTGTCTGCAGGGGCATACATTCCATGCCACCACCTAGAGCTAAATTTCCATGCACCCTAAAAGAGAACCTACCAACAGGGGGGAAGGGGTTGCAGTCGATATTGTAGTAGTAAATGAAAAGAAAAGGGGAGACTGCCAATGATAATATTTAGGAAGGTTACAAAGTAAAGTAGATAATAGCACTGTCAGCATTAGCACTTGTCACAGTTCTGTTTTCTCAGAGGCTAACTAACAGCTATTCAAAGACATTTTTTTTTTATTCAACGTTTTGTTTCTTTGCAGTGTCGAATGCGTTCAGTACGTGATAGAGCTTTCGCTTCAGTTTTGTTTTCTTGTCGTTGATATTATCTAACTTATCCAATTATTCAGGTATTTTAGTATGAAACTGGTACTAGCGGTATCACCTAAATATAGTTCTTTTTGTTGAGTAACCCCCTAAATTATTTATTTATTGGCATATTTTTGTTTAGAGGTTTGACTGAATGAAGATTAGGGTATGTCTGTACCGAGGAATGTGATTGGCTAAAGATTTATTTGGGGGAGAAGGCTTTGTTCAGCGAGTAACGTTGTCATCGTAACATTTAATAAGGGAGTCTACATCTCAAATGTTACCTTGGTAACATATAATAAGGAGATTTCCGTTGCCCTGATAACGGACGACCAGGGAAAAAAAATCAAATAGAGCCAGGCCAATAAGAAAAAATGTAAAGAGACTGAAAGAAGGCAATAAGCATTAGCACTTATCACAGTTCTGTTTTCTCAGAGGCTAACTAGCAGCTATTCAAAGACCACATGAACAAATTAAATACGTCACTGGCCTTGCACTGTTAAGTTCGTTCCCTGTATTTGCGTCGCATGTTTCTGATCTGATTTAGGGAACACGGATAGTCTGCTGGAGGCACAGCAACTGTTGGAAGACCAACTGCAGAAACTGAGCAAGACGGTGATAAAGTCACGTTTTCCAAGGGAGTGGCTGGGCAGTGAGGATCTGGAGGGCATTCGGAGACTCATTTCTAACAGAAGCGTCAGCCACACAGATGAACGTGGTGTCCAAAGTGAGCACTAGATTCAACTGAGAGGGAAGGGAGGGCTAAGTAAGCATGGGGGAAATAATGACACACGATCATGAATGAAATATGTTGTTCTCTTGTCTGTTGTGAAAGAACATTGTGGTGATTAGTGATTCGAGAAACAATTTGGCCATGGGAGCAAAATAGTATTCGTGACTGTTTTAACTCATTCGCGGCTCGTCACATCCGGATACGCAACATAACGCCGCCCATCTGGATGCGGCGCTCCGCGAAAGAACTATAATCCCTTCACTGCCCCCCCCCCCCCACCACCCGGGTCTGACCTGGGGGACTTGGGTGGGGTTAACTACTTTTTAGTTCCCAGGGTCATCCTGGTCAGCCCCACAGGGTGGGGTTTCCTCTCTATTCTGGGGCATGTGTTTCTGTCTACCCTTGGTCCATTCACCTGTATTATCCTTTTTTAAACTCTCCCTACTGTCTGCGCTGCCTGTAGCTCTTGATATTGGATGTGTGTTACTAAATGGTCTAAGTTTATTTAGCGTATTAGACCGGCTGGCGACATACATTCAATATTCTGTTTAGTTTTTTTTTTCACAAGCAGTGCAGGCACGTCCTGAGAAAGTCTTGTTGCTGTCGGGACGTTAAGCAATGTACAACCAACCAACCAACCCTTCACTGCCATCGTCTAGAAATGATGTCTGTGAAACTGTCGCAGGTTCACTGCCAGATAACCTCGTATGAGCGTACAACTGGTACGAACAATGACAGCATGAGATACATATTATGATCAAGTCACAGCACCATGAGGCTCATGATGGTCTGCGCCCTTTTGCGAACATTTTGGTGTTAATGATGTTTCCTCGTCCCGGTAGTTAACCCATTGTGTCCCAGGTACGAAATACCCACATTTTGGAGTTGTCCTCTGAGGACTGCATTACAATTTAGGAGACAGATCGATCATGATAGTTCAAGGGTGGTGCCAGAATAGCTTGGCGCCTATAGGCGCCAAGCTATTCTGGCACCACCCTTGAACTATCATGGTCAATCCATATCTTGCTGTGGTGTGTCAGGGCTTAATCAGTTAAAGGCGTTGTCCTATTTTGTGTCACGCGTATTTTGTGATTGACAAGAAAGCGTCATTTATGAATGTTAACTCCTGACAACAACTCACCCCTTGTGGACGAGATACGTCGATACGGGGCGAGACGAAACGAACAGACAAAAAAAAAAAAGTTAAACGGAAACATGAGCCATGACGCAAAACTGGGAAATTTCTGATCATATACTGCATTTTACTGACATAATTAGATGTTTAATTGTTTTCGCAGGCGCCTCCCCTCGACCCAAATTGGCTGTTTGTAAAGGCACAATACGCCCCAAGAACAAGAAGGTCTCTGGATTTATTGACCTTGATCTTGAAGGGGAAACTACGTCGGTCAAGGTCTTCTACGTTCCTCTGCGGTCTGGCCTTCAGGGGTCGCGTTTCGAGGGGGCACGTGTTCAGTTCCAGTTGGCCTTTACCTTGGAGAAAGGCTATGAAGCGTTCGAGGTACTTATTCTTCCTCGAAGTTTAGATGTTCTGTAGTGTAGGAAGATTTTCGGGTATGTTTGACCTATCGCCCCTGAAAATCAAAGGAAAGGGGGTAGGAGGGATTTCTGCTTGGCGGTGCTAGTGGAGAATAATCAAGATGTCATCAGTACTCACTGATCAGGATAACGTGTCAAATACATCCCCAGCAATTATCAATGCTGCTGTTTCAGTGTCTTTGTAGCAAGAGCAACTCTGAGTAAAATGACAATTGGGCCTGGAGGAGGTATGAACCAAGTATTCGTATTGTACACCAAGGGGAATTATTATTCAGTGCCAGACAAACATCTTCCATAGTCAGATCACTCCTCCCCCTTTTTTTGATACCAAATGAATAATAATAATAATAAAAATAATGATAATAATTACATATGTATGACACAAAATCTTTGCAAGAACAAGCTCTAAGCGTCTCACAATACACAAGAGCAAAAACGAAATGACGACGTATTTAAAATGTAGACCAAGAGCAAATAAACCTCCAAAAGCACAAGCATAACCAAAGATGTGCCACCAAAATATAAAAAGATGACAACACATGGACGCACACACAATCACGCCATCCCCACATGACCGGGCATAAGAAAAAATATTTGATTAATCTTCTTACTAACTGATGAAGAGACTGCCGCATGCAGAATCTGAGTAATACATTTGTAAAAAGGTGCGTTTGCAGGAAATCATGGTTGGGACACCACGAATGTGCTTAGAAAATGTTCTTTAGGTCCCATCGTTTTCCCGGATTTGGTACCAGAAGGAAGGGGCTAGGGGATCTGACTGTGTATTTGTTTGTTGAATGACTTTAGACCCGTGTAATCGGCTCTAGCAAAACTTTCTCAATGAGTTCGATTGCATGTAGTTGTACCAGTTTTAATGTACTGATTGATTTTGTTCATGACAGGTGAATCCACTAGAACGATACTGTTGTCGCGACTGTCCTCGCAAAGTGGAGATGACCCTGGACCAGCGAGAGACCTTGTGCCCGTGTGGCTCTGTCATCATACAGAGCGAACGCAACCAGGTGCTAAGGGCAGCAACCGGCGAGGACGAGTAGCCATCATTTCCGGCAAGTGGAGGATTGTGAAATCAGTCGTGCTCTTGACCAAGAATGACACGTTCCAGTTCTTGTGGTACTTGACCAGGAATAACTGAAACCGACCCTGGATCAGCAAGAGGCATAGATTCCCATGAGCTTCTGCAGGTGCAGGGGCTCATGAAAATCTAAGCCACGTGGATGGGTTAGCTGAGGGACTGTGATACATATGTAAAATACTTTCGGTTAGTCACATTCCATTTGACATGATCGTCTCGGCCATTGAATGGACTGTTTCGCATACATTGTAGATTCACATTCCTTAACCGATGTCTGAAGCGCTTTGTGGAAAGACGGATGCTCTTTTATTATGTTCTAGGCGTCTTGTGCGTTTATGTCTGTAAGGAGCATATGCGGCAAACCCCACACGTCATTTACCAATAAGAGGTCATGAGTCTTTGAGGGAGGCGGCCTTTTATGACAATTTGTGACACATTTTTAATGGCAGCTTTACAGTTTGAAAGAAAATAATTTCTAACAAAATAGTGAACTACCAAGGAAAGTTCTGACACAAAACATCGTTGCTGTGTCGCTGAAGTAATTGCAGATCAAAGTGTAGCGCTGAACCCAATTGCTTCACTTTTTGTCAAATGTTTACTCAAACTTGGTAATGGTACTTGACAGGCTCTTTCTGTATATAATTACATTTGTGAGTTTATGATGAGAAGATCACTTCTGCGGTCACTGACAGTTGCACTCAAACCATTTACACTGACGAGAAACAGATGTGCGACATCAACTGAATCATCGGAAATACTAAAGTGTTTCCGAGGACTCAAATGTTGTCGCTTGTTTTGCCCCAGATACACCCCACAAAGATATTTTTTAATTTTATTTTTACTATTACGCCATGTTTTTGTCTTCGAAAGAGTTACCTCCCGCCTCTCATCAATCAGCCAAGGAGGTGAACCCTTCCCTAGATTTGTAATGTTTGTTTACTGCTGTCTGTGTGCATTATATTAATACCCCGTTTTTGCTCCTTTTTTTTTGCGCACAGTTTTATTGTTATGTCAAGCGTTGTTTTTGTTGTACTTTAGCCCGCTTAACTCCAAGGCTTAACTGCATGTTCCAAATTTTGGAAGTGTCACCTAACGACTGTTTTCAAGTTGCAGGAGATGAATCGACCTTGATTTTTCAAGGGTAGTGCCAGGTTAGCTTGGCGCCTGATGGCGCCAAGCTAATCTGGCACTACCTTTGAATTATCATGATTGGTCCATCTCCTGCTGTAGGGTGTCGGGGCTTAATGGGTTAAGGTGGGAAGGGAGGTGAAGCCTGCTGGGCCTCGTGTGCTTTTACAAAGTGCTTTGTCATGATCAGTCATCATTGCTTTATTTTCTAGCCTTCTTTTTCCACTACAACTTCTTAGCTCGAATTGTTGACTTAATATGTTTGTTGCTGCACGCGACCATCCATCCATCCATCTATGCCAAGAGGCATAGATCCTCATGAGCCCGGAGGGCGCATGAGGATATATGCCGCTTAGGGATGTTCGGATTGTTTCCAATGCTTACGGTACAAGTTGGTTACCAGCACTGATTTCCCTATCGTTCGTTGTTGGGAGTCGCTCGTTGCAAACAAAACCTCACTAGTGTTACATAAGCTTGGTTTCGGTAGAAATACACCTTTTCCCAAGCGTTCTTTGACTTTTTGTGATGAGCATATTCTGAGAGGTAGTGCCTGATTACGTCGGCGCTTGTCGCTCAGCTCATCAGACACTACTCTTCAGGTCTCTTATGCTACTCCACGCAATTTGGCGTGAAACATAAAAAGCAGTGCTCCGAGGGTGACTCACGTTTTGCCGGGCCAGATATATGAGCAAACACCTTACCTTCGGGCACAACAAATAATTTTATCACGATCGGTTCATGTCACAAAAATTAACCCTTTGGCTGTCGGTAGCGGATTTTGTCGCGATGATTCCTACAGGAATCATCGCGAAAAAATCCGCTATCGACAGCCAACGGGTTAACATGACTGCAATTACATGTCACAACTGTTCTTTGTGATGCACACAGACGCAATCATGAGTAAACAGGTGCGCTTCGTGATTAGTGTCCGAGTGTATATACACACATGTATTTGTTGCGTGATTAAGTTTTGCATTGCTTTATTCGGCGTCTCTAGCTCATATCAAGCAAAGTATTAACCCTTTGAGTGTTGATTGTCGTTAGCACGCTGTCGGCTTTTCCGCTGTGTTTTTGCTGTTTGCGCGATGAAGGTTCACTGATGTAAAGGAATGTTTTCGCAAGAAAGAGGAATAGATCCCCACGAGATTATTTTTATATCTTGCATTGACCGTGTTCCAAATCCCCTGGCATCCGTATTTGTGTACATATTATCAAAGAGGTGATGATGATGTCCATTTGTAATGCGCATCCACTCCATACAAGCAGCATGCTCAGGGCGCAAAAAATAAAAAAACAAAAAATAAATAAACACCTTTGGTGCACAGTAGTCCTAGAATTAAAAGTCAAGAAACAGTTGCCTCCTGAAGGCGCCAATGCAGTCAATGTCCCTCTAGGATTGTGGTCCAATTCCACAGCATAGGCCCGCAGTGTGAAAATGCCCGGAAACCAATTCGCTTCTTTGTGTGCCTTTCAACACTCGGGGTGCAGAGTTTGGACCGGACAGCAGAACGGAGCTGCCTCAGAGGGTTATCACGTGGGACTATTTCCCGGAGGGGTAGAGAGGTCTCTCCTGTATGATGAAATGTATATTTTGTAAGCACTATCGCATGTTACATTTTGTATCATTAGTATTTGCTTGTTTTTTGAGAATAACCTCAATAGGCTTTAGGAAAACTCCTCACATCAGAAAGGAAAAGGTTCCCTTTGCACTCTTCAGTTTTGGACGTTATCTACAACACTTAAAGGTCTGCTGTTCTAATGACGCTCAAACGCTGAGAAAAAAATCAAAATTTTCGTTTGCCTCACAAGACTTCGTGTCAGAAGAACAGCAGAGCTTTAATGTGGTATACACAACTTATCATAGCAGACTTGCAGACGATCAAATGTTATACATCTTGCAGCCTACTTAGAACGACTGAATCTCGCAACAATTTACTCCTCAACTGCCGGGGCCAGGCCAACGCTACCCATATGCAAGAGACATAAATCCTCATGAGCCCCCGGAGCGGCTGGGGCTCATGAGGATTAATGCCTCTTGTTTAGTCCTGTGTCCTTTGTGCTCCCGTTTGGTCCCATTGCATTTTTGTGCTCTTCACGCGACTGTCGGTCAATGTGCAGTAGTTTTAGACGCGAAATCCGTGATCACTCTCAGCGAAGGGGTTAATTTTGAACGTTAGCTGAAGGTAGTTTACTTTGGAATGTTTTAATCTCTTCAGCTAGTTATAACCGTCTCTGCATGAGTGTAAATGACCAAGTGTGCGCTGGTTTGTGATTTTAGATCATACGGCTCCAGTCCATAAGGTCCATATTCACACACCAGCACACAGTAGAACCTGTTTCGAGCAACCAAAATTGTGAGATCACCTGCCATTAAAGACCATCATTCAGGTGGCTGTAGCTGTGATTGTAGCCACATGAATGATGGTCTTTAATTTTAGGTGACACTTTCTGCCTCTCCAGACTTTCTTTCAGAGATCAGCTGTCTTCTTGCAAAAAAGAGTTTGCTCTGAACAGGTTCTACTGTACTGTAAGTGTGATTAAGGTTGTAAGGTTAGCAAACAATGTTTTTTCAATATTAATAAAACACATCAGGGCGTTTCATATTTTACAGATTGTGTGCTTTATGTGTTGTCTTTGCAATATGGCCTTTTTGTTGTTCCTATTTAAAATAGGAACGACTTTGAAATGGGGCTCGTCGGAGCGCATTCGGAGCATGCACGTGACGTTTTTGGCGTGTGAGGCAAAAATTCTGGCAAAGAAGTAACAAGATAAAAATGACGTCACATCTAGCTATGCAAACCTTGCCGGACAAACGTCTTTTGGGCACCAAAACGCCGTGTGTGTGTGTGTGTAGCTGTGTGTGTGTGTGTGTGTGTGTGTGTGTGTGTGTGTGTGTGTGTGTGTGTGTGTGAGTGTGTGTGTGTGTGTGACAGCGAATAGAGCCCGCGTTTGAGGACAGACACATTTGACATTTTTAGGATTTTGTCTCTAAAAGAATAATCTCGAGGCATTTTATTAATTTATTTTATTAAGATGCTCACTGGCGAGAAAGTGGCCGTTTCACAAAAACCGGTTGATCCACACTGGAGTCCGTAATGTTGCTTGTATTTACTTGATATTTTGCAAATAGCTAGATAAAAGGAAGATATTGAATGAGTTCGTTAACCAGCTTTATACCTCTTGAACTTGTTGAGTGATAATTAAATATTAAAAAAAAATAAAAAAAAAATTCACGTTTTTGGGATTAATTTTACGAATTGTTTGGGATTTATCTTAAAACGATTGAATTTTTTAAACGAATAAAACCAATCTTTTCATTAATAAGCGCATGATGTTTTCACGGTATTTACACAAGCCTGCAGTTTGTCTCGGCTGTCGGGCACGATCAGGTCAATTGTGACCTCTAAGCCCTAGGTGTGTAAATCATATACTTTTCTGCACCACTTTTTCGGAGTTAGTTTTAAACAGCTATCATAACTTTGATTTTTTTTCTTTTTTACGAAAATACTATCTTCTCATTAATACCCGCATTTAGTGTTTGCATACGCCTGCTGTTTGTCCCGGCTCTGGGGTAGGATTCGGTCAAATTGTGACCTGTAAGCCCTAGGTGTAAAAATCAGAAAGACAATTACCAAGTTTGATCCTATAATACGTAAAATGTTAGTACCGCGATGAGTGACGTATAACATCGAGTCGTCACTATGAACACTATGCATCGTGGGACTAATGATGCCATAACGTGAAGCTTGAAGTGACTCATTTCGCTGCTCGTGCTATCATTCTTCTTCAGAATAGCTATCTCTACGCCAGACTACAAATCTTACAAATGGCGGGAATTGCTGTGTGTCCGAGAAGAACCCAACGGAGAAAGAAACACGCTTATAAAAGATATTACAACAATTTATTAATGTTTCGGTTTTTTAAAATAGACAAACAACAAACAAGTAGTGATCAGTCGCTATTTATCTTATCGAAGAAGCAATGTGGCAACTCTGGATTGCCGTGTGTCCGTCTTTATTTCTGTGTGCCAGTGTGTGTGGATCAGAGGGTGGGCTAGAGTAGAAGGGGATGGATCAAAAGGATAATCTTGAAAATAGGAACAACTTTGGGCTGTGGGCATCCTGTTTTTTTAGGTTGTGTGCGTGTGTGTATGTATGTATGTATGTACGTACGTACGTATGTACGTATGTATGTACGTATGTATGTATGTATGTATATATATATATATATATATATATATATATATATATATATATATATATATATATATATATATATATATATATATATATATATATATTACATATATATATATCTGTGTGTGTGTGTGTGTGTGTGTGTTATGGTGTGTGTCTGTGTGTGTGTGTAAGTGTGTATGAGTGTGTCTGTGTGAATGTGAGTATGTCTGTTTGTGTGTGTGTGTGTGTGTGTGTGCGTATATCTGTTTGTGTGTGTGTGTGTGTGTGTGTGTGTGTTAGTGTGTGCGTTTCAAATGATTATAACTGTAAATGGTCATTGCAACTCAAGACAAAATGATGCAACTCTTAGAATTACAAATAATTAAAGACATTTTCATATTTTCATCCTTGCACCACAAGCCCAGTCACGTTCGCCACAAACAAACAGAGACACACACGCTCATGCGCACGAACACGCACTTAACACGCATACACTCACGCTCACATCCACAAACACACGCGAGGTCAGTTAGATATCACATTCAGATTTAATGTGCACGTCATATGTTTAACTCATTCTACCCCAGACACACCACAGCAAGATAAGGATCGACCATGATAGTTCAAGGGTGATGCCAGAATAGCTTGGCGCCTATTGGGCGCCAAGCTATTCTGGCATCACCCTTGAACTATCATGGTCGATCTGTGTCCTGCATTGCAGTACAGTCTTCAGAAAGCAACGACAAAATTTGAGGATTTCGGTGTTGGGGTAGAATACTTTAAGTAACTTTTTATCATCATGTCAGTCTGAAACATAACTATATGTAAAGTTCTGTTTAAAGCGACCTGCTTCAAGGCGGGCTTTACTAAACATTCGACATGGAGTGGGCACATGTAACTTGTTTTCTGCTGCCCCTAATACTTATCGAGAAACTCTCTGAAGTGTAAAGGAGAAGAAGAGCGGAACAATTTCGATAATAAAACGTCACAAAACGGTTAGACCCCTTTCACCTTGTCCTTATCCCTTTTGATCTTGATACACTATGGCCTGAAATAAATTTGATTATGATAATTATTTCAAAGGCTATGTGGGCTTTAATTAACACATTCTACCCCAGACACACCACAGCAAGATGAGGATCGACCATGATAGTTCAAGGGTGACGCCAGAATAGCTTGGCGCCTATGGGCGCCAAGCTATTCTGGCATCACCCTTGAAGTATCTTGGTCGATCTGTGTCCTGCACTGCACTGCAGTCTTCAGAGGACAACGGCAAGAATTTGGTGATTTCGGTCTTGGGGTACAATGAGTTATTAAGGGCTTTAATTTCAGGTGTCAAGCTATTCTGGCACCATCCTTGAACTAAAATGGTTGATCTGTTTCCTAATCTGTGATGTAGCCTTCATAGGACACTAAGCAGACACTAATTTAACGTTTGTTGAAGCCATTACATCATGAGGTTGACTTTTTAGTCAGCCTCAGGATGCAATGGGTTTAACAAACGTTAAATTACCTTTTTTTGTGCAGTGTGATTGTGCGACACACCAAGAACACAAAGAAAGGAAATATCATACAGTATTCACCTTATAATGCCCGAAAAGTGGCGCGTTGAATGTGTAGAAAGTAGCTGAGTGGTTAAATAAAAACAGCTTCATAAAATGCGTGCTGATCTTTGATTTTAGACCTTGCGGCCCAGAGCCGTACGGTCCAAACTCACAGGCCAGCACACACATACTGAAAGACAGGGTAATATGTACAACAATGGACCAGTGGTCGGCACTGTCTAACGATAACGATACTTTACTTTCCAAGGATAAATGTTTCAGGTGCAGAGTCCTTTATTAAAATCAGGGCCTTGCTAAAATTATCAAAATAAAATACATACAAATAAATTAACTTATGAAATTAAAAGTTAAAAGCATAAAAAATCACGATTATGACATATATTCCCTCTTTCACGCACATGCGCGAACGCACACATGCCTACACACACACACACACACACACACACACACACACACACACACACACACATACATCCACACACACATACACGCACGCACGCACGCACGAATGCACGCACACCCGGCACACTCATACGGCACGCACAAAAACACGTGTCAACAATAAATATTTCAACTTCAGATCAAAAGGAAACAAACGTGCATAACTATCAACTGTAACTCTAATAATTGACAATATAGCATGTAACTCTGACAATTGAATATATTGCATGTAACTCTAATAATTGACAATATAGCATGTAACTCTAATAATTGACAATATAGCATGTAACTCTAGTAATTGACAATATAGCATGTAACTCTAATAATTGACAATATAGCATGTAACTCTAGTAATTGACAATATAGCATGTTACAACATTTGGTGGATCACACGCACGCGTGCGCGCACACAAACACAACACACACACACACACACACACACACACACACACACACACACACACACACACACACACACACACACACACACACTCACACGTGTGTCAGATGCAATGCAGCGTAAGAGTAATGCAGGACCTTCATTATTCGAGTGATCCGTTACCCCAAACACACACACAAAGACACTTCAGTCAGACGTAAGGCAGCACAAGAGTAAAGCATGATGATTTTTATTCGAATGATGCATTACTCACACACACGCGCGCGCGCGCGCGCGCGCACACACACACACACACACAAACACACACACACACAAACACACACACACATACACACACACACACAAACACACACACACACAAACACACACACACACAAACACAAACATAAACACACAAACACACACACACAAACACACACACACAAACACACACACACACACACAAACACACACACACACAAACACACACACACACACAGAGACACACACAAACACAAACACGTACACAAGCAGGCATGAACTTTAAACAAAACGCACACGCGCACGCGAACTTCTAAACTAGACAAGTCATTGTTTTCACAGGTGTGAATATGTGAAGAAGTCTTCCACACAAGAACCGAATCAACATGAGTTACATCATCAGTATAGGGAGATACACATTAATAGATTTTGGATGAAAATATCGCAAACTGATAATGCAGACCAGTATCATATGCACCAACGGAAGGTGTTTTTGTAACTGGGCTTCAAACGCTGTAATGAACGTGTCGATCTCAAGTCATCTGGAAGTAAATTGAGTTTTGCCCCAGAATATGAAATTGATGTTTTGCAAATATGAAGACGGGGTCTTGATAATGCGCGTAGATCGTTTATGGTGAAAAAGTGAGTTTAGAAAAGCGGGGGTCTTAAGCAGTGTAACTTTGCGCATGAGCACTAATGTATTAAAAGTGAATTGCGTGTGTAGCCGTACGATACCAAGCTGTGTAAATTTGTCGTCAGTGCTAACTGCGCTTCAAGATTTATCCAAAATCAGTTTCTCTGTGAAGAGAATTCAGCTTTTTACAAATTGCATCGCTAGCACCATCCCAAACTGTTGAGGCATAGTTTAAGCGGGGGGTTGGATATGAGACTGGTAGAATAATTTCCTGGTCGTTTCATCAGTGAAAATGTATAACTTTGGCAACATACAATTATAAGTTTTTTGATGATGTTTTGCATAGTTTGTCAATATGACTTTGTCAACATACTTGTCATCTATGATGATTCCCTAAACGATAGACATTGTAGCAATGTTTACACCCAACGACCGAAGAAACAAAGGACAAGTTAATAACAAACAAACAGACAAAACAAAACAAAACAAACAAATAAACAAACAAACAAACACGCATTGGAACTAACACATGACCATAATTGTGATGTCGGTAGTGGTTTTTGTCGCGATGATTCCTACAGGAATCATCGCGACAAAAACCGCTACCGACATCCAAAGGGCTAAAGCTGCCAAAATATTTTCCTCCATTTTCTGAATAATTCTGTGCAGGTCTGTGATTTTTGGCCTTTCCATTCAAAGCTGCAATACATGTACCCAAAAATCACACACGAACACCCATGTAAAGCAGCCAAAGAATGTGTAGAATACCAAAAAATAGAGGTAAATTGTTAACGTAATCAAGGTGTCCCGCATCAATAGTTGCGAAGGTTGATTGTACATTGCTTAACGTCCCGACAGCAACAAGGCTTTCTCAGGACGTGCCTGCACTGCTTGTGAAAAAAAAAAACTAAACAGAAAATTGAATGTATGTCGCCAGCCGGTCAAATACGTTAAATAAACCTACAACATGGGGCCCTAAATAAAGCTAAGACCATTTAGCAACACACATCCAATATCAAGAGCTACAGGCAGTGCAGACAGTAGGGAGAGTTTTAAAAAGGCAAATACAGGTGAATGGACAAAGGGTAGACAGAAACACATGCCCCAGAATAGAGAGAAAAACCCACCCTGTGGGGCTGACCAGGGTGACCCTGGGAACTAAAAAATACCTAACCCCACCCAAGTCCCCCAGGGCAGACCCGGGTGGGGGAGTTGCGAAGGTGTTGTGTAGCGTTGCCGCCGGCGACAACGTTTGACACGTTCGCAGCTGGTACGCATTAAAATACATTCATCGTGGCCTCCCAAGAGGGGAAATAAAATACCCGAAAAAATCACAACCGGGTCGCCGATATAAGGTCAAAAACAAAATGTCGAAGACACATATCATGGAAGACATAAGTGGACACGTCAGTCAAATCCTTTCGATGTCTCTTCGACAATATACAGTATGTCGTTGCTGCATCTGAGCATAAGTGGTTTCTTCGACGTTCTGTCGCTTAGTGTAGACAAAGTGTTGCACTGACAATTTTTTTAATAGACATTTTGCATTTTGTCTTTCGTCCTTTTGTCTCTCGACTATCTGTCTCTCCTCAGGTAAAGTTAGCAAATTAGATCATATATGCATATATGGCAGAAGATAAAAAAAATTGTTTGCACCGAGTCCCGCTCGGTCTGACAAATGTAATGCAAACAACCGCTGACATGTTTCCTCTAAATATCACTGTATATCTTTACCCTCTCGAAATACCTTTCAATTCGAAGTACCCGAACTATATTGTGGACTCGTAAAAACACCACAACTGACAGGCACACCCAACCCACGCTACTCCCAGGACCATCCTACCCCGCACCTCATCACCCAAAACAAAACAAGATGGCATGAACAAAAACCCACAAAGTCCCTTCTATATGAGAGCTGTCCTCGTTGTCAATGGTCTCTACCTTTTGTCTTCGACCTGATTCTGATGTTGAATTATCTCCTATTGAAAAAGTCTTGCAGATCTGCCAATGTGTCAGTGAGTTCTGTAAGGGGCGCAGGACATACGCGTCATTGATTTGTCAAACGTCATTTATCGTGACGTAAGTTTTAGGTTTTACGTAATTTTATATTTTACGTGATATGAGTTTCACTTTCGATTCATAGACTTGAGAAAATGGTGACAAAACTAGAACTTCACGGTACAATTTCAGTCTTGCTATAATTGGTGTGAAAGCAGGTTTACTTTAGCTAGCTACATGATATACTAAGTACACGGGTCACCTGCATGCTCATCTGAATGTGTGTCGATGTGTGTGTGCGAGTTAGTGCGCGCACGCTCCAAACATCTTCAAGAGGCATAGATCCTTATGAGTCTGGAAGGCGCATGAGGATCTATTCCTTCTAGAGATGCGCACATGTTTGTGTGTGTGTGTGTGTGTGTGTGTGTGTGAGAGAGAGAGAGAGAGAGAGAGAGAGAGAGAGAGAGAGAGAGAGAGAGAGAGAGAATGACGTCATATTTGGAGTATTATGTCAGGGTCTGCGTGGTGACGGAGTTGCCTCTTTTACGTCACCGCCACTGTCTGACTTTCTCTAGAAGTAATGTTTTTAGTGTTTTAATTCTTTATGAAAAGAATTAATTTTTTACTAAAGAAGTTGAAAGGATACAAAGCTGGCCAACAAACTCATCCAATGTCTTTCTCCAAACTAGCTATATGCAAATGTTCAAGTAAATTTGACAAAAATTACGGACTCTAAGCTGGGTCAACCGACTTCCTATAAACGGTTGTTTATGTCTTCAATGAGACATTCAATTACAATATGCACGGAGGCTCTCTTAGCCACCCACTTAAGAAAGTATTTCGTCAAGTTTCAAGCTTGTGTGTACATAAATCTCGGAGATTCTCTTGCTTACATACATACGCACACACATACGCACATACAGCGCTTCGCGCCAAATGTACGTTCAGCAGCGAGGTTAGCGTAACTAGACATGACGTAATTTTTATCTTGTTACTTCAATTGTTAGAGGTTTAGCCTGCTCGCCTATGACATCATGGACATGCTATTAAATTCGCCCCTACGCGACCCGTCCTAAAAAGTCCCTTCTATGAATAGAAAAACACGAAACCAGCAACCGAACACAAAGTGAAATAAAATTCTCTCTCTCTCTCTCTCTCTCTCTCTCTCTCTCTCTCTCTCACACACACACACACACACGCACGCACGCACACCGTCACACACACACACACACACACACACACACACACACACACACACACACACACACACACACACACACACACACACACACACACACACACACACACACACAAACAAACACACGCGCGCGCGCGACTCTTGGCGCCAAAAGTACGTTCTTTTGCAAGGCTTGCCTAACTTAACGTGACGTAATTTTCATCTTGTTACTTCCTTGCCAGAATCTTAGGCCCGCAAGCCCATGACGTCATGTGCACGATATGCAACGGGCTCCGCCGAGCCCCATTCCGAAGTTGTTCGTACTTTTAAATTGGAACAAAAAATCAGTTCAAACCACTTGTGTTATCTCTACGTCAGCAATACACCAGAAAACGATGATGAGGAAGATATACATTTGTTCATTTGTACAGCGCACACACATCTACTCACTTGGCCCGGTGCTTGCCAGAGTTCCGAAAAAAATAGTGGAAGAAATATAAATACACATCTTATACATTTAACCAACCTGCTCCCTATGCAAGGAATATTTAATTTTGTGATTCCTGCAGCTACCGACGCTCATGCGACAATATGTCTCTTGCTGGCAAACAGAAAATCCATACCATTCTCAACGGGAGGTCATTGCACACGACAGGAAAGGGAGACAACTGACTACTCGTCCTCGCCGGCTGCCGCCCTTGGCACCTGGTTGTGTTCGTTTTGGATGATAACAGAGCCACACGGGCACACGGTCTCTCGCTGGTCCAGGGCCATCTCAACTTTTCGGGGACAGTTGTGACAACGGTATCGGTCTAACAGTTTCACCTGTAACAGATAAACAAAATAAATAACTAAGTCACCATCCAGTACATCAGTTAGCCCCTCCGCGAGACCATGAGGTAATCAAACACAGGCAGTTCAACGCTATATAGTAGTACTAATAGGTACGATACATTACACAGAGGACTAAATGACCGAAAAGGCTTGCTCGAAATTGTCCACTAGCTAGGAAATAATTAATTATTAGTCATTCTGGTTTCCTGGGCAGGATTGTTTACAGTACGACCAACATCTACTTGCCTCAAAAGCTTCGTAGCCTTTCTCCAAGGTAAAAGCGAGATAGAACTGAACACGAGCTCCTTCGTAACGCGAACTCTGAAGGTCGGCCAACAGAGGGATGTAGAAGACCTTCACCGAAGTAGTTTTTCCATCAAGGTCAAGGTCAATGAAGCCCGCAACCTTCTTGTTTTTGGGTCGGATGGTGCCTTTACAAACAGCCAGCTTTGTTCGAGGGGAAGCACCTGACAGTTAGGAGAGACAATTATTCAAGCATTGCATCCAGAAACTTACTATCAGGATTTAAAGTTGCCATCACAAATTTATACTGATAGAGATATTCAGACATAAGAATGCATCTACCACTAACACATACAGGAACAAAAGAGGAGGAGGGAATGTTAGCACCGTTGTGCATGCAGCAAGTTGCACTAGAGACAGTACTGGTGGCTGCATGCACAAGGGTGGTTAAATACTGACTTCTGATGCGACGATCGTCCGTGTGTCCCACACTGCTACTAGAGATGAGTCTCCGAATGCCCTCCAGATCCTCTCTCCCTAGCCACTCCCGGGGGAAGCGTGACTTGATCACCGTCTTGCTCAGTTTCTGCAGATGGTCTTGCAACAGCTGCTGAGCCTCCAGCAGACTGTCAGTGTTACCTAAATAAAGAAAAGCAGATAATAAGGCATTGAAGCAGTAAAGCGCATGTTTTAACCTAGTTAAGAGAGAATGAGATCAAGAGAGATAACATCAGTACCTGTAAGTGTGTTTGAACCAAATCCTCGCAGACTGAGCAGAACGAAGAGGTAAAATGTAGACAGCGGGCTCCGTACAGACTCGTTCCAGTTTCTCACGCAACGCAGCACAGTATCAAGACTGTATGCCTATGGGAAGGAGAATGGAATACAACACGGCACAGTGCACCACACTACTCCAAACTACTATACACAACACAACACGACACGACACGACACAAAACCGCATTCATTCATTCATTCATTCATTCATTCATTCATTCATTCATTCATTCATTCATTCATTCAGGTATATGTATATTTTTTATTCATTCACTCAAACCCACCTGTCCGAAGTTGGGATTCCTGATGGCCAGAATCCAGTCCTTGTAATCCAGCTCAAGCTTCCTCTTTGGGGCGTCTCTGTAGACCGTCTCATACTTGAAAACCCTCTCGAGCATACTGACCAAACTCTCGATTTGTTCAGGCGGCATGGGGCTCTCAACAGATACGATGTTATCGGACCCACGAAACTCCAGCTTCTTGGCAGTGATGCTAAGCCGCAAAGACGTAAGCTCATCATCATCGTCCAGATTCTTTATCGCAGTGGTGCAGCCATGGAACAAGTCATTAAACCATTGGACTTTCCTTTGGAGGAGGTAGCTGATGTCATCCGGAGGTATTACGTTGTAGCACTCCATGATCAGGTCTTCGATCTCTGTGACACTGTTCCTGACAAAGCGATAGTTCAACCCTCGGTCTCGCTGAGCCAGGAATTCTTTCATACCTTCTGGGTGATTACGGTTGACGAAATCGCAAACTTGAAGTCTGACGTGTATTTCGTTCATGTATGTGTAGTTTTCTTCGTACCCCGTTGGTGTGTGGTATCTGCTGAGAACAAAGTTCTGGCAAGCACGATCAGCATCGAGAACAACATCGCTCAACCTTTTCGTGAAACGGTCCTCTGTCAGTCTCTGTATGTTGCCTTCCCCAGGTCCGGAGCCGAGGCGTTTGGCAATGCGCACTTGATAAAACATCCCGTACATGTGGTAGATGTGCATCAACGTCAGACTGGATTTTTCATCGATCTCCTCCGATGTTTTGCCACTCTCTCGCTTCTTGCAGAGTTTGATTGCATCGATGAAGTGCTTCTCTGCTTCTTCCTCCTCTTGAGGCCTGCAGCAAGTGTAAAAACGACCAAGATGGGCTCGGAAGTTTGGGTCGTCAGGGAACGTGTCTCGCAGTTTTTTCAGCACCTCCAAACGCCCGTCATATGGAGGATCCGAGTCCAAATCGTACATGATCTGGGAAAACTGCGGCTTCTTAGAATGTATTTCGTGAGTTTCGATATCGCTGACCTCCCTGTTGTCCCTGAAAATGAAAGTTCTGGTGAGAATGTAGGTGATCGTCTGCGCCGTCAGTGATGTCTTGGTTTTCCTTTTCACAATCTGGCTGATGAAGTCTATAGAGAAATCCTTCAGGTTTTGCCGCGCCTCTTTGCTCAGCCGGTCACAAGTCTTCTTGGTTGTGCTGTCCGAGTTTCTGATGAGAATCTGCTCCAGGATCTCCTTGGCAATGATGTAGTGAGCGATGCGAACGTACTGTCCCCTTCCCTCGATTGTGTCAGGAACGACGAACGCCTTAAACTGGTAAGGAAAGTCTTCAAGGTCAAGTTTACTGTTTGCTGGCATACCGAGCAGACCGGAGAAAATTTGGCACGGTAATGGTGACTGACCGTAGTAGTAGACAAGCGACAAGAACCCTAGGCATTTCTGCCACGGCAGCAGGTCTTTTCGACTTCTCGGAAGCTGCAAGTATCCTCTGACGTACGATTGTACACCTTTGAACTCGTGGTGGTACACAGTCATGCCGTACTCATACATGTGATGCTCCCTTCCCTCTTGAACATCTTTGTCCAATTTCATGAGCGCCTTGACCTTTGTTTGGTCACCCAGGCATCGGTCTGTGAAACGCAACACGAGGTTACGAGACTCTTGCTTTTCCACGACACCCGGCAGGAAAAATTTGCTCTCCGTCCAAAACCGTAACCCTTCCATAGGGTAAGGATATCTCTTGACGTACAGTATAATCATGCAGTTGCGTTGGAGTTGCCTCGACAACTGTTTCAACCTTGTTTCATCTTCGCCATCCATTAGAGCCACCACAGGCACATGCGTGCGATCGTGCAGGAAAACAAGTCTGTCGGCAATGTCCTCGATGG
The DNA here is from genome assembly GCA_036245525.1 of Semisulcospira habei. Taxonomy (NCBI): domain Eukaryota; kingdom Metazoa; phylum Mollusca; class Gastropoda; family Semisulcospiridae; genus Semisulcospira; species Semisulcospira habei. Next base: position 145,182,098 of record BTPG01000001.1, read on the forward strand.
AGGACCCCGACCTCTGCCTGACTTGCACACACGGCGCCACTTCGTGCAGGTCCCAAAGAATCCTTTGCGACAATGTGGACCCGCCTGAGCCAGGTGCATGAAACAGGGTGACCTGGCCGTTCTTGTAGTCGTCTATGTAGACCTCCCGAATGTGTTTAGTCACGTCTTTTGAGATGCTTCGCTCAATGTCCAGGTAGCCGGAACCCATGTCATAACGAGCGTACCAGTTAATGGCCCCTCCCCGAAAGAAGTTCTCCGCCTCCTGTCTGAGATCTTCGGCTGTCAGAGCTCTCTTGGTGTGGGGACTCTGCAGATACAATACGTCAAGGTCTTGTGCCAGCCATGCAGCATCCTTATCTGTTATGATCACCGTCCTGGATTCCTCTGAAGGTAGTTTGTATTCGAATACCTCGGAAGGC